>OZ018402.1:47439381-47765385 GCA_963969585.1 Drosophila helvetica | reverse complement strand
GGGCCATAATCGGCCTATGTGTGGCGGCCCTTCTTTGCCCCGCGCAGTCTAAATCTATGACTTCGCGCGTCCTCGATCCCGCTGTCTTTACACGTAAGTTCGAATCTAAATCCAGTGGTGCAGCCAGGGTCGCAGCGTAGGTCCTTTAATTAGCAATAAAGAGACAATAAGAAACGACACAACTCCTAGCGTTATTATTTGTGCATTAATCGCTCCATACCCCATTCCCGTCCCTCCGAGTCGTGGAATTGTGAACTTTAGTGACTACGCATCGTTCTATATCCCGTCACCACCCCCTTCGTCCGGTAGCTTTGAGAACTTTAGCGACTATGCATCGTTCTATCCCCGCCTCAGACCCTTGACCAGTAGCTTTGAGAACTTTAGCGACTACGCATCGTTCTATTCCCGGCCTCAGACCCTCGACCAGTAGTTTTGAGAACTTTAGCGACTACGCATCGTTCTATATCCCGCCTCAGGCCCTCGACCAGTAGTTTTGAGAACCTTAGCGACTACGCATCGTTCGATATCCCTCCCTCCCTCTCAGAACCGTAGTCCCGAAAGTTCAGAGACGGTGGATCACTCTGTGAGAACCCTCTCCGATGCGTCGACAGCCCGACGGATCGCTCCCACGCGACGTGGTCCTCCTTTCGCCTCCCCCGGCATACCCTTGGTACTCCAAACCAACTTAGAAACCACACCCCCCGCACCACCTCGATCACGTCACCTATTCTTTCCCTCGCCTAAAGTCCCACTATAAACTACAAATTTCTTGTAGAGGACCCTGGACAAGCTGATCTCACCCCAGCCTGAAATAGGTTCCTTACAAAGTGCTTGGATCTAATATGTAGTTGCACTTGTCAGCTTTTCAGAATCGCAAAGCTCAGTAAAACCAGTTGTTATTTACTTAGGTTAGGTTAGGTAGAAGTGGTTTCCAGGCTCGCCAGGAGCCCACCACACATAGGCCGATTACGGCCCGTTGTGATACCGCAAGAGAATCTTTCCCCTTTCCGCGTCGTGAGACCTTAATGTCAGCAGTTATCCCATCTGGCTGATCTTATAAAGTTTGCTATCTTACTGGGACAGATTGTGGACATATCGGAAATGTCTGCTATGAAGGGCGAGCCTTTATGTTGTAGCCTTCTTCTGCTGAGAGCTGGACAGGAGCAGAATAGGTGCTCCACCGTCTCTTCTTCTTCTTCATCTATGCAGCTGTTTGCGTGGGTGCCAATAGGCACCCAATAGGCTAATAAGCCAGTGTCCCGTAAGGGAGCGTATGACTGCGCTACACCTTCTTCTGCCGAGCCTGCATAGCTCATAGGTGCGCTTTCTGTCTATAGTCGGCCATGTTTGCCGGGTTATTCGACATCATGGTACCGATTGCCACATGTGTGCTCTTAGTCGCTTATAATGCTCTTTTATGATAAGCTTACAGGTGGCCATAGGCATACAAATATCTTCCTTATCTTGAAGAAGGGGGATAGTAGTGCCAGATCTGGCCAACTCGTCTGCTATGCAGTTACCTTCGATGTCCCGATGACCCGGGACCCATATAAGGTTGATAGCAAATTGCTGAGCCATCTCGTGAAGAGATCTGCTGCAGTCTGCCACGGTGGCCGAGCTCGAGGAAATCGCATTTAGCGATTTATTTTTTCCCTTATGTCTGTTTGGGGGGCATGCTGCCGTGAAGGCTTGGTTGCATGCTTCAGTGAGCCTTTCCACTAGACGGTTTAAGTTGTCCCCTGTGTTTGGGCATACTGGTGCTTCGGAGGGAAAAAGTTTATCTATTTCTTTACTATAATTTCCCAGTTGGCTTTCCTGGGATTAATGTAGTCAATGGGTTTTGGACTCTCGAGAGATAGTATCATCTCGATGTACCTGTGGTCAGAGAAAGAATGTTCATTTAGGACTTTCCAACTCTTGAATGTGTCTGACAGTTTGTGAGACACTAGTGTGAGGTCGATAACCTCTTGACGGTTCTTTATTATAAATGTAGGGTAATTTCCCCGATTACAGATTAGTAGGTTAGAGTTTAGGATGAAGCTGAACAGTGACTCACCCCTTACGTTTGTGTCCGAGCTCCCCCATTGGGTGTGGTGAACGTTGGCATCGCAGCCTATTATCAGGCCGACGTTTGACCTCTCGCTATCGCTGGCTAGCTGGCGAACGAGGTCACTCGGAGGATCGCATTCCTCATGAGCCATGTAGGATAACATTAGTCTAAGATGCGTCCCCTCCAACTCTTACAGCCGTGTTGTCGCCATTGCTAAAGTTATAGAGCAGAAAAATATTTAGGTATTTTCTTGCAAGAATGCAGTTACGAGTTTTACCTTTTTTTTGGGTTACAATCAGCTTTTTCTTTCGTCGCTAGTCCACAGACCTTTTATCCTACTATCCAAGGCTCCTGGTCTAGGACTATGTCGGCTCCGCTCTCGATCAAGCGGAGTATCAGGGAAGCAGATGCTGCTTTACTGTTTTGGAGATTTATCTGTAGGAGTCTCAGATACATCTTCCAGAATCCCCACTACTGTGATGTCGGCATCTGAGTCGTCGGATACTTCCTCGCGACACATTGCCTCAAAATCAAGCAGTAGCTCTGCATCGGAAGAGTAGCCTTCTTTGGCCTGCTCCAGCTCGTTGTCGGGTGCTTCTATCTCCGAGGCAACGTCCTGCTCGACTGGGTTGTCGACCGGACGGGCTTCGGCCGCTGCGTCCGACCTATACACCTTTATGGTGACCGAGCTGAAGCCGAAGTTCAGCTCGCCCTTAGCTGCCTCTATCGGCGCCAGCGACTCCTTGTTGAGTACGAGCACAGCCTGGTTCATCGGTCCCTGCGTCGTCTAAGCCTTCACTACCTTCCAGTTTGTAGTTGGCAGTTGTGGATTGCACCTCTGCAGCATTTTGAGGATGCTCTCAGGCTCCTTGAAGGTAGCCGGCACACATAGTCTTGCCCGCGGTCTACTGGGCACCTTGCTCCAGTCTACTGCGACGAGCTTCGCAACCGCTGCTTTATAAAGCTTCACGGAGCGCTCGTCTTCACAGGCAATAACTTTAATATTGCCCTGGAACCACCCCATATACTTGCGGACAGGAGGTGGCCCGGGGTGATTTTCGAGGTGCTCGAAGCAGCGGTCGGCCAATGCGGCTTCCACCCACTTCCACTGGCTCCTAGGTATTTTACCCTCCGCGCTGCCCTTGTCAAGGACGCCGATTAGCGTTTTCTCTTTGGCAATCTGCGCGAAGGATATGTTTGGGAGAACTCTAGACCGCTTTGTAGTCGGTCCAGGCATCTCCTGTGAGCGCTGCCTTTTCGGTTGTGGCGCCTGTTGTTGCTCCTTGGTGAAATCTGGGAGCACTGCCGAGGCCCACTTTACCTTATTCAGCCAGTTGGCTGATGGGCTTGCTGTTTTGCTCGCGTTATGCCGACGAAGTATTTAACCGGCATTCCTCCTTTCGGCATACGAGAACATCCTGGCTTGGGCACTTGTCGATGGCAAGTCAGCCCCCGCCACTTTACCAGGAAGTCAGGCAGCCGCACTGATGCTTTGCTGCCTTTCCAGAGTGTTAGGTTTGGGAGGTGCTTTGCCACCCAGCCCAGATTCAGGGTGGGACCCCCTCGGGTTCCTACCAGCGCCTTCCACCGAGCAGGTCTTTCCTGCTGTTGAGCTGGTTTGGCCAGGCCTTGGGGCCACTGCCTTTCCACGCATGGGATTGATCCCAGTTGACTTTTGGGGAGTGCCAGACACGGTTTTTTGGTTTTTAGTTGTTGTTTCGATGTTTTCCATATTTTATCCCACGATTTGCAAAGAAAGGACGGTCCGTCCGGGCAGAGATTCACGTTGCCGGGATAAGGCATCATTAGAAGAGGGTGCTGCCAAGTCCCTGAGCTCTCCGTTTACGACTGAGCTAGTTTTAAAACAGGGCCCTTAGCCAGGCTGACTCTCGGCACGGGTCGAAAGACACCTTAGTCTGGCCCGGTGTGAAGTGAGTGTGGGGGCTGGGATGTGGGTAGGTAGTGTGTAGAGATGGGATTGTGTGAGCTACTTATACGAGGCGGCACCACAAGCGCATCATCAGTGTTGTTACTTCGCGAACACCCGCTGGCTGTCCGGGACTGCTTATTTTCGGTACTCTCCATAGGGATGCCCGCTTATTCGCAGATGACCTACCTATCGAGGTAGGCCGTTCGCTATCCGCAACTGGCCAACTCGTCTGCTATGCAGTTACCTTCGATGTCCCGATGACCCGGGACCCATATAAGGTTGATAGCAAATTGCTGAGCCATCTCGTGAAGAGATCTGCTGCAGTCTGCCACGGTGGCCGAGCTCGAGGAAATCGCATTTAGCGATTTATTTTTTCCCTTATGTCTGTTTGGGGGGCATGCTGCCGTGAAGGCTTGGTTGCATGCTTCAGTGAGCCTTTCCACTAGACGGTTTAAGTTGTCCCCTGTGTTTGGGCATACTGGTGCTTCGGAGGGAAAAAGTTTATCTATTTCTTTACTATAATTTCCCAGTTGGCTTTCCTGGGATTAATGTAGTCAATGGGTTTTGGACTCTCGAGAGATAGTATCATCTCGATGTACCTGTGGTCAGAGAAAGAATGTTCATTTAGGACTTTCCAACTCTTGAATGTGTCTGACAGTTTGTGAGACACTAGTGTGAGGTCGATAACCTCTTGACGGTTCTTTATTATAAATGTAGGGTAATTTCCACGATTACAGATTAGTAGGTTAGAGTTTAGGATGAAGCTGAACAGTGACTCACCCCTTACGTTTGTGTCCGAGCTCCCCCATTGGGTGTGGTGAACGTTGGCATCGCAGCCTATTATCAGGCCTACGTTTGACCTCTCGCTATCGCTGGCTAGCTGGCGAACGAGGTCACTCGGAGGATCGCATTCCTCATGAGCCATGTAGGATAACATTAGTCTAAGATGCGTCCCCTCCAACTCTTACAGCCGTGTTGTCGCCATTGCTAAAGTTATAGAGCAGACAAATATTTATGTATTTTCTTGCAAGAATGCAGTTACGAGTTTTACCTTCTTTTTGGGTTACAATCAGCTTTTTCTTTCGTCGCTAGTCCACAGACCTTTTATCCTACTATCCAAGGCTCCTGGTCTAGGACTATGTCGGCTCCGCTCTCGATCAAGCGGAGTATGAGGGAAGCAGATGCTGCTTTACTGTTTTGGAGATTTATCTGTAGGAGTCTCAGATACATCTTCCAGAATCCCCACTACTGTGATGTCGGCATCTGAGTCGTCGGATACTTCCTCGCGACACATTGCCTCAAAATCAAGCAGTAGCTCTGCATCGGAAGAGTAGCCTTCTTTGGCCTGCTCCAGCTCGTTGTCGGGTGCTTCTATCTCCGAGGCAACGTCCTACTCGACTGGGTTGTCGACCGGACGGACTTCGGCCGCTGCGTCCGACCTATACACCTTTATGGTGACCGAGCTGAAGCCGAAGTTCAGCTCGCCCTTAGCTGCCTCTATCGGCGCCAGCGACTCCTTGTTGAGTACGAGCACAGCCTGGTTCATCGGTCCCTGCGTCGTCTAAGCCTTCACTACCTTCCAGTTTGTAGTTGGCAGTTGTGGATTGCACCTCTGCAGCATTTTGAGGATGCTCTCAGGCTCCTTGAAGGTAGCCGGCACACATAGTCTTGCCCGCGGTCTACTGGGCACCTTGCTCCAGTCTACTGCGACGAGCTTCGCAACCGCTGCTTTATAAAGCTTCACGGAGCGCTCGTCTTCACAGGCAATAACTTTAATATTGCCCTGGAACCACCCCATATACTTGCGGACAGGAGGTGGCCCGGGGTGATTTTCGAGGTGCTCGAAGCAGCGGTCGGCCAATGCGGCTTCCACCCACTTCCACTGGCTCCTAGGTATTTTACCCTCCGCGCTGCCCTTGTCAAGGACGCCGATTAGCGTTTTCTCTTTGGCAATCTGCGCGAAGGATATGTTTGGGAGAACTCTAGACCGCTTTGTAGTCGGTCCAGGCATCTCCTGTGAGCGCTGCCTTTTCGGTTGTGGCGCCTGTTGTTGCTCCTTGGTGAAATCTGGGAGCACTGCCGAGGCCCACTTTACCTTATTCAGCCAGTTGGCTGATGGGCTTGCTGTTTTGCTCGCGTTATGCCGACGAAGTATTTAACCGGCATTCCTCCTTTCGGCATACGAGAACATCCTGGCTTGGGCACTTGTCGATGGCAAGTCAGCCCCCGCCACTTTACCAGGAAGTCAGGCAGCCGCACTGATGCTTTGCTGCCTTTCCAGAGTGTTAGGTTTGGGAGGTGCTTTGCCACCCAGCCCAGATTCAGGGTGGGACCCCCTCGGGTTCCTACCAGCGCCTTCCACCGAGCAGGTCTTTCCTGCTGTTGAGCTGGTTTTGCCAGGCCTTGGGGCCACTGCCTTTCCACGCATGGGATTGATCCCAGTTGACTTTTGGGGAGTGCCAGACACGGTTTTTTGGTTTTTAGTTGTTGTTTCGATGTTTTCCATATTTTATCCCACGATTTGCAAAGAAAGGACGGTCCGTCCGGGCAGAGATTCACGTTGCCGGGATAAGGCATCATTAGAAGAGGGTGCTGCCAAGTCCCTGAGCTCTCCGTTTACGACTGAGCTAGTTTTAAAACAGGGCCCTTAGCCAGGCTGACTCTCGGCACGGGTCGAAAGACACCTTAGTCTGGCCCGGTGTGAAGTGAGTGTGGGGGCTGGGATGTGGGTAGGTAGTGTGTAGAGATGGGATTGTGTGAGCTACTTATACGAGGCGGCACCACAAGCGCATCATCAGTGTTGTTACTTCGCGAACACCCGCTGGCTGTCCGGGACTGCTTATTTTCGGTACTCTCCATAGGGATGCCCGCTTATTCGCAGATGACCTACCTATCGAGGTAGGCCGTTCGCTATCCGCAACCTGCGACCTGTCCGGTGGCCTCAGCTGCGCCCCCTTAAGGCCACCTCACCAGCTCATCAGACCAGATGTTATTTACTTAAATTATGTGAAAAAAACGAGCACTACCGCTGAAAAACTGTACAAATTTTCGTTCGTCGCTTGACCTACGAAAGTTTGGTCAAACGGCTGCAAAGTATCCGTTTATCCATCGACTCTTAGAAAATTTACATTAAACGACGATTAATTAATTAGTCTTAACTATTTTAAGCCGAAAAGTTATATAGTTCGACTTTTCCTGAGTTTCCAAAGTATAAAATTTATCAAAATATAGCGGAGAAAACTATGAAATTGGAATTTGAAAGTCTAATATCTTCCAGATGGTAAGCTGAAGCTACAAAGTGTTTCGATCTGATACGTAGCTGCAGTTGTCAGCTTTTCAGAATTTTGAAGTTCAATACAATCAAATGAAACATACTCAAGTTATGTGAAAGAAATAAGCACTACCGCTGAAAAAACTATACAAATTTTCGTTTGTCGCTTTATATACGAAGGTTTGATCAAACGGCTGCAACGTATTTGTTTATCCATCGATTCTTAGAAAATGTACCTTAAACGACGACTTATTAACTAGTTGTAACTATCAAGAACCAAAAAGTTATATAGTTCGGCTTTTCCTGAGTTTCCAAAGTAAAAAATTTAACAAAATATAGCGGAGAAAACTATGAAATTGGAATTTGAAAATCTAATATCTTCCAGACGGTAAACTGAAGCTACAAATTGTTTGGATCTGGCATGTAGTTGTATTTGTCAGCTTTTTAGATTCGTAAATTTCAATACAATCAGATGAAACATACTTAATTTATGTGAAAGAAATAAGCACTACCTCTGAAAAAACTATGAAAATTCGCGATCGTCGCTTTGCATACGAAGGTTTGGTCAAACAGCTGCAACTTATCCGTTTATCCATCGATTCTTAGAAAATTTACCTTAAACGACGACTAATTAATTAGTCGTATCTAGATCCAAAAAGTTATATAATTCAACTTTTCCTGAGATTCGAACTTACAAAATTTAACAAAATATAGCGGAGAAAACTATGAAATTGGAATTTGAAAATCTAATATCTTCCAGACGGTAAGCTGAAACTACAAAGTGTTTGGACTTGGAATGTAGCTGCAGTTGTCAGCATGTCAGAATTGTGAAGTTTAAAACAATCGAATGAAACATACTAAAGTGAAAGAAATAAGCACTACCGCTGAAAAAAATATACAAATTTTCGTTTGTCGCTTTACATACGAAGGTTTGGCCAAACGGCTGCAACGTATCCGTTTATCCACCGATTGTTAGAAAATTTACATTAAACGACAGGGAGCTAATCCCGTCCATTCCAAAGGCGAAGGTACTCTTCCCCATCGTCATCCAAGGAGACCGCGCGCTGAAGCTCCTTCAGCGTCAAAACCCGGACATACCAACCGCAGACTGGAAGGTACTGCACGCTGGTAGCCCACTACCCAACGAGGGGGGCCAGCATGTGAGCCTCCAGATCAACAAAGACGCAGAGGACGTCCTTTACCCCAGATACGGGAAAATGGCGTGGGGCATGGGCAGTGTGTACCTGCGCCTCAAGAAGCGCCGCCCCGAAGACACAGACACACACACCCTGCAGGCAGGCGAGGCTGAGAAGGACCTCGGTCTAGACACCATCGTGAAGGCCCAGGGTCTGGCTCTTGAAGACTCCCAGGAAGATGAGGACGTTGACCTGACGATTACAGTCAACCCGTCGTATGCAGTTGAGCCAGCCGCCCATGAAACTGAGTGTGCTGCAAATCAACCTGCATAAAAGCAAGGTTGCATCGGCGGAGCTCCTCATAGCCATGGAGCAAGGGCCCGCCGATATAGCTTTGGTCCAGGAGCCCTGGATTGCGTCAGGCAATACAGTGGCCGGACTGAAGTTCGCAAATTACAACTCGTTCTACCCAACATTGGTAAGCAGGAATAGAACCGTCGTACTAGTACGAAAGGGAATCCACGCTTACCTTTTGTCTCATTACAGCACAGACGACCTGACAGTAGTGATGCTGGAGAGTGAGGAGAAGCGCCTTCTGGTAGCCGCCTGCCACATGGCACACGACAGGCCCGCACCACCTGAAGAACTAAGGAGTCTGGTGGAAAAAGCCGACTCCAAAGACCAGCAACTCATCATTGGTACGGACGCCAATGCCCACCACAGTGTGTGGGGAAGCCCCGATATCAATGACCGAGGTGAGTCACTCCTAGACTTTATATTATCAAATAACATAGATGTAGCAAACGTGGGAGAGGACTACACTTACGTAGGTCCCACCTCGTCCAACGTGCTAGATCTAACCCTCGTAACAGGAAAGAGCACCTTGGTATCTGGATGGAGAGTACTCGAAAGACCATCCTTCTCGGACCATAAGTACATTCAGTTCAAGTGCGAATTCAAATACACTCCGAAGGTGACAGTCTTCAGGAACCCCCGGAACACAAACTGGGAGAAGTTCAGGAAGACCGTTACCTCGAAGCTCGCGAATCCGGGAATAGTGAAATCCGCGGAAGATATAGAGAAGTCCTTGGAGACCCTCTCCAAGGAACTTCTGTCTGCCTACCAAGGAGCATGCCCGCCATCAAGAACGAGAAAGAGGACCAAACCACTCTGGTGGAATAGGGACCTCTCCCTCAAGAGAAATAAACTCAGGGAACTCTTCAAACTCGCCAGAGTAGCGAATGAGGAGATCATCAATGAGGAATACAAAACACTACTCAGAGACTACAAGAAGGAAATACGCAAGGCACAACGTAGCTCGTGGAAGAACTTCTGCTCGAACATCGAGAAAGTGCCTGAAACAGCAAGACTCAGGAAGCTGCTCTCGAAGCAGCCCACCATACAGAGTCAGCTACAATTAAATAACGGACAGTGGTCAGAAGACAGCGAAGAGGCTCTGACAGCACTAATGGAAGCCCACTTCCCGGGATGCACCGAGGTCACTGATGCTGAAACGCATCAGGACCTAGCAACCGAGGAACAAACACCCCCGACAGATCTAATAACCCACAAGAAGATCCAATGGGCCATAGACTCCTTTGCGGGCATCAAAGCACCTGGACTGGACGGAATATTCCCAGCCATGTTGCAGGCGACCAAAGAGACGATCATCCCATGGCTCTTCGCAATATACTCGGCATGTCTAAGTACAGGCTATATCCCTATCCAATGGAGAACGGCTAGAGTTGTCTTCCTCCCAAAGGCAGGAAAGTGCAGCCATGCTAGTCCCAAGGACTACAGACCGATAAGCCTTACCTCTTGTATGCTAAAAACACTGGAAAAGCTGCTGGACGAATACATCAGGAAGGAGGTGGGAGGACTGATGTCAACCAACCAGCACGCTTATACCAAAGGGAAATCGGTGGAAACAGCTCTACATTCACTAGTAGCTACCATCGAGAAGGCTCTCAACAATAAAAAGTATGCACTAGGAGTATTCGTAGATATATCCGGAGCATTTAACAACGTAGCCACGAACGCAATAATGGATCGCCTTGAAGCGACCCACACACACCAAGCAATCAACCTATGGATAAAGAACCTCCTGAGTTGTAGACGGGTGCAATCAGAGTGGGGCACCGCCTCCACGGTAAAGGGAGCGCATAGAGGCACACCTCAGGGTGGAGTCCTGTCGCCCCTCCTGTGGAATCTGGTGGTCGACGACCTCATCAAGAGATTCGAGAGGAAGCATAATTATTACGGGTGTATGTCCATCGACCTCAGCTCCATAATGGAATGAACACTCAGGGAGGTATGGGAGTGGGCGGACGAAGTAGGACTCGATATCAACGCGGACAAGACGGACCTCATCCTCTTTACAAAGAGGTACAAGGTACCGGCATAGATCCCCCCAAAAATCAACCAAACAAGGCTAACCGCGAAAACACAGGTCAAATACCTCGGCACAGTACTGGATAGCAAACTGGCATGGAAACCCAATGTAGTGGAAAGGGTGAAGAAGGCCACCATTGCGCTTTATGCATCCAAGAAGATGCTTAGCAGCACATGGGGCCTGTCACCCGCCCTAATGCATTGGATCTACATCTCGGTGGTGCGACCAACTCTGCTGTATGGAGTCCTAGTGTGGTGGCAAGCAACTGAGAAGAAGACGTACCACAAGCTTATGGAAAGGACCCAGCGACAGGCTTTGCTATGTATCACAGGGGCGCTGAGGTCAACCCCAACTATAGCACTCGAAACCATACTCGGGATCGATCCCCTCGACATCCACGCTCGGCTGACTGCGGGTAAAGCAGCACAGCGACTTATCGCATCGGGGAACATGTCACCCCAAGGATACGGGCACAGTTCAATTGGGAGGAACATGACCAGTCATACAGACTACATGACCCCCCAAACTTGCCTAGAGGTCAAAACCAACACATTTTTGGGACCCGAAGACTGGAAAAAGGGACGGGACCAGACTCAACACCTCAACATATATACTGACGGCTCCAAGATGGACGGAGGAGTAGGAGCGGGCTTATATTGTACAAACCCCGAAATAAGGGTGTCATATAGGCTACCAGACCGATGCAGCATATTCCAGGCGGAAGTTTTCGCTATAAAGAAGGCAGCAGAGGTCGCTCAGCAAATAGAGCGACCACACAACGTGGTGAACATATTCGTCGATAGCCAAGCAGCGATAAAATCCATGCAGTAGTTCGCAGTCGGCTCCAGAAGTGTCCTGGCAAGCAGGGAGGCATTAGACTCACTATGCACGACCAAGTCAGTGCGAATCTACTGGGTTCCCAGCCACCAGGGCATCGAAGGAAACGAGGCTGCGGACGTTCTGGCTAAGGAAGGCGTTGGGCTGACGAGCGAAGGAATCGAAAACGTGCCTATCTCCCTTAGAACGTTACAAAGCGATCTAGAGAAGCAGGCCGCCCTACAAACCAAGAACAGATGGAGGAACGCAACCACCTGCAGAACCTCGAGAACCATGTGCAAGGAGCGCAATGAAAAGCTAGCTCACTATCTACTGCATCTTCCACGGAAAGACTGTAGACTGATAGTGGGAATACTCATAAGTCACTGTCTGGCTGAGGCGCACGCGGCCAAGCTAGGCATTACCAAAATAGACAGCTGTAGGAAATGCGATGAATACGGGGCTATCGAAACCCTGGAACATCTCATCTGCAACTGCCCGGCTCTTTCACGGGCAAGGACAAGATACCTAGGCGCACCGGAGATGGCATCACTAGAAGATGCCGCCAAGAGGACGCCGAGGGAATTACTTGCCTTTGCGAAACACACCTCGATACTCGAGGACTTCCAAATCTCAGCAATACCCCCGTAAAGGTCCATCTACATCCGGATCACTAAGGGCCAGACTGGCCTATGAAAGTCCCCGCTGAGGGACGTCCGGGTTAACCTAACCTAACCTTTACATACGAAGGTTTGGTCAAACGGCTGCAACGTATTTGTTTATCCATCGATTCTTAGAAAATTTACATAAAACGACTACTAATTAATTATTTGTAACTATCTAGAACCAAAAAGTTATATAGTTCGGCTTTTCCTGAGTTTCCAAATTAAAAAATTTAACAAAATATAGCGGAGAAAGGCCACTGAAATTTCATTTCTTCCTTCTGACTATATTTATGGTCCGATCTGATCCAGATTCAATACTCTGATAGATGTGGGGTTTTTTGTTTAGTAATCAGAGTAAGGTTAAAATAAAGGTTTCGGTACAGTGATATTGATATTAAAGATACAAGGAACTAAAATTGGACGTCGTCGTCGTTTTGTTCTACACGCAACCCTTTTCGTCGGTGGTTGTCTTCCTTCTGCTCGCGCTGCTCTCTCTCGCTGCTCTCTCTCGCTGATCTCCCTCGCTGCTCTCTCTCTATTGTGCGCTCTTCGTGCTGACTGGGAATTCGCGTTTGCTCGTTTGTCCAGGGAACGCAAAACCCAGTCCACATCCGGCCGTCCTGACTATGCACTCGCCTCGAATGCATCGTCGCTATTGTCGTTTTTGCTTGTGGACCATGGCTTCAGATATTCCGCACACGAAGAGGAGTGCTTTGGTCCATCGGAATTGCCAACTTTTTTGACGTCGTAGGCATTGTTCTGCTTCACCTTGATGATCTGGTAAGGACCCAAAAACTTTGGCTTAAGTTTGAGCCAGCTACCAAACTGTGTCCTCTTTATGGCAACTAGGTCGCCAACGTCATACTGTCTAGCTGCCTTACGTCGCAAATTATACGTCTTTTTGTTCTCGGCTTGCAGATTCAGAAATTGAGTTTTCGCTTTTGTCCGTAGCTCATTGCGGTCATCTTCAAATGCAACGATGGACTTCTTTTGGATCAAATTTTGAAGCTGCTGGTCATCTTTGGTGCGCATCTTGATACCGATTAGAAGTTCAAAAGGGGTGGTATCGATGCTTCTGGTATACGTCGAGTTTATGGCTCGCTGGACTCGATCTACGTGCTTAAACCATTTTGAAGGGTCGTCTATGCTGAGCTTGGCAAGCACGGAGATGATCACTGCGTTGATTCTTTCCAACTGCCCGTTTACCCGTGGAAGTCCTGTAGTCGTCTTTACCAGTTTGATGTTTTCGTCGTCGCAGTACTGCAGGAAATCTTGAGCGGTAAACGCCGAACCTCTATCTGAAATGATACAAGCAGGGTTGCCAAACGTCACGCTTTGCCTGCGTAGCTTTAATATGACCCCGTTAGATGTAGTTGACTTTGTAGGGTATAACCAGCAAAACTTCGTGAAGGCGTCGATAACAGCAAGTATATGTTTATAGTTCTTGCCGGTTGATTCCAGTGGACCCAAAAAGTCAATGTGATACGTCTGTAGCGGCACGGCATCTTTTTGCAGGGGGTGCAGAAGTCCTTCCTGTTTACCTCGCTTGCGATTTACCAATATGCAAGGTATACAGCAGTCGATATACTTTTTGATTTTGTCGTCTAAATTTGGTATGTAATACTCGTTGCAAATTAGCTCCTTCGTCTTCTTCATAGCGAAGTGCCCTCTATCGTGAGCTCTGCCGATAATGGTTTTCTGCATATCCCTTGGAACCACCATCAATTCTGCATCGTTGACTAACTTGTAGAGGATTCCAGACTTTACAAAGTAGTCTTCGTATTGTTGATTGTCGTCGTTAATAAGTTTCAGAATCGTCTTAAGATGTTCGTCATGTTTTTGCGCTTGTTCTATTCCACCTAAGATGCTTCCGTCGCTTATATGCATAATGGGATACCATGAAAGTGCATCCACATGACGCATTCGTGAGCCTGCGCGGTGCTCAACTTCATAGTTGTACTCCTGAAGAAACATTATCCATCTTGCTACCCTAGTACAAAGATTCTGCTTTTCTAATGTTTTGGTGAACGCGTTGCAATCTGTTATTATCTTAAATGGGATACCCAATAGATAAACTCAGAATTTCATCAATGCTTCGATGACCGCAAGTATTTCCAATTCATAGCTCGTGTATTTGCGTTGTGCCTCTGTTGTTTTCTTGCTCATGTAATATACTGGATGCAATTGGCCGTCGTCTGGTGATTTTTGCATAAGCACGACGCCAAAACCATCTATTGATGCATCCGTATGGACTTCTGTTTTGTACTTCTGATTGTAAACGGCTAACACTGGGTTTGATATCAAACATTTCTTAAACACGCATATGGCGTTTTCTTCGTCCGGGCCAATTGCAAACTTCACATTGTTTTTCGTTAGGTCAGTCAATGGTTTGGCTATAACTGCGTAATTGTAGATAAACTTTCTAAAATATCCTGTAAGACCCAAAAAACTCTCAAGCTGCTTCAGTGTCTGTGGCGTCTTGAACTTTGAAACGGCTTCAATCTTCAACCGGGTCGGATACAGCTTTTTGTTCTCTATGATATGGCCGAGAAACTGGATTCGTGTTTGTAAAAACTGACACTTTTTACAATTCAGCTCTAGCCCATACTCTTCGCACGTCTTGAGAACTTCTTTTAGATTTGCTAAGGCTTCTTGTTCGTCTTTGGCTGGGATGATTACGTCGTCGACATATGGTAGTGCAATGCCTTTTCTAGTCAGCGGTCGAAATATTGCGCCAATGTGCCTCTGGAATACTCCGGGAGAATTCGTCAATCCAAAGGGCACCTGGCGGAACTGGTACTGGCCGCTCTGCGTCAAAAATGAGGTGTACTTCTTACTATCATCAGCTACAGGAACATGAAAGAACCCATTCTTCAAGTCAATGGTGCTGAATACTACAGCATCTTGCAAACGATCTAGCTGGTCGTCTATTAACGGCAACGGGAAATGATCTTTTACGAGAACTTTATTGATACGTCTATAGTCAATACATAGTCGTGGTGTGCTGTCGCTCTTCTTCACAAGTACAACTGGGCTTGTGAACTCTGAAACGGACTCCTCTATTACCTTTTTGTCCAGCCACTCGTCAATCTCGTTTCAGATATCGCAAATCGCCGAGGCCGCGAAAAGATTGGTGTTTCGTCTTTTAGAATAATTTTCATTTCAATGTTCGTTGTTTTTGATTTTTTTGGTTTATACGTCGATATTATCTCGTTTACTTTGCGTCGGGTAATCTCGTTTGCCGCGCTGTTTATTTTTAGCTCGGAATTGTCCACCGCTACGTCGATTCTCATTATGGACGATTCGTCATACGGTACTTCATTATTTTCATCTAACATTCTATTTACTTTCACTCCATTACGATTAAACGACACTTCTGCGTGCAAACAAAGCTCTTCTCCGATGATCAGTTTAATATCCATGCACTTTGAAGCAACAACATAAAAGTTTAACACATATTCTTCATTGTCAATGCGTATGCTATGCTCCACTTTACCTATCGGCTTGATATTGTCAACTTTACTCTCACTTCCAAAACCGACCAAACACACTCTGCAATCGTTTAATTTTAACATGCGCAGTTCGTCGTACAAATCTTGTCGTAAAATGTTAAATTTACTACCGGTATCAAATAGTGCCATACACTTCGTATCTTTAATCGAAACTTCTTTAGACGTTATTTCCATTTTATTCGAAACTACACGTAAGTTTTGTTTTTCATCGTTTTGCTTTTCATTCTTCTCTTTGCAGTTCTTTGATATGTGCCCAAACTGATTACACTTGAAACACTTTCTTCCTTTCTCTTTGCTCACGCAACTGCTAGACAAATGTCCCTTCTCTCCACAGTTGAAACAAACAAACTCTTTTTTGCTCACTTGGGTACTATTTTGCCCAAACGGCATCTTCTTCTCTCTTCCAGCTTTGTCACTCTTTTTTATTTTATCGCTTATTTTCTCATAATCTCTTAATTTATTCTTAAAGTCACTCATCATTTTCGCACCGTATAAAATTGTTTTGTTTAAAGCCATCTCGTCAATACCGTCGATTACATATTGCATAAGCGCGTCGTCTTCCACATTGCCTCGCGCTGCAATATCTCTCATTCGATAAAAATATTCCAGAACACTCTCTTTGGATCGTCGTTTACTCTCACTGAGCTGCATATGTATCTGTTTGCTATTGACTCTCGACTTAAACTCTCTTAAAAGCGCACTCTTCAACGTTGTCCACGAATTCATATGCTTCTCGCTCAAAACAAATAACCTGGCAATGCCCTTAAGCGACTTCTTTGCGAAAATAAGTTTTTGTAGATCACTCCAATGCATGAACTCAGCCTGTTCTTCGAATTCTGTTATCCATTCCTCGACGGCTATATCATCAGAGCCATCGAACACTCGGATAGAGTCTTCTATGTCGCGGAAACTTATGGCAAAACGTGGCGCGACCACCTCATCGTAGTTTTGTCTTTGCACGTTACTTCTATCTGTATTCCCTTTTCGGCTTGTTGTTGGGATTTCGCTTGTGTGTATGTTATGTACGTCGCTGTAGTTGTCTCGCTCATTCGAGCGCCCCTCGTACACAGCTTCTTCGTCGTTTTCATCTATACCATTCTCGTCGCTTGCGTCTTTTTCCTCGTCTTTATCAGCGTCGTCTTCATCATCGTCGTTGTTCTCATCGTCCTTGTTGTTTTGCAGCAGCCTGCCTTCCATCAAATTTCCGCATTGTGATTTATTTTCAATGTAACACATATTGAAACAAGATCACGGTCCGTTAGCTTTGCTTGTATGTATACGCGCTTTGCTAAGAATCTGGCTTCGTTTTCGTCGTATTCGAATTTACTAAATTCGCGCAACCGGCTTCTGTTATTTCGGTGTCCTTCTTTTTCAAACACGAATTTGTGCAATGCACAAATGCTCGATTTCGGTGGAGCACCTTTTTTGCTCCTGTCCAGCTCTCAGCAGAAGAAGGCTACAACATATAGGCTCGCCCTTCATAGCAGACATTTCAGAAATGTCCACAATCTGTCCCAGGAAGATAGCAAACTGTATAAGAGCAGCCGGATGGGATAAATGCTGACATTAAGCTCACGACGCGGAATGGGGAAAGATTCTCTTGCGGTATCACAACGGGCCGTAATCGGCATATGTGTGGTGGGCTCCTGGCGACCTGGCAACCGCTTCTACCTAACCTAACCTATACTTGAAAAAAACGAATACTAATTTTGTTAATTTTTTGGGGACTTGACCCGACCGGGCCGGGCCCTTTCGAAAAATTGTCGGGCCGGGCCTTAAAATATTAACTCGTTCAAACACGTCATTTTGCTGAGATAAAAAAAAACATCTATTTCTTTTTCCCAGCTGTTTAAATTTGTTAAGCTCCTCGTCGTTTTTTGTTCCAAGTTCCATTGCTTGCACCGCCGTCGTACCGTCACTTCGTTTCCTTCACTCCGATCCCGCATGAGCTCCCAATTGTGGGTTTTTTTGTTTATTAATCAAAGTAATGTTAAAATAAAGGTTTCGGTACAGTAATATTGATATTAAAGATACAAGGAATTACAAATCGTCGTCGTTTTGTTCTACACGCAACCCTTTTCGTCGGTGGTTATCTTCCTCCTGCTCGCGCTGCTCTCTCTCGCTGCTCTCTCTCGCTGATCTCCCTCGCTGCTCTCTCTCCATTGTGCGCTCTTCGTGCTGACTGGGAATTCGCCAGGGGGCGAATTCGCGTTTGCTCGTTTGTCCAGGTATCGCAAAACCAAGCCCACATAGATATGGTCATTTTCTATGATTCTGCGTTTTTGGTTTTCCCGTATCTTCAAAATTGTAGATTTTCGTCCTTTATGGTGGCGGAAGGGGTTCTCGGTTCGATATCACAGGAGCTTGGATAGAAAGTTTGGTTGCTCTAGCTCTTATAGTCTCTGAGAACTAGGCGAAAAAAAATTCGGTCAGGCATAGCGCCTACCCCTGTGTGTGAGAGAGCGAGAGGGAACGATGCATTTCGAAATGGTTTTCTTCATTGTGGCTGTTATTATGATTCGATCTGATCTAGATTCAATACTCTGATAGATATGGTCATTTTCGATAATTCTGCGTTTTTGGTTTTCCCGTATCTTCAAAATTGAATTTTCGTCCTTTATGGTGGCGGAAGGGGGCGTAGCCAAATTTAAAACAAACTCGTCTCGGTTCGAACCGATATCACAGGAGCTTGGATAGAAAGTTTGGTTGCTCTAGCTCTTATAGTCTCTGAGAAGTAGGCGTCAAAGAATTCTATCAGGCATAGCGCCTACCCCTGTGTGTGAGAGCGAGCGACAGGGAACGATGCATTTCGAAATGGTTTTCTTCATTGTGGCTATATTTATAATTCGATCTGATCCAGATTCAACACTCTGAACGATATTGTCAATCTCTACGATTCTGCGTTCTTAGTTTTCTTGTATCTTTAAAATTGTGCATGCCACAGATTTTCGTTCTTGGAGCGGTCGGAAGGGGGCGGGGCGAAATTTTGAAATTTACTTAAAACAGTGCGATAGGACAGGAGTCTGGATACAAAATTGTGTTCCTCTAGCTTTTATAGTTTCTGAGCTATAGGCGCTAATGAACACGGACGGACGGCCAGACGGACAGACGGACGGACAGACAGACATAGCTATATCAACTCGGCTATTAATGCTGATCAATAATATATACACTTTATGGGGTCGGAAACGCTTCCTTCTGGGTGTTACACACATACATTTTTTAAAACGAGGGGGAACGTTGTGAGCCGCGGCTCTACTTTATACCCGGTACTCAGTCAGTATATATGTATGTGAGCTTGTAATAAATTACATATTCGCAAAAGGGATACATTTAGTTTTAGCCAATAAAGACAAAAAAAAATTAAGTCAACCTTTTCAGAGATTTATATATATTATTTCCATTTTTGGTTACATACGTTTTTTACATCTGTCTTTTCTACATGCCTAAATCTACTTCCTACATATACATACCCGGCTGTGTGCGAGAGAGAGAGGGAATGAGTCAGCGCTTGGAAGGCCACTTAAATTTCATTTGTTCCTTCTGACTATATTTATGGTCCGATCTGATCCAGATTCAAAACTCTGATAGCTATTGTCATTTTCTACGATTCTGCGATTTTAGTTTTCTCGTATCTTTAAAATTGTGCATGCCACAGATTTTCGTCCTTGGAGTGGGCGGAAGGGGGCGGGGCGAAATTTTTAAATACACTTGTAACAGTGCGATGGGACAGGAGTCTGGATTCAAAATTGTGTTCCTCTAGCTTTTATAGTCTTTGAGCTATAGGCGCTAATGAAGACGGACAGACGGACGGACGGACGGACGGACGGACAGACAGACATAGCTATATCAACTCTGCTATTGGTGCTGATCAAGAATATATATACTTTATGGGGTCGGAAACGCTTCCTTCTGGGTGTTACACACATACATTTTTTGCACAAATCTAATATACCCCTTTACTCTTCGAGTACCGGGTATACAAATTTAATATACCCCTTTATTCTTCGAGTACCGGGTAAAAAAATTTAACAAAATATAGCGGAGAAAACTATGAAATTAAAATTTGAAAGTCTAATATCTTCCAGATGGTACGCTGAAGCTACAAAGTGTTTGGATTTTGTATGTAGCTGCATTTGTCAGCTTTTCAGAATTGTGAAGTTCAATACAATCAAATGAAACATACTCAACTTATGTGAAAGAAATAAGCACTACCTCTGAACAAAATTTACAAATTTTTGTTTGTCGCTTTACATCCGAAGGTTTAGTCAAACGGCTGCAACGTATCCGTTTATCCATCGATTCTTAAAAAATTTACATTTAACCGCGATTAATTACTCAGTCGTAACTATCTAGAACCAAAAAGTTATATTGTTCGACTTTTCCTGATTTTAAAAAGTAAAAAATTTAACAAAATATAGCGGAGAAAACTATGAAATTGGAATTTGAAAGTGTAATATCTTCCAGACGAAAAGCTGAAGCTACAAATTGTTTGGATCTGGCATGTAGCTGTATTTGTCAGCCCTCCAGAATCGCAAAATTTAATACAATCAGATGAAACATACTTAATTTATGTGAAAGAAATAAGCACTACCTCTGAAAAAACTATACAAATTTTCGTTTGTCGCTTTACATACGAAGGTTTGGTCAAACGGCTGCAACGTATTTGTTTATCCATCGTTTCTTAGATAATTTACATTAAACGACGATTAAATAATTAGTCGTAACTATCCAAAACCAAAAAGTTATATATTTCGACTTGTCCTAAGTTTCCAAATAAAAAAATTTAACAAAACTTAGCGGAGAAAACTATGAAATTGGAATTTGAAAGTCTAATATCTTCCAGATGGTAAGATGATGCTACAAAGTGTTTGGATCTGGCATGTAGCTGTACTTTTCAGCTTTTCAGAATTGCAAAGTTCAATAAAATCAGATGAAACATGCTTAATTTATGTGAAAGAAAAAACTATCAAAATTTTCGTTTGTAGCTTTACATATGAAGGTTTGATCAAACGGATACAACGTATTTGTTTATCCATCGATTCTTAAAAAATTTAAATTAAACGACGATTAATTAATTAGTCGTAACTATCTAGAACCAAAAAGTTATATAGTTCGACTTTTCCTGATTTTAAAAAGTAAAAAATTTAGCAAAATATAGCGGAGAAAACTATGAAATTGGAATTTGAAAGTGTAATATCTTCCAGACGAAAAGCTGAAGCTACAAATTGTTTGGATCTGGCATGTAGCTGTATTTGTCAGCCCTCCAGAATCGCAAAATTTAATACAATCAGATGAAACATACTTAATTTATGTGAAAGAAATAAGCACTACCTCTGAAAAAACTATACAAATTTTCGTTTGTCGCTTTACATACGAAGGTTTGGTCAAACGGCTGCAACGTATTTGTTTATCCATCGTTTCTTAGATAATTTACATTAAACGACGATTAAATAATTAGTCGTAACTATCCAAAACCAAAAAGTTATATATTTCGACTTGTCCTAAGTTTCCAAAAAAAAAAATTTAACAAAATTTAGCGGAGAAAACTATGAAATTGGAATTTGAAAGTCTAATATCTTCCAGATGGTAAGATGATGCTACAAAGTGTTTGGATCTGGCATGTAGCTGTACTTTTCAGCTTTTCAGAATTTTCAAAGTTCAATAAAATCAGATGAAACATGCTTAATTTATGTGAAAGAAATAAGCACTACCTCTGAAAAAACTATCAAAATTTTCGTTTGTAGCTTTACATATGAAGGTTTGGTCAAACGGCTACAACGTATTTGTTTATCCATCGATTCCTAGAAAATTGACATTAAACGACGACTAAATAATTAGTTGTAACTATCTAGAACCAAAAAGTTATATAGTTCGGCTTTTCCTGAGTTTCCAAAATACAAAATTTAACGAAATATAGCGGAGAAAACTATAAAATTGGAATTTGAAAGTCTAATATCTTCCAGATGGTAAGCTGATGCTAAAAAGTGTTTCAATTTGGTATGTAGCTGCATTTGTCAGCTTTTCAGAATTGTGAAGTTCAATACAATCAAATGAAACATACTCAACTTATGTGAAAGAAATAAGCACTACCTCTGAAAAAAATTTACAAATTTTTGTTCGTCGCTTTACATCCGAAGGTTTAGTCAAACGGCTGCAACGTATCCGTTTATCCATCGATTCTTAAAAAATTTACATTTAACCGCGATTAATTACTCAGTCGTAACTATCTAGAACCAAAAAGTTATATTGTTCGACTTTTCCTGATTTTAAAAAGTAACAAATTTAACAAAATATAGCGGAGAAAACTATGAAATTGGAATTTGAAAGTGTAATATCTTCCAGACGAAAAGCTGAAGCTACAAATTGTTTGGATCTGGCATGTAGCTGTATTTGTCAGCCCTCCAGAATCGCAAAATTTAATACAATCAGATGAAACATACTTAATTTATGTGAAAGAAATAAGCACTACCTCTGAAAAAACTATACAAATTTTCGTTTGTCGCTTTACATACGAAGGTTTGGTCAAACGGCTGCAACGTATTTGTTTATCCATCGTTTCTTAGATAATTTACATTAAACGACGATTAAATAATTAGTCGTAACTATCCAAAACCAAAAAGTTATATATTTCGACTTATCCTAAGTTTCCAAATAAAAAAATTTAACAAAATTTAGCGGAGAAAACTATGAAATTGGAATTTGAAAGTCTAATATCTTCCAGATGGTAAGATGATGCTACAAAGTGTTTGAATCTGGCATGTAGCTGTATTTGTCAGCTTTTCAGAATTGCAAAGTTCAATAAAATCAGATGAAACATGCTTAATTTATGTGAAAGAAATAAGCACTACCTCTGAAAAAACTATCAAAATTTTCGTTTGTAGCTTTACATATGAAGGTTTTGTCAAACGGATACAACGTATTTGTTTATCCATCGATTCTTAGAAAATTTACATTAAACGACGACTAATTAATTAGTTGTAACTATCTAGAACCAAAAAGTTATATAGTTCGGCTTTTCCTGAGTTTCCAAAATACAAAATTTAACAAAATATAGCGGAGAAAACTATGAAATTGGAATTTGAAAATCTAATATCTTCCAGACTGTAAGCCGAAGCTACAAATTGTTTGGATATGGCATTTAGCTGTATATGTCAGCTTTTCAGAATCGAAAAGTTCAATACAATCAGATGAAACATACTTAATTTATGTGAAAGAAATAAGCACTACCTCTGAAAAAACTATCAAAATTTTTGTTTGTAGCTTTACATATGAAGGTTTGGTCAAACGGCTACAACGTATTTGTTTATCCATCGATTCTTAGAAAATTTACATTAAACGACGACTAATTAATTAGTTGTAACTATCTAGAACAAAAAAGTTATATAATTCGGCTTTTCCGGAGTTTCCAAAATACAAAATTTAACAAAATATAGCGGAGAAAACTATAAAATTGGAACTTGAAAGTCTTATATCTTCCAGACTGTAAACCGAAGCTACAAATTTCTTGGATTTGGCATTTAGCTGTATTTGTCAGCTTTTCAGAATCGCAAAGTTCAATACAATCAGATGAAACATACTTAATTTATGTGAAAGAAATAAGCACTACCTCTGAAAAAACTATCAAAATTTTCGTTTGTAGCTTTACATATGAAGGTTTGGTCAACCGGCTACAACGTATTTGTTTATCCATCGATTCTTAGAAAATTTACATTAAACGACGACTAATTAATTAGTTGTAACTATCTAGAACAAAAAAGTTTTATAATTCGGCTTTTCCGGAGATTCCAAAATACAAAATTTAACAAAATATAGCGGAGAAAACTATAAAATTGGAACTTGAAAGTCTTATATCTTCCAGACTGTAAGCTGAAGCTACAAATTGCTTGGATTTGGCATTTAGCTGTATTTGTCAGCTTTTCAGAATCGCAAAGTTCAATACAATCAGATGAATCATACTTAATTTATGTGAAAGAAATTAGCACTACCTCTGAAAAAACTATAAACATTTTCTTTTGTCGCTTTAAACACGAAGGTTTAGTCAAACGGCTGCAACGTATCCGTTTATCCATCGATTCTTAAAAAATTTAAATTAAACGACGATTAATTAATTAGTTGTAACTATCTAGAACCAAAAAGTTATATAGTTCGACTTTTCCTGATTTTAAAAAGTAAAAAATTTAGCAAAATATAGCGTAGAAAACTATGAAATTGGAATTTAAAAGTGTAATATCTTCCAGACGAAAAGCTGAAGCTACAAATTGTTTGGATCTGGCATGTAGCTGTACTTTTCATATTTTCAGAATCGCAAAGTTCAATACAATCAGATGAAACATACTTAATTTATGTGAAAGAAATAAGCACTACCTCTGAAAGAACTATCAAAATTTTTGTTTGTAGCTTTACATATGAAGGTTTGGTCAAACGGCTACAACGTATTTGTTTATCCATCGATTCCTAGAAAATTGACATTAAACGACGACTAAATAATTAGTTGAAACTACCTAGAACCAAAAAGTTGTATAATTTGGCTTTTCCTGAGTTTCCAAAATACAACATTTAACAAAATATAGCGGAGAAAACCATGAAATTGGAATTTGAAAATCTAATATCTTCCAGACTGTAAGCCGAAGCTACAAATTGTTTGGATATGGCATTTAACTGTATTTGTCAGCTTTTCAGAAACGCAAAGTTCAATACAATCAGATGAAACATACTGAAGTTATGTGAAAGAAATAATCACTACCTCTGAAAAAACTATACAAATTTTCGTTTGTCGCTTTACATACGAAGGTTTGGTCAAACGGCTACAACGTATTTGTTTATCCATCGATTCCAAGAAAATTGACATTAAACGACGACTAAATAATTAGTTGAAACTACCTAGAACCAAAAAGTTGTATAATTTGGCTTTTCCTGAGTTTCCAAAATACAAAATTTAACAAAATATAGCGGAGAAAACCATGAAATTGGAATTTGAAAATCTAATATCTTCCAGACTGTAAGCCGAAGCTACAAATTGTTTGAATATGGCAGTTAGCTGTATATGTCAGCTTTTCAGAATCGCAAAGTTCAATACAATCGGATGAAACATCTTTAATTTATGTGAAAGAAATAAGCACTACCTCTGAAAAAAATATACAAATTTTCTTTTGTCGCTTTACATACGAAAGATTGGTCAAACGGCTGCAACGTATTTGTTTATCCATCGATTATTAGAAAATTTACATTAAACGACGATTAATTAATTAATAACTATCTAGAACCAAAAAGTTATACAGTTCGAATTTTCCTGATTTTCCAAATTAAAAAGTTTAACAAAATATAGCGGAGAAACCTATGAAATTGGAATTTTAAAGTCTTATATCTTCCAAATGGTAAGCTGAAGCTACAAAGTGTTTGGACTTGGTATGTAGTTGCATTTGTAAGCTTTTCAGAATTTTTAAGTTCAATACAATCAAATGAAACATACTCAAGTTATGTGAAAGAAATAAGCACTACGTCTGAAAAAACTATACAAATTTTTGTTCGTCGCTTTACATACGAAGGTTTGGTCAAACAGCTGCAACGTATTTGTTTATACATCGATTCTTAGAAAATTTACATTAAACGACGATTAATTAATTAGTCGTAACTATCCAAAACCAAAAAGTTATATATTTCGACTTTTCCTGAGTTTCCAAAGTAACAAATTTAACAAAATATAGCGGAGAAAACTATAAAATTGGAATTTGAAAATCTAATATCTTCCAGACTGTAAGCCGAAGCTACAAATTGTTTGGATATGGCATTTTTTTTTTTTTTTTTTTTTTTTTTTAATTCCGCACTGAAACGTTCCAGTTTCCGTTTTTTCAATTTATTTTTGTGGTTTTTGTAAAAGTTAAAGTAGAATCATCGATCTCACTGTGGGGAACGTTGGCAGCTTACTTCTTCTTGGACACACCCACAGTGCGACCGCGACGACCAGTTGTCTTGGTGTGCTGACCACGGACACGCAGGCCCCAGTAGTGACGCAGACCGCGATGGGAGCGGATCTTCTTCAAGCGCTCCAAATCATCACGCAGCTTGGAGTCCAAGTTGGAGGAAGTCAGCTGCCAGTACTTGCCATCGATGATGTCCTTCTGTCTGTTGAGGAACCAGTTGGGCACTTTGTACTGCAGAGGGTTGGTGATGATGGTGACAACCTTGTCGACCTCCTCCTCAGTGCATTCACCGGCACGCTTGGTGAGATCAACATCGGCCTTCTTCAGCACAATGTTGGAGTAACGACGACCCACACCCTTGATGGCGGTCATGGCAATGCCAACTTTGCGCTTGCCATCAATGTTCGTATTCATGATACGAAGGATGTGCTGGAACTTCTCTGGGATGACGAGCGACATTTTTGCCGTGTGTATGAGACAAATTCTTGAATCGGAAAGAAAGCGGATGTATATGTCTGCTTTTCCGAATCGCAAAGTTCAATACAATCAGATGAAACATACTTAATTTATGTGAAACAAATAAGCACTACTTTTGAAAAAACTATACAAATTTTCGTTTGTCGCTTTACATACGAAGGTTTGGTCAAACTGCTGCAACGTATTTGTTTATACATCGATTCTTAGAAAATGTACATTAAACGACGATTAATTAATTAGTCGTAACTGTCCAAAACCAAAAAGTTATATATTTCCACTTTTCCTGAGTTTCCAAAGTAACAAATTTAACAAAATATAGCGGAGAAAACTATGCAATTGGAATTTGAAAGTCTTATATCTTCCAAATGGTAAGCTGAAGCTACAAAGTGTTTGGACTTGGTATGTAGTTGCATTTGTCAGCTTTTCAGAATTTTTAAGTTCAATACAATCAAATAAAACATACTCAAGTTATGTGAAAGAAATAAGCACTACGTCTGAAAAAACTATGCAAATTTTTGTTCGTCGCTTTACATACGAAGGTTTGGTCTAACGGCTGCAACTTATCCGTTTATCCATCGATTCTTACAAAATTTACATTAAACGACGACTAAATAATTAGTTGTAACTACCTAGAACCAAAAAGTTGTATAATTTGGCTTTTCCTGAGTTTCCAAAATACAAAATTTAACAAAATATAGCGGAGAAAACCATGAAATTGGAATTTGAAATTCTAATATCTTCCAGACTGTAAGCCGAAGCTACAAATTGTTTGAATATGGCATTTAGCTGTATATGTCAGCTTTTCAGAATCGCAAAGTTCAATACAATCAGATGAAACATCCTTAATTTATGTGAAAGAAATAAGCACTACCTCTGAAAAAACTATACAAATTTTCGTTTGTCGCTTTACATAGGAAAGATTGGTCAAACGGCTGCAACGTATTTGTTTATCCATCGATTCTTAGAAAACTTACATTAAACGACGACTAAATAATTAGTTGTAACTACCTAGAACCAAAAAGTTATATAATTTGGCTTTTCCTGAGTTTCCAAAATACAAAATTTAACATAATATAGCGGAGAAAACCATGAAATTGGCATTTGAAAATCTAATATCTTCCAGACTGTAAGCCGAAGCTACAAATTGTTTGGATATGGCATTTAGCTGTATATGTCAGCTTTTCCGAATCGCAAAGTTCAATACAATCAGATGAAACATACTTAATTTATGTGAAAGAAATAAGCACTACCTCTGAAAAAACTATACAAATTTTTGTTCGTCGCTTTTCATACGAAGGTTTGGTCAAACAGAAATAAGCACTATTTGTTTATCCATCGATTCTTAGAAAACTTACATTAAACGACGACTAAATAATTAGTTGTAACTACCTAGAACCAAAAAGTTATATAATTTGGCTTTTCCTGAGTTTCCAAAATACAAAATTTAACAAAATATAGCGGAGAAAACCATGAAATTGGCATTTGAAAATCTAATATCTTCCAGACTGTAAGCCGAAGCTACAAATTGTTTGGATATGGCATTTAGCTGTATATGTCAGCTTTTCCGAATCGCAAAGTTCAATACAATCAGATGAAACATACTTCATTTATGTGAAAGAAATAAGCACTACCTCTGAAAAAACTATACAAATTTTTGTTCGTCGCTTTTCATACGAAGGTTTGGTCAAACGGAAATAAGCACTATTTGTTTATCCATCGATTCTTAGAAAACTTACATTAAACGACGACTAAATAATTAGTTGTAACTACCTAGAACCAAAAAGTTTTATAATTTGGCTTTTCCTGAGTTTCCAAAATACAAAATTTAACAAAATATAGCGGAGAAAACCATGAAATTGGCATTTGAAAATCTAATATCTTCCAGACTGTAAGCCGAAGCTACAAATTGTTTGGATATGGCATTTAGCTGTATATGTCAGCTTTTCCGAATCGCAAAGTTCAATACAATCAGATGAAACATACTTAATTTATGTGAAAGAAATAAGCACTACCTCTGAAAAAACTATACAAATTTTTGTTCGTCGCTTTTCATACGAAGGTTTGGTCAAACGGAAATAAGCACTATTTGTTTATCCATCGATTCTTAGAAAACTTACATTAAACGACGACTAAATAATTAGTTGTAACTACCTAGAACCAAAAAGTTATATAATTTGGCTTTTCCTGAGTTTCCAAAATACAAAATTTAACAAAATATAGCGGAGAAAACCATGAAATTGGCATTTGAAAATCTAATATCTTCCAGACTGTAAGCCGAAGCTACAAATTGTTTGGATATGGCATTTAGCTGTATATGTCAGCTTTTCCGAATCGCAAAGTTCAATACAATCAGATGAAACATACTTAATTTATGTGAAAGAAATAAGCACTACCTCTGAAAAAACTATACAAATTTTTGTTCGTCGCTTTTCATACGAAGGTTTGGTCAAACGGAAATAAGCACTACCTCTGAAAAAACTATACAAATTTTCGTTTGTCGCTTTACATACTAAGGTTTGGTCAAACGGCTGAAACGTATTTGTTTATCCATCCATTCTTAGAAAACTTACATTAAACGACGACTAAATAATTATTTGTAGCTATCTAGAACAAAAAAGTTATATAATTCGGCTTTTCCGGATTTTCCAAATTAAAAAATTTAACAAAATTTAGCGGAGAAAACTATGAAATTGGAATTTGAAAGTCTTATATCTTCCAGACTATAAGCTACAAATTACTTAGATTTTGAGTTTAGCTGTATTTGTCAGCTTTTCAGAATCGCAAAGTTCAATACAATCAGATGAAACATTCTTAATTTATGTGAAAGAAAGAGGCACTACCTCTGAAAAAACTATACAAATTTTCGTTTGTCGCTTTACATACTAAGGTTTGGTCAAACGGCTGCAACGTATTTGTTTATACATCGATTCTTAGAAAATTTACATTAAACGACGACTAAATAATTAGTTGTAACTACCTAGAACCAAAAAGTTGTATAATTTGGCTTTTCCTGAGTTTCCAAAATACAAAATTTAACAAAATATAGCGGAGAAAACCATGAAATTGGAATTTGAAATTCTAATATCTTCCAGACTGTAAGCCGAAGCTACAAATTGTTTGAATATGGCATTTAGCTGTATATGTCAGCTTTTCAGAATCGCAAAGTTCAATACAATCAGATGAAACATCCTTAATTTATGTGAAAGAAATAAGCACTACCTCTGAAAAAACTATACAAATTTTCGTTTGTCGCTTTACATAGGAAAGATTGGTCAAACGGCTGCAACGTATTTGTTTATCCATCGATTCTTAGAAAACTTACATTAAACGACGACTAAATAATTAGTTGTAACTACCTAGAACCAAAAAGTTATATAATTTGGCTTTTCCTGAGTTTCCAAAATACAAAATTTAACAAAATATAGCGGAGAAAACCATGAAATTGGCATTTGAAAATCTAATATCTTCCAGACTGTAAGCCGAAGCTACAAATTGTTTGGATATGGCATTTAGCTGTATATGTCAGCTTTTCCGAATCGCAAAGTTCAATACAATCAGATGAAACATACTTAATTTATGTGAAAGAAATAAGCACTACCTCTGAAAAAACTATACAAATTTTTGTTCGTCGCTTTTCATACGAAGGTTTGGTCAAACAGAAATAAGCACTATTTGTTTATCCATCGATTCTTAGAAAACTTACATTAAACGACGACTAAATAATTAGTTGTAACTACCTAGAACCAAAAAGTTTTATAATTTGGCTTTTCCTGAGTTTCCAAAATACAAAATTTAACAAAATATAGCGGAGAAAACCATGAAATTGGCATTTGAAAATCTAATATCTTCCAGACTGTAAGCCGAAGCTACAAATTGTTTGGATATGGCATTTAGCTGTATATGTCAGCTTTTCCGAATCGCAAAGTTCAATACAATCAGATGAAACATACTTAATTTATGTGAAAGAAATAAGCACTACCTCTGAAAAAACTATACAAATTTTTGTTCGTCGCTTTTCATACGAAGGTTTGGTCAAACGGAAATAAGCACTATTTGTTTATCCATCGATTCTTAGAAAACTTACATTAAACGACGACTAAATAATTAGTTGTAACTACCTAGAACCAAAAAGTTATATAATTTGGCTTTTCCTGAGTTTCCAAAATACAAAATTTAACAAAATATAGCGGAGAAAACCATGAAATTGGCATTTGAAAATCTAATATCTTCCAGACTGTAAGCCGAAGCTACAAATTGTTTGGATATGGCATTTAGCTGTATATGTCAGCTTTTCCGAATCGCAAAGTTCAATACAATCAGATGAAACATACTTAATTTATGTGAAAGAAATAAGCACTACCTCTGAAAAAACTATACAAATTTTTGTTCGTCGCTTTTCATCCGAAGGTTTGGTCAAACGGAAATAAGCACTATTTGTTTATCCATCGATTCTTAGAAAACTTACATTAAACGACGACTAAATAATTAGTTGTAACTACCTAGAACCAAAAAGTTTTATAATTTGGCTTTTCCTGAGTTTCCAAAATACAAAATTTAACAAAATATAGCGGAGAAAACCATGAAATTGGCACTTGAAAATCTAATATCTTTCAGACTGTAAGCCGAAGCTACAAATTGTTTGGATATGGCATTTAGCTGTATATGTCAGCTTTTCCGAATCGCAAAGTTCAATACAATCAGATGAAACATACTTAATTTATGTGAAAGAAATAAGCACTACCTCTGAAAAAACTATACAAATTTTTGTTCGTCGCTTTTCATACGAAGGTTTGGTCAAACGGAAATAAGCACTATTTGTTTATCCATCGATTCTTAGAAAACTTACATTAAACGACGACTAAATAATTAGTTGTAACTACCTAGAACCAAAAAGTTATATAATTTGGCTTTTCCTGAGTTTCCAAAATACAAAATTTAACAAAATATAGCGGAGAAAACCATGAAATTGGCATTTGAAAATCTAATATCTTCCAGACTGTAAGCCGAAGCTACAAATTGTTTGGATATGGCATTTAGCTGTATATGTCAGCTTTTCCGAATCGCAAAGTTCAATACAATCAGATGAAACATACTTAATTTATGTGAAAGAAATAAGCACTACCTCTGAAAAAACTATACAAATTTTTGTTCGTCGCTTTTCATACGAAGGTTTGGTCAAACGGAAATAAGCACTACCTCTGAAAAAACTATACAAATTTTCGTTTGTCGCTTTACATACTAAGGTTTGGTCAAACGGCTGAAACGTATTTGTTTATCCATCGATTCTTAGAAAACTTACATTAAACGACGACTAAATAATTATTTGTAGCTTTTCCTGATTTTCCAAATTAAAAAATTTAACAAAATTTAGCGGAGAAAACTATGAAATTGGAATTTGAAAGTCTTATATCTTCCAGACTATAAGCTACAAATTGCTTAGATTTGGAGTTTAGCTGTATTTGTCAGCTTTTCAGAATCGCAAAGTTCAATACAATCAGATGAAACATACTTATTTTATGTAAAAGAAAGAGGCACTACCTCTGAAAAAACTATACAAATTTTCGTTTGTCGCTTTACATACTAAGGTTTGGTCAAACGGCTGCAACGTATTTGTTTATACATCGAATCTTAGAAAATTTACATTAAACGACGACTAAATAATTAGTTGTAACTACCTAGAACCAAAAAGTTATATAATTTGGCTTTTCCTGCGTTTCCAAAATACAAAATTTAACAAAATATAGCGGAGAAAACCATGAAATTGGCATTTGAAAATCTAATATCTTCCAGACTGTAAGCCGAAGCTACAAATTGTTTGGATATGGCATTTAGCTGTATATGTCAGCTTTTCCGAATCGCAAAGTTCAATACAATCAGATGAAACATACTTAATTTATGTGAAAGAAATAAGCACTACCTCTGAAAAAACTATACAAATTTTTGTTCGTCGCTTTTCATACGAAGGTTTGGTCAAACGGAAATAAGCACTATTTGTTTATCCATCGATTCTTAGAAAACTTACATTAAACGACGACTAAATAATTAGTTGTAACTACCTAGAACCAAAAAGTTATATAATTTGGCTTTTCCTGAGTTTCCAAAATACAAAATTTAACAAAATATAGCGGAGAAAACCATGAAATTGGCATTTGAAAATCTAATATCTTCCAGACTGTAAGCCGAAGCTACAAATTGTTTGGATATGGCATTTAGCTGTATATGTCAGCTTTTCCGAATCGCAAAGTTCAATACAATCAGATGAAACATACTTAATTTATGTGAAAGAAATAAGCACTACCTCTGAAAAAACTATACAAATTTTTGTTCGTCGCTTTTCATACGAAGGTTTGGTCAAACGGAAATAAGCACTATTTGTTTATCCATCGATTCTTAGAAAACTTACATTAAACGACGACTAAATAATTAGTTGTAACTACCTAGAACCAAAAAGTTTTATAATTTGGCTTTTCCTGAGTTTCCAAAATACAAAATTTAACAAAATATAGCGGAGAAAACCATGAAATTGGCATTTGAAAATCTAATATCTTCCAGACTGTAAGCCGAAGCTACAAATTGTTTGGATATGGCATTTAGCTGTATATGTCAGCTTTTCCGAATCGAAAAGTTCAATACAATCAGATGAAACATACTTAATTTATGTGAAAGAAATAAGCACTACCTCTGAAAAAACTATACAAATTTTTGTTCGTCGCTTTTCATACGAAGGTTTGGTCAAACGGAAATAAGCACTACCTCTGAAAAAACTATACAAATTTTCGTTTGTCGCTTTACATACTAAGGTTTGGTCAAACGGCTGAAACGTATTTGTTTATCCATCGATTCTTAGAAAACTTACATTAAACGACGACTAAATAATTATTTGTAGCTATCTAGAACCAAAAAGTTATATAGTTCGGCTTTTCCTGATTTTCCAAATTAAAAAATTTGACAAAATTTAGCGGAGAAAACTATGAAATTGGAATTTGAAAGTCTTATATCTTCCAGACTATAAGCTACAAATTGCTTAGATTTGGAGTTTAGCTGTATTTGTCAGCTTTTCAGAATCGCAAAGTTCAATACAATTAGATGAAACATACTTAATTTATGTGAAAGAAAGAGGCACTACCTCTGAAAAAACTATACAAATTTTCGTTTGTCGCTTTTCATACGAAGGTTTGGTCAAACGGAAATAAGCACTATTTGTTTATCTATCGATTCTTAGAAAACTTACATTAAACGACGACTAAATAATTAGTTGTAACTACCTAGAACCAAAAAGTTGTATAATTTGGCTTTTCCTGAGTTTCCAAAATACAAAATTTAACAAAATATAGCGGAGAAAACCATGAAATTGGAAATTGAAAATTTGAAAATCTAATATCTAAGCAGAAGCTACAAATTGTTTAAATATGGCATTTAGCTGTATATGTCAGCTTTTCAGAATCGCAAAGTTCAATACAGTCTAATATCTTCCAGACGAGAAGATTAATCTATAAATTGTTTGGATCTGTCATGTAGCGGTATTTGTCAGCTTTTCAGAATCGGAAAGTTCAATACAATCAGATGAAACATACTTAATTTATGTGAAAGAAAGAGGCACTACCTCTGAAAAAACTATACAAATGTTCGTTTGTTGCTTTACATACGAAGGTTTGGTCAAACGGCTGCAACGTATTTGTTTATCCATCGATTCTTAAAAAATTTACATTAAACGACGACTAAATAATTAGTTGTAACTACCTAGAACCAAAAAGTTGTATAATTTGGCTTTTCCTGAGTTTCCAAAATACAAAATTTAACAAAATATAGCGGAGAAAACCATGAAATTGGAATTTGAAAATCTAATATCTTCCAGACTGTAAGCCGAAGCTACAAATTGTTTGAATATGGCTTTTAGCTGTATATGTCAGCTTTTCAGAATCGCAAAGTTCAATACAATCAGATGAAACATCCTTAATATATGTGAAAGAAATAAGCACTACCTCTGAAAAAACTATACAAATTTTCGTTTGTCGCTTTACATAGGAAAGATTGGTCAAACGGCTGCAACGTATTTGTTTATCCATCGATTCTTAGAAAATTTACATTAAACGACGATTAATTAATTAGTCGTAACTATCTAGAACCAAAAAGTTATATAGCTCGAATTTTCCTGATTTTCCAAATTAAAAAGTTTAACAAAATATAGCGAAGAAACCTATGAAATTGGATATTTGAAAGTCTAATATCTTCCAGACGAGAAACTGAATCTACAAATTGTTTGGATCTGGCATGTAGCGGTATTTGTCAGCTTTTCAGAATCGAAAAGTTCAATACAATCAGATGAAACATACTTAATTTATGTGAAAGAAAGAGGCACTACCTCTGAAAAAACTATACAAATTTTCGTTTGTCGCTTTACATACGAAGGTTTGGTCAAACGGCTGCAACGTATTTGTTTATCCATCGATTCTTAGAAAACTTACATTAAACGACGACTAAATAATTAGTTGTAACTACCTAGAACCAAAAAGTCATATAATTTGGCTTTTCCTGAGTTTCCAAAATACAAAATGTAACAAAATGTAGCGGAGAAAACCATGAAATTGGCATTTGAAAATCTAATATCTTCCAGACTGTAAGCCGAAGCTACAAATTGTTTGGATATGGCATTTAGCTGTATATGTCAGCTTTTCCGAATCGCAAAGTTCAATACAATCAGATGAAACATACTTAATTTATGTGAAAGAAATAAGCACTACCTCTGAAAAAACTATACAAATTTTTGTTCGCCGCTTTTCATACGAAGGTTTGGTCAAACGGCTGCAACGTATCCGTTTATCCATTGATTCTTAAAAAATTTACAATAAACAACGACTAATTAATTAGTCGTAACTATCCAAAACCAAAAAGTTATATATTTCGTATATTTACGAATCGCAAAGTTCAATACAATCAGATGAAACATACTTAATTTATGTGAAAGAAATAAGCACTACCTCTGAAAAAACTATACAAATTTTCGTTTGTCGCTTTACATACGAAGGTTTGGTCAAACGGCTGCAACGTATTTGTTTATACATCGATTCTTACAAAATTTACATTAAACGACGATTAATTAATTAGTCGTAACTATCCAAAACCAAAAAGTTATATATTTCGACTTTTCCTGAGTTTCCAAAGTAACAAATTTAACAAAATATAGCGGAGAAAACTATGCAATTGGAATTTGAAAGTCTTATATCTTCCAAATGGTAAGCTGAAGCTACAAAGTGTTTGGACTTGGTATGTAGTTGCATTTGTCAGCTTTTCAGAATTTTTAAGTTCAATACAATCAAATGAAACATACTCAAGTTATGTGAAAGAAATAAGCACTACGTCTGAAAAAACTATGCAAATTTTTGTTCGTCGCTTTACATACGAAGGTTTGGTCAAACGGCTGCAACTTATCCGTTTATCCATCGATTCTTAAAAAATTTACATTAAACGACGACTAAATAATTAGTTGTAACTACCTAGAACCAAAAAATTGTATAATTTGGCTTTCCCTGAGTTTCCAAAATACAAAATTTAACAAAATATAGCGGAGAAAACCATGAAATTGGAATTTGAAAATCTAATATCTTCCAGACTGTAAGCCGAAGCTACAAATTGTTTGAATATGGCATTTAGCTGTATATGTCAGCTTTTCAGAATCGCAAAGTTCAATACAATCAGATGAAACATCCTTAATTTATGTGAAAGAAATAAGAACTACCTCTGAAAAAACTATACAAATTTTCGTTTGTCGCTTTACATAGGAAAGATTGGTCAAACGGCTGCAACGTATTTGTTTATCCATCGATTCTTAGAAAATTTACATTAAACGACGATTAATTAATTAGTCGTAACTATCTAGAACCAAAAAGTTATATAGCTCGAATTTTCCTGATTTTCCAAATTAAAAAGTTTAACAAAATATAGCGAAGAAACCTATGAAATTGGATATTTGAAAGTCTAATATCTTCCAGACGAGAAACTGAATCTACAAATTGTTTGGATCTGGCATGTAGCGGTATTTGTCAGCTTTTCAGAATCGAAAAGTTCAATACAATCAGATGAAACATACTTAATTTATGTGAAAGAAAGAGGCACTACCTCTGAAAAAACTATACAAATTTTCGTTTGTCGCTTTACATACGAAGGTTTGGTCAAACGGCTGCAACGTATTTGTTTATCCATCGATTCTTAGAAAACTTACATTAAACGACGACTAAATAATTAGTTGTAACTACCTAGAACCAAAAAGTTATATAATTTGGCTTTTCCTGAGTTTCCAAAATACAAAATTTAACAAAATATAGCGGAGAAAACCATGAAATTGGCATTTAAAAATCTAATATCTTCCAGACTGTAAGCCGAAGCTACAAATTGTTTGGATATGGCATTTAGCTGTATATGTCAGCTTTTCCGAATCGCAAAGTTCAATACAATCAGATGAAACATACTTAATTTATGTGAAAGAAATAAGCACTACCTCTGAAAAAACTATACAAATTTTTGTTCGTCGCTTTTCATACGAAGGTTTGGTCAAACGGAAATAAGCACTATTTAATTATCCATCGATTCTTAGAAAACTTACATTAAACGACGACTAAATAATTAGTTGTAACTACCTAGAACCAAAAAGTTATATAATTTGGCTTTTCCTGAGTTTCCAAAATACAAAATTTAACAAAATATAGCGGAGAAAACCATGAAATTGGCATTTGAAAATCTAATATCTTCCAGACTGTAAGCCGAAGCTACAAATTGTTTGGATATGGCATTTAGCTGTATATGTCAGCTTTTTCAAATCGCAAAGTTCAATACAATCAGATGAAACATACATAATTTATGTGAAAGAAATAAGCACTACCTCTGAAAAAACTATACAAATTTTTGTTCGTCGCTTTTCATACGAAGGTTTGGTCAAACGGAAATAAGCACTACCTCTGAAAAAACTATACAAATTTTCGTTTGTCGCTTTACATACTAAGGTTTGGTCAAGCGGCTGAAACGTATTTGTTTATCCATCGATTCTTAGAAAACTTACATTAAACGACGACTAAATAATTATTTGTAGCTATCTAGAACCAAAAAGTTATATAGTTCGGCTTTTCCTGATTTTCCAAATTAAAAAATTTAACAAAATTTAGCGGAGAAAACTATGAAATTGGAATTTGAAAGTCTTATATCTTCCAGACTATAAGCTACAAATTGCTTAGATTTGGAGTTTAGCTGTATTTGTCAGCTTTTCAGAATCGCAAAGTTCAATACAATCAGATGAAACATACTTAATTTATGTGAAAGAAAGAGGCACTACCTCTGAAAAAACTATACCAATTTTCGTTTGTCGCTTTACATACTAAGGTTTGGTCAAACGGCTGCAACGTATTTGTTTATACATCGATTCTTAGAAAATTTACATTAAACGACGACTAAATAATTAGTTGTAACTACCTAGAACCAAAAAGTTGTATAATTTGGCTTTTCCTGAGTTTCCAAAATACAAAATTTAACAAAATATAGCGGAGAAAACCATGAAATTGGAATTTGAAAATCTAATATCTAAGCAGAAGCTACAAATTGTTTAAATATGGCATTTAGCTGTATATGTCAGCTTTTCAGAATCGCAAAGTTCAATACAATCGGATGAAACATCCTTAATTTATGTGAAAGAAATAAGCACTACCTTTGAAAAAACTATACAAATTTTCTTTTGTCGCTTTACATACGAAAGATTGGTCAAACGGCTGCAACGTATTTGTTTATCCATCGATTCTTAGAAAATTTACATCAAACGACGATTAATTAATTAGTCGTAACTATCTAGAACCAAAAAGTTATATAGTTCGACTTTTCCTGATTTTCCAAAGTAAAAAGTTTAACAAAATATAGCGGAGAAACCTATGAAATTGGAATTTGAAAGTCTAATATCTTCCAGACGAGAAGCTTAATCTATAAATTGTTTGGATATGGCATTTAGCTGTATATGTCAGCTTTTCCGAATCGCAAAGTTCAATACAATCAGATGGAACATACTTAATTTATGTGAAAGAAATAAGCTCTACCTCTGAAAAAACTATACAAATTTTTGTTCGTCGCTTTTCATACGAAGGTTTGGTCAAACGGCTGCAACGTATCCGTTTATCCATTGATTCTTAAAAAATTTACAATAAACAACGACTAATTAATTAGTCGTAACTATCCAAAACCAAAAAGTTATATATTTCGACTTTTCCTGAGTTTCCAAAGTAACAAGTTTAACAAAATATAGCGGAGAAAACTATGAAATTGGAATTTGAAAGTCTTATATCTTCCAAATGGTAAGCTGAAGCTACAAAGTGTTTGGACTTGGTATGTAGTTGCATTTGTCAGCTTTTCAGAATTTTTAAGTTCAATACAATCAAATGAAACATACTCAAGTTATGTGAAAGAAATAAGCACTACGTCTGAAAAAACTATACAAATTTTTGTTCGTCGCTTTACATACGAAGGTTTGGTTAAACGGCTGCAACTTATCCGTTTATCCATCGATTCTTAAAAAATTTACAATAAACAACGACTAATTAATTAGTCGTAACTATCCAAAACCAAAAAGTTATATATTTCGACTTTTCCTGAGTTTCCAAAGTAACAAATTTAACAAAATATAGCGGAGAAAACTATAAAATTGGAATTTGAAAATCTAATATCTTCCAGACTGTAAGCCGAAGCTACAAATTGTTTAGATATGGCATTTAGCTGTATATGTCAGCTTTTCAGAATCGCAAAGTTCAATACAATCAGATGAAACATCCTTAATTTATGTGAAAGAAATAAGCACTACCTCTGAAAAAACTATACAAATTTTCGTTTGTCGCTTTACATACGAAGGTTTGGTCAAACGGAAATAAGCACTACCTCTGAAAAAACTATACAAATTTTCGTTTGTCGCTTTACATACTAAGGTTTGGTCAAACGGCTGAAACGTATTTGTTTATCCATCGATTCTTAGAAAACTTACATTAAACGACGACTAAATAATTATTTGTAGCTATCTAGAACCAAAAAGTTATATAGTTCGGCTTTTCCTGATTTTCCAAAGTAAAAAGTTTAACAAAATTTAGCGGAGAAAACTATGAAATTGGAATTTGAAAATCTAATATCTAAGCAGAAGCTACAAATTGTTTAAATATGGCATTTAGCTGTATATGTCAGCTTTTCAGAATCGCAAAGTTCAATACAATCGGATGAAACATCCTTAATTTAGGTGAAAGAAATAAGCACTACCTTTGAAAAAACTATACAAATTTTCTTTTGTCGCTTTACATACGAAAGATTGGTCAAACGGCTGCAACGTATTTGTTTATCCATCGATTCTTAGAAAATTTACATCAAACGACGATTAATTAATTAGTCGTAACTATCTAGAACCAAAAAGTTATATAGTTCGACTTTTCCTGATTTTCCAAAGTAAAAAGTTTAACAAAATATAGCGGAGAAACCTATGAAATTGGAATTTGAAAGTCTAATATCTTCCAGACGAGAAGCTTAATCTATAAATTGTTTGGATCTGTCATGTAGCGGTATTTGTCAGCTTTTCAGAATCGGAAAGTTCAATACAATCAGATGAAACATACTTAATTTATGTGAAAGAAAGAGGCACTACCTCTGAAAAAACTATACAAATTTTCGTTTGTCGCTTTACATACGAAGGTTTGGTCAAACGGCTGCAACGTATTTGTTTATCCATCGATTCTTAGAAAACTTACATTAAACGACGACTAAATAATTAGTTGTAACTACCTAGAACCAAAAAGTTATATAATTTGGCTTTTCCTGAGTTTCCAAAATACAAAATTTAACAAAATATAGCGGAGAAAACCATGAAATTGGCATTTGAAAATCTAATATCTTCCAGACTGTAAGCCGAAGCTACAAATTGTTTGGATATGGCATTTAGCTGTATATGTCAGCTTTTCCGAATCGCAAAGTTCAATACAATCAGATGAAACATACTTAATTTATGTGAAAGAAATAAGCACTACCTCTGAAAAACTATACAAATTTTTGTTCGTCGCTTTTCATACGAAGGTTTGGTCAAACGGAAATAAGCACTACCTCTGAAAAAACTATACAAATTTTCGTTTGTCGCTTTACATACTAAGGTTTGGTCAAACGGCTGAAACGTATTTGTTTATCCATCGATTCTTAGAAAACTTTCATTAAACGACGACTAAATAATTATTTGTAGCTATCTAGAACCAAAAAGTTATGTAGTTCGGCTTTTCCTGATTTTCCAAATTAAAAAATTTAACAAAATTTAGCGGAGAAAACTATGAAATTGGAATTTGAAAGTCTTATATCTTCCAGACTATAAGCTACAAATTGCTTAGATTTGGAGTTTAGCTGTATTTGTCAGCTTTTCAGAATCGCAAAGTTCAATACAATCAGATGAAACATACTTAATTTATGTGAAAGAAAGAGGCACTACCTCTGAAAAAACTATACAAATTTTCGTTTGTCGCTTTACATACTAAGGTTTGGTCAAACGGCTGCAACGTATTTGTTTATACATCGATTCTTAGAAAATTTACATTAAACGACGACTAAATAATTAGTTGTAACTACCTAGAACCAAAAAGTTGTATAATTTGGCTTTTCCTGAGTTTCCAAAATACAAAATTTAACAAAATATAGCGGAGAAAACCATGAAATTGGAATTTGAAAATCTAATATCTAAGCAGAAGCTACAAATTGTTTAAATATGGCATTTAGCTGTATATGTCAGCTTTTCAGAATCGCAAAGTTCAATACAATCGGATGAAACATCCTTAATTTATGTGAAAGAAATAAGCACTACCTCTGAAAAAACTATACAAATTTTCTTTTGTCGCTTTACATACGAAAGATTGGTCAAACGGCTGCAACGTATTTGTTTATCCATACGAAAGATTGGTCAAACGGCTGCAACGTATTTGTTTATCCATCGATTCTTAGAAAATTTACATCAAACGACGATTAATTAATTAGTCGTAACTATCTAGAACCAAAAAGTTATATAGTTCGACTTTTCCTGATTTTCCAAAGTAAAAAGTTTAACAAAATATAGCGGAGAAACCTATGAAATTGGAATTTGAAAGTCTAATATCTTCCAGACGAGAAGCTTAATCTATAAATTGTTTGGATCTGTCATGTAGCGGTATTTGTCAGCTTTTCAGAATCGGAAAGTTCAATACAATCAGATGAAACATACTTAATTTATGTGAAAGAAAGAGGCACTACCTCTGAAAAAACTATACAAATTTTCGTTTGTCGCTTTACATACGAAGGTTTGGTCAAACGGCTGCAACGTATTTGTTTATCCATCGATTCTTAGAAAACTTACATTAAACGACGACTAAATAATTAGTTGTAACTACCTAGAACCAAAAAGTTATATAATTTGGCTTTTCCTGAGTTTCCAAAATACAAAATTTAACAAAATATAGCGGAGAAAACCATGAAATTGGCATTTGAAAATCTAATATCTTCCAGACTGTAAGCCGAAGCTACAAATTGTTTGGATATGGCATTTAGCTGTATATGTCAGCTTTTCCGAATCGCAAAGTTCAATACAATCAGATGAAACATACTTAATTTATGTGAAAGAAATAAGCACTACCTCTGAAAAACTATACAAATTTTTGTTCGTCGCTTTTCATACGAAGGTTTGGTCAAACGGAAATAAGCACTACCTCTGAAAAAACTATACAAATTTTCGTTTGTCGCTTTACATACTAAGGTTTGGTCAAACGGCTGAAACGTATTTGTTTATCCATCGATTCTTAGAAAACTTACATTAAACGACGACTAAATAATTATTTGTAGCTATCTAGAACCAAAAAGTTATATAGTTCGGCTTTTCCTGATTTTCCCAATTTAAAAATTTAACAAAATTTAGCGGAGAAAACTATGAAATTGGAATTTGAAAGTCTTATATCTTCCAGACTATAAGCTACAAATTACTTAGATTTGGAGTTTAGCTGTATTTGTCAGCTTTTCAGAATCGCAAAGTTCAATACAATCAGATGAAACATACTGAATTTATGTGAAAGAAAGAGGCACTACCTCTGAAAAAACTATACAAATTTTCGTTTGTCGCTTTACATACTAAGGTTTGGTCAAACGGCTGCAACGTATTTGTTTATACATCGATTCTTAGAAAATTTACATTAAATGATGACTAAATAATTAGTGTAACTACCTAGAACCAAAAAGTTGTATAATTTGGCTTTTCCTGAGTTTCCAAAATACAAAATTTAACAAAATATAGCGGAGAAAACCATGAAATTGGAATTTGAAAATCTAATATCTAAGCAGAAGCTACAAATTGTTTAAATATGGCATTTAGCTGTATATGTCAGCTTTTCAGAATCGCAAAGTTCAATACAATCGGATGAAACATCCTTAATTTATGTGAAAGAAATAAGCACTACCTCTGAAAAAACTATACAAATTTTCTTTTGTCGCTTTACATACGAAAGATTGGTCAAACGGCTGCAACGTATTTGTTAATCCATCGATTCTTAGAAAATTTACATCAAACGACGATTAATTAATTAGTCGTAACTATCTAGAACCAAAAAGTTATATAGTTCGACTTTTCCTGATTTTCCAAAGTAAAAAGTTTAACAAAATATAGCGGAAAAACCTATGAAATTGGAATTTGAAAGTCTAATATCTTCCAGACGAGAAGCTTAATCTATAAATTGTTTGGATTTGTCATGTAGCGGTATTTGTCAGCTTTTCAGAATCGGAAAGTTCAATACAATCAGATGAAACATACTTAATTTATGTGAAAGAAAGAGGCACTACCTCTGAAAAAACTATACAAATTTTCGTTTGTCGCTTTACATACGATGGTTTGGTCAAACGGCTGCAACGTATTTGTTTATCCATCGATTCTTAGAAAACTTACATTAAACGACGACTAAATAATTAGTTTAAACTACCTAGAACCAAAAAGTTATATAATTTGGCTTTTCCTGAGTTTCCAAAATACAAAATTTAACAAAATATAGCGGAGAAAACCATGAAATTGGCATTTGAAAATCTAATATCTTCCAGACTGTAAGCCGAAGCTACAAATTGTTTGGATATGGCATTTAGCTGTATATGTCAGCTTTTCCGAATCGCAAAGTTCAATACAATCAGATGAAACATACTTAATTTATGTGAAAGAAATAAGCACTACCTCTGAAAAAACTATACAAATTTTCGTTTGTCGCTTTACATACTAAGGTTTGGTCAAACGGCTGAAACGTATTTGTTTATCCATCGATTCTTAGAAAACTTACATTAAACGACGACTAAATAATTATTTGTAGCTATCTAGAACCAAAAAGTTATATAGTTCGGCTTTTCCTGATTTTCCAAATTAAAAAATTTAACAAAATTTAGCGGAGAAAACTATGAAATTGGAATTTGAAAGTCTTATATTTTCCAGACTATAAGCTACAAATTGCTTAGATTTGGAGTTTAGCTGTATTTGTCAGCTTTTCAGAATCGCAAAGTTCAATACAATCAGATGAAACATACTTAATTTATGTGAAAGAAATAAGCACTACCTCTGAAAAAACTATACAAATTTTCTTTTGTCGCTTTACATACGAAAGATTGGTCAAACGGCTGCAACGTATTTGTTTATCCATCGATTCTTAGAAAATTTACATCAAACGACGATTAATTAATTAGTCGTAACTATCTAGAACCAAAAAGTTATATAGTTCGACTTTTCCTGATTTTCCAAAGTAAAAAGTTTAACAAAATATAGCGGAGAAACCTATGAAATTGGAATTTGAAAGTCTAATATCTTCCAGACGAGAAGCTTAATCTATAAATTGTTTGGATCTGTCATGTAGCGGTATTTGTCAGCTTTTCAGAATCGGAAAGTTCAATACAATCAGATGAAACATACTTAATTTATGTGAAAGAAAGAGGCACTACCTCTGAAAAAACTATACAAATTTTCGTTTGTCGCTTTACATACGAAGGTTTGGTCAAACGGCTGCAACGTATTTGTTTATCCATCGATTCTTAGAAAACTTACATTAAACGACGACTACATAATTAGTTGTAACTACCTAGAACCAAAAAGTTATATAATTTGGCTTTTCCTGAGTTTCCAAAATACAAAATTTAACAAAATATAGCGGAGAAAACCATGAAATTGGCATTTGAAAATCTAATATCTTCCAGACTGTAAGCCGAAGCTACAAATTGTTTGGATATGGCATTTAGCTGTATATGTCAGCTTTTCGGAATCGCAAAGTTCAATACAATCAGATGAAACATACTTAATTTATGTGAAAGATAGAGGCACTACCTCTGAAAAAACTATACAAATTTTCGTTTGTCGCTTTACATACGATGGTTTGGTCAAACGGCTGCAACGTATTTGTTTATCCATCGCTTCTTAGAAAACTTACATTAAACGACGACTAAATAACGTATCCGTTTATCCATTGATTCTTAAAAAATTTACAATAAACAACGACTAATTAATTAGTCGTAACTATCCAAAACCAAAAAGTTATATACTTCGTATATTTACGAATCGCAAAGTTCAATACAATCAGATGAAACATACTTAATTTATGTGAAAGAAAGAGGCACTACCTCTGAAAAAACTATACAAATTTTCGTTGTCGCTTTACATACGATGGTTTGGTCAAACGGCTGCAACGTATTTGTTTATCCATCGCTTCTTAGAAAACTTACATTAAACGACGACTAAATAATTAGTTGTAACTACCTAGAACCAAAAAGTTATATAATTTGGCTTTTCCTGAGTTTCCAAAATACAAAATTTAACAAAATATAGCGGAGAAAACCATGAAATTGGCATTTGAAAATCTAATATCTTCCAGACTGTAAGCCGAAGCTACAAATTGTTTGGATATGGCATTTAGCTGCATATGTCAGCTTTTCCGAATCGCAAAGTTCAATACAATCAGATGAAACATACTTAATATATGTGAAAGAAATAAGCACTACCTCTGAAAAAACTATACAAATTTTTGTTCGTCGCTTTTCATACGAAGGTTTGGTCAAACGGAAATAAGCACTACCTCTGAAAAAACTATACAAATTTTCGTTTGTCGCTTTACATACTAAGGTTTGGTCAAACGGCTGAAACGTATTTGTTTATCCATCGATTCTTAGAAAACTTACATTAAACGACGACTAAATAATTATTTGTAGCTATCTAGAACCAAAAAGTTATATAGTTCGGCTTTTCCTGATTTTCCAAATTAAAAAATTTAACAAAATTTAGCGGAGAAAACTATGAAATTGGAATTTGAAAGTCTTATATTTTCCAGACTATAAGCTACAAATTGCTTAGATTTGGAGTTTAGCTGTATTTGTCAGCTTTTCAGAATCGCAAAGTTCAATACAATCAGATGAAACATACTTAATTTATGTGAAAGAAAGAGGCACTACCTCTGAAAAAACTATACAAATTTTCGTTTGTCGCTTTACATACTAAGGCTTGGTCAAACGGCTGCAACGTATTTGTTTATACATCGATTCTTAGAAAATTTACATTAAACGACGACTAAATAATTAGTTGTAACTACCTAGAACCAAAAAGTTGTATAATTTGGCTTTTCCTGAGTTTCCAAAATACAAAATTTAACAAAATATAGCGGAGAAAACCATGAAATTGGAATTTGAAAATCTAATATCTAAGCAGAAGCTACAAATTGTTTAAATATGGCATTTAGCTGTATATGTCAGCTTTTCAGAATCGCAAAGTTCAATACAATCGGATGAAACATCCTTAATTTATGTGAAAGAAATAAGCACTACCTCTGAAAAAACTATACAAATTTTCTTTTGTCGCTTTACATACGAAAGATTGGTCGAACGGCTGCAACGTATTTGTTTATCCATCGATTCTTAGAAAATTTACATCAAACGACGATTAATTAATTAGTGGTAACTATCTAGAACCAAAAAGTTATATAGTTCGACTTTTCCTGATTTTCCAAAGTAAAAAGTTTAACAAAATATAGCGGAGAAAACCATGAAATTGGCATTTGAAAATCTAATATCTTCCAGACTGTAAGCCGAAGCTACAAATTGTTTGGATATGGCATTTAGCTGTATATGTCAGCTTTTCCGAATCGCAAAGTTCAATACAATCAGATGAAACATACTTAATTTATGTGAAAGAAATAAGCACTACCTCTGAAAAAACTATACAAATTTTTGTTCGTCGCTTTTTATACGAAGGTTTGGTCAAACGGCTGCAACGTATCCGTTTATCCATTGATTCTTAAAAAATTTACAATAAACAACGACTAATTAATTAGTCGTAACTATCCAAAACCAAAAAGTTATATACTTCGTATATTTACGAATCGCAAAGTTCAATAAAATCAGATGAAACATACTTAATTTATGTGAAAGAAATAAGCACTACCTCTGAAAAAACTATACAAATTTTCGTCTGTCGCTTTACATACGAAGGTTTGGTCAAACGGCTGCAACGTATTTGTTTATACATCGATTCTTAGAAAATTTACATTAAACGACGATTAATTAATTAGTCGTAACTATCCAAAACCAAAAAGTTATATATTTCGACTTTTCCTGAGTTTCCAAAGTAACAAATTTAACAAAATATAGCGGAGAAAACTATTCAATTGGAATTTGAAAGTCTTATATCTTCCAAATGGTAAGCTGAAGCTACAAAGTGTTTGGACTTGGTATGTAGTTGCATTTGACAGCTTTTCAGAATTTTTAAGTTCAATACAATCAAATGAAACATACTCAAGTTATGTGAAAGAAATAAGCATTACGTCTGAAAAAACTATGCAAATTTTTGTTCGTCGCTTTACATACGAAGGTTTGGTCAAACGGCTGCAACTTATCCGTTTATCCATCGATTCTTAAAAAATTTACATTAAACGACGACAAAATAATTAGTTGTAACTACCTAGAACCAAAAAGTTGTATAATTTGGCTTTCCTGAGTTTCCAAAATACAAAATTTAACAAAATATAGCGGAGAAAACCATGAAATTGGCATTTGAAAATCTAATATCTTCCAGACTGTAAGCCGAAGCTACAAATTGTTTGGATATGGCATTTAGCTGTATATGTCAGCTTTTCCGAATCGCAAAGTTCAATACAATCAGATGAAACATACTTAATTTATGTGAAAGAAAGAGGCACTACCTCTGAAAAAACTATACAAATTTTCGTTTGTCGCTTTACATACGAAGGTTTGGTCAAACGGCTGCAACGTATTTGTTTATCCATCGATTCTTAGAAAACTTACATTAAACGACGACTAAATAATTAGTTGTAACTACCTAGAACCAAAAAGTTATATAATTTGGCTTTTCCTGAGTTTCCAAAATACAAAATTTAACAAAATATAGCGGAGAAAACTATGAAATTGGCATTTGAAAATCTAATATCTTCCAGACTGTAAGCCGAAGCTACAAATTGTTTGGATATGGCATTTAGCTGTATATGTCAGCTTTTCCGAATCGCAAAGTTCAATACAATCAGATGAAACATACTTAATTTATGTGAAAGAAAGAGGCACTACCTCTGAAAAAACTATACAAATTTTCGTTTGTCGCTTTACATACGAAGGTTTGGTCAAACGGCTGCAACGTATTTGTTTATACATCGATTCTTAGAAAATTTACATTAAACGACGATTAATTAATTAGTCGTAACTATCCAAAACCAAAAAGTTATATATTTCGACTTTTCCTGAGTTTCCAAAGTAACAAATTTAACAAAATATAGCGGAGAAAACTATTCAATTGGAATTTGAAAGTCTTATATCTTCCAAATGGTAAGCTGAAGCTACAAAGTGTTTGGACTTGGTATGTAGTTGCATTTGACAGCTTTTCAGAATTTTTAAGTTCAATACAATCAAATGAAACATACTCAAGTTATGTGAAAGAAATAAGCATTACGTCTGAAAAAACTATGCAAATTTTTGTTCGTCGCTTTACATACGAAGGTTTGGTCAAACGGCTGCAACTTATCCGTTTATCCATCGATTCTTAAAAAATTTACATTAAACGACGACTAAATAATTAGTCGTAACTATCCAGAACCAAAAAGTTATATAGCTAGAATTTTCCTGATTTTCCAAATTAAAAAGTTTAACAAAATATAGCGAAGAAACCTATGAAATTGGATATTTGAAAGTCTTATATCTTCCAGACGAGAAACTGAATCTACAAATTGTTTGGATCTGGAATGTAGCGGTATTTGTCAGCTTTTCAGAATCGAAAAGTTCAATACAATCAGATGAAACATACTTAATTTATGTGAAAGAAAGAGGCACTACCTCTGAAAAAACTATACAAATTTTCGTTTGTCGCTTTACATACGAAGGTTTGGTCAAACGGCTGCAACGTATTTGTTTATCCATCGATTCTTAGAAAACTTACATTAAACGACGACTAAATAATTAGTTGTAACTACCTAGAACCAAAAAGTTATATAATTTGGCTTTTCCTGAGTTTCCAAAATACAAAATTTAACAAAATATAGCGGAGAAAACTATGAAATTGGCATTTGAAAATCTAATATCTTCCAGACTGTAAGCCGAAGCTACAAATTGTTTGGATATGGCATTTAGCTGTATATGTCAGCTTTTCCGAATCGCAAAGTTCAATACAATCAGATGAAACATACTTAATTTATGTGAAAGAAATAAGCACTACCTCTGAAAAAACTATACAAATTTTTGTTCGTCGCTTTTCATTCGAAGGTTTGGTCAAACGGAAATAAGCACTATTTGTTTATCCATCGATTCTTAGAAAACTTACATTAAACGACGACTAAATAATTAGTTGTAACTACCTAGAACCAAAAAGTTATATAATTTGGCTTTTCCTGAGTTTTCAAAATACAAAATTTAACAAAATATAGCGGAGAAAACCATGAAATTGGCATTTGAAAATCTAATATCTTCCAGACTGTAAGCCGAAGCTACAAATTGTTTGGATATGGCATTTAGCTGTATATGTCAGCTTTTCCGAATCGCAAAGTTCAATACAATCAGATGAAACATACTTAATTTATGTGAAAGAAATAAGCACTACCTCTGAAAAAACTATACAAATTTTTGTTCGTCGCTTTTCATACGAAGGTTTGGTCAAACGGAAATAAGCACTACCTCTGAAAAAACTATACAAATTTTCGTTTGTCGCTTTACATACTAAGGTTTGGTCAAACGGCTGAAACGTATTTGTTTATCCATCGATTCTTAGAAAACTTACATTAAACGACGACGAAATAATTATTTGTAGCTATCTAGAACCAAAAAGTTATATAGTTCGGCTTTTCCTGATTTTCCAAATTAAAAAATTTAACAAAATTTAGCGGAGAAAACTATGAAATTGGAATTTGAAAGTCTTATATCTTCCAGACTATAAGCTACAAATTGCTTAGATTTGGAGTTTAGCTGTATTTGTCAGCTTTTCAGAATCGCAAAGTTCAATACAATCAGATGAAACATACTTAATTTATGTGAAAGAAAGAGGCACTACCTCTGAAAAAACTATACAAATTTTCGTTTGTCGCTTTACATACTAAGGTTTGGTCAAACGGCTGCAACGTATTTGTTTATACATCGATTCTTAGAAAATTTACATTAAACGACGACTAAATAATTAGTTGTAACTACCTAGAACCAAAAAGTTGTATAATTTGGCTTTTCCTGAGTTTCCAAAATACAAAATTTAACAAAATATAGCGGAGAAAACCATGAAATTGGAATATGAAAATCTAATATCTAAGCAGAAGCTACAAATTGTTTAAATATGGCATTTAGCTGTATATGTCAGCTTTTCAGAATCGCAAAGTACAATACAATCGGATGAAACATCCTTAATTTATGTGAAAGAAATAAGCACTACCTTTGAAAAAACTATACAAATTTTCTTTTGTCGCTTTACATACGAAAGATTGGTCAAACGGCTGCAACGTATTTGTTTATCCATCGATTCTTAGAAAATTTACATCAAACGACGATTAATTAATTAGTCGTAATTATCTAGAACCAAAAAGTTATATAGTTCGACTTTTCCTGATTTTCCAAAGTAAAAAGTTTAACAAAATATAGCGGAGAAACCTATGAAATTGGAATTTGAAAGTCTAATATCTTCCAGACGAGAAGCTTAATCTATAAAGTGTTTGGATCTGTCATGTAGCGGTATTTGTCAGCTTTTCAGAATCGGAAAGTTCAATACAATCAGATGAAACATACTTAATTTATGTGAAAGAAAGAGGCACTACCTCTGACAAAACTATACAAATTTTCGTTTGTCGCTTTACATACGAAGGTTTGGTCAAACGGCTGCAACGTATTTTTTTTTTTTGAAAATCTAATATCTTCCAGACTGTAAGCCGAAGCTACAAATTGTTTGGATATGGCATTTAGCTGTATATGTCAGCTTTTCCGAATCGCAAAGTTCAATACAATCAGATGAAACATACTTAATTTATGTGAAAGAAATAAGCACTACCTCTGAAAAAACTATACAATTTTTTGTTCGTCGCTTTTCATACGAAGGTTTGGTCAAACGGAAATAAGAACTATTTGTTTATCCATCGATTCTTAGAAAACTTACATTAAACGACGACTAAATAGTTAGTTGTAACTACCTAGAACCAAAAAGTTATATAATTTGGCTTTTCCTGAGTTTCCAAAATACAAAATTTAACAAAATATAGCGGAGAAAACCATGAAATTGGCATTTGAAAATCTAATATCTTCCAGACTGTAAGCCGAAGCTACAAATTGTTTGGATATGGCATTTAGCTGTATATGTCAGCTTTTCCGAATCGCAAAGTTCAATACAATCAGATGAAACATACTTAATTTATGTGAAAGAAATAAGCACTACCTCTGAAAAAACTATACAAATTTTTGTTCGTCGCTTTTCATACGAAGGTTTGGTCAAACGGAAATAAGCACTACCTCTGAAAAAACTATACAAATTTTCGTTTGTCGCTTTACATACTAAGGTTTGGTCAAACGGCTGAAACGTATTTGTTTATCCATCGATTCTTAGAAAACTTACATTAAACGACGACTAAATAATTATTTGTAGCTATCTAGAACCAAAAAGTTATATAGTTCGGCTTTTCCTGATTTTCCAAATTAAAAAATTTAACAAAATTTAGCGGAGAAAACTATGAAATTGGAATTTGAAAGTCTTATATCTTCCAGACTATAAGCTACAAATTGCTTAGATTTGGAGTTTAGCTGTATTTGTCAGCTTTTCAGAATCGCAAAGTTCAATACAATCAGATGAAACATACTGAATTTATGTGAAAGAAAGAGGCACTACCTCTGAAAAAACTATACAAATTTTCGTTTGTCGCTTTACATACTAAGGTTTGGTCAAACAGCTGCAACGTATTTGTTTATACGTCGATTCTTAGAAAATTTACATTAAACGACGACTAAATAATTAGTTGTAACTACCTAGAACCAAAAAGTTGTATAATTTGGCTTTTCCTGAGTTTCCAAAATACAAAATTTAACAAAATATAGCGGAGAAAACCATGAAATTGGTATATGAAAATCTAATATCTAAGCAGAAGCTACAAATTGTTTAAATATGGCATTTAGCTGTATATGTCAGCTTTTCAGAATCGCAAAGTACAATACAATCGGATGAAACATCCTTAATTTATGTGAAAGAAATAAACACTACCTTTGAAAAAACTATACAAATTTTCGTTTGTCGCTTAACACACGAAGGTTTGGTCAAACGGCTGCAACGTATTTGTTTATCCATCGATTCTTAAAAAATTTACCTTAAACGACGACTAATTAATTAGTTGTAACTATCTAGAACCAAACAGTTATATAGTTCGGCTTTTCCTGAGTTTCCAAAATACAAAATTTAACAAAATATAGGGGAGAAAACCATGAAATTGGAATTTGAAAATCTAAAATCTTCCAGACTGTAAGCCGAAGCTACAAATTGTTTGGATATGGCATTTAGCTGTATATGTCAGCTTTTCAGAATCGCAAAGTTCAACACAATCAGATGAAACATCCTTAATTTATGTGAAAGAAATAAGCACTACCTCTGAAAAAACTATACAAATTTTCGTTTGTCGCTTTACATACGAAGGTTTGGTCAAACGGCTGCAACGTATTTGTTTATCCATCGATTCTTAGAAAATTTACATCAAACGACGATTAATTAATTAGTCGTAATTATCTAGAACCAAAAAGTTATATAGTTCGACTTTTCCTGATTTTCCAAAGTAAAAAGTTTAACAAAATATAGCGAAGAAACCTATGAAATTGGAATTACAAGTCTAATATCTTCCAGACGAGAAGCTTAATCTATAAATTGTTTGGATCTGTCATGTAGCGGTATTTGTCAGCTTTTCAGAATCGGAAAGTTCAATACAATCAGATGAAACATACTTAATTTATGTGAAAGAAAGAGGCACTACCTCTGAAAAAACTATACAAATTTTCGTTTGTCGCTTTACATACGAAGGTTTGGTCAAACGGCTGCAACGTATTTGTTTATCCATCGATTCTTAGAAAACTTACATTAAACGACGACTAAATAATTAGTTGTAACTACCTAGAAACAAAAAGTTATATAATTTGGCTTTTCCTGAGTTTCCAAAATACAAAATTTAACAAAATATAGCGGAGAAAACCATGAAATTGGCATTTGAAAATTTAATATCTTCCAGACTGTAAGCCGAAGCTACAAACTGTTTGGATATGGCATTTAGCTGTATATCAGCTGTATAAATTTGTAGTTGTAACTACCTAGAACCAAAAAGTTGTATAATTTGGCTTTTCCTGAGTTTCCAAAATACAAAATTTAACAAAATATAGCGGAGAAAACTATAAAATTGGAATTTGAAAATCTAATATCTTCCAGACTGTAAGCCGAAGCTACAAATTGTTTGGATATGGCATTTAGCTGTATATGTCAGCTTTTCAGAATCGCAAAGTTCAATACAATCAGATGAAACATCCTTAATTTATGTGAAAGAAATAAGCACTACCTCTGAAAAAACTATACAAATTTTCGTTTGTCGCTTTACATACGAAGGTTTGGTCAAACGGCTGCAACATTTTTTATTTATTCATCGATTCTTAGAAAATTGACATTAAACGACGACTAATTAATAAGTTGTAACTATCTAGAACCAAAAAGTTATATAGTTCGGCTTTTCCTGAGTTTCCAAAATACAAAATTTAACAAAATATAGCGGAGAAAACTATAAAATTGGAATTTGAAAATCTAATATCTTCCAGACTGTAAGCCGAAGCTACAAATTGTTTGGATATGGCATTTAGCTGTATATGTCAGCTTTTCCGAATCGCAAAGTTCAATACAATTAGATGAAACATACTTAATTTATGTGAAAGAAATAATCACTACCTCTGAAAAAACTATACAAATTTTCGTTTGTCGCTTTACATACGAAGGTTTGGTCAAACGGCTGCAATGTATTTGTTTATCCATCGATTCATAGAAAATTTACATTAAACGACGACTAAATAATTAGTTGTAACTACCTAGAACCAAAAAGTTATATAATTTGGCTTTTCCTGAGTTTCCAAAATACAAAATTGAACAAAATATAGCGGAGAAAACCATGAAATTGGAATTTGAAAATCTAATATCTTCCAGACTGTAAGCCGAAGCTACAAATTGTTTGGATATGGCATTTAGCTGTATATGTCAGCTTTTCAGAATCGCAAAGTTCAATACAATCAGATGAAACATCCTTAATTTATGTGAAAGAAATAAGCACTACCTGTGAAAAAACTATACAAATTTTCGTTTGTCGCTTTACACACAAAGGTTTGATCAAACGGCTGCAACGTATTTGTTTATCCATCGATTCTTAGAAAATGTACCTTAAACGACGACTAATTAATTAGTTGTAACTATCTAGAACCAAACAGTTATATAGTTCGGCTTTTCCTGAGTTTCCAAAATACAAAATTTAACAAAATATAGCGAAGAAAACTATGAAATTGGCATTTGAAAATCTAATATCTTCCAGACTGTAAGCCGAAGCTACAAATTGTTTGGATATGGCATTTAGCTGTATATGTCAGCTTTTCCGAATCGCAAAGTTCAATACAATCAGATGAAACATACTTAATTTATGTGAAAGAAAGAGGCACTACCTCTGAAAAAACTATACAAATTTTCGTTTGTCGCTTTACATACGAAGGATTGGTCAAACGGCTTTAAAGTATTTGTTTATACACCGATTCTTAGAAAATTTACATTAAAAGACGACTAAATAATTAGTTGTAACTATCCAAAACCAAAAAGTTATATATTTCGACTTTTCCTGAGTTTCCAAAGTAACAAATTTAACAAAATATAGCGGAGAAAACTATAAAATTGGAATTTGAAAATCTAATATCTTCGAGACTGTAAGCCGAAGCTACAAATTGTTTGGATATGGCATTTAACTGTATTTGTCAGCTTTTCAGAAACGCAAAGTTCAATACAATCAGATGAAACATACTTAATTTATGTGAAAGAAATAAGCACTACCTCTGAAAAAACTATACAAATTTTCGTTTGTCGCTTTACATACGAAGGTTTGGTCAAACGGCTGCAACGTATTTGTTTATCCATCGATTCTTAGAAAACTTACATTAAACGACGACTAAATAATTAGTTGTAACTACCTAGAACCAAAAAGTTATATAATTTGGCTTTTCCTGAGTTTCCAAAATACAAAATTTAACAAAATATAGCGGAGAAAACCATGAAATTGGCATTTGAAAATTTAATATCTTCCAGACTGTAAGCCGAAGCTACAAACTGTTTGGATATGGCATTTAGCTGTATATCAGCTGTATAAATTTGTAGTTGTAACTACCTAGAACCAAAAAGTTGTATAATTTGGCTTTTCCTGAGTTTCCAAAATACAAAATTTAACAAAATATAGCGGAGAAAACTATAAAATTGGAATTTGAAAATCTAATATCTTCCAGACTGTAAGCCGAAGCTACAAATTGTTTGGATATGGCATTTAGCTGTATATGTCAGCTTTTCCGAATCGCAAAGTTCAATACAATCAGATGAAACATACTTAATTTATATGAAAGAAATAAGCACTACCTCTGAAAAAACTATACAAATTTTTGTTCGTCGCTTTTCATACGAAGGTTTGGTCAAACGGAAATAAGCACTACCTCTGAAAAAACTATACAAATTTTCGTTTGTCGCTTTACATACTAAGGTTTGGTCAAACGGCTGAAACGTATTTGTTTATCCATCGATTCTTAGAAAACTTACATTAAACGACGACTAAATAATTATTTGTAGCTATCTAGAACCAAAAAGTTATATAGTTCGGCTTTTCCTGATTTTCCAAATTAAAAAATTTAACAAAATTTAGCGGAGAAAACTATGAAATTGGAATTTGAAAGTCTTATAACTTCCAGACTATAAGCTACAAATTGCTTAGATTTGGAGTTTAGCTGTATTTGTCAGCTTTTCAGAATCGCAAAGTTCAATACAATCAGATGAAACATACTGAATTTATGTGAAAGAAAGAGGCACTACCTCTGAAAAAACTATACAAATTTTCGTTTGTCGCTTTACATACTAAGGTTTGGTCAAACAGCTGCAACGTATTTGTTTATACGTCTATTCTTAGAAAATTTACATTAAACGACGACTAAATAATTAGTTGTAACTACCTAGAACCAAAAAGTTGTATAATTTGGCTTTTCCTGAGTTTCCAAAATACAAAATTTAACAAAATATAGCGGAGAAAACCATGAAATTGGTATATGAAAATCTAATATCTAAGCAGAAGCTACAAATTGTTTAAATATGGCATTTAGCTGTATATGTCAGCTTTTCAGAATCGCAAAGTACAATACAATCGGATGAAACATCCTTAATTTATGTGAAAGAAATAAGCACTACCTTTGAAAAAACTATACAAATTTTCTTTTGTCGCTTTACATACGAAAGATTGGTCAAACGGCTGCAACGTATTTGTTTATCCATCGATTCTTAGAAAATTTACATCAAACGACGATTAATTAATTAGTCGTAATTATCTAGAACCAAAAAGTTATATAGTTCGACTTTTCCTGATTTTCCAAAGTAAAAAGTTTAACAAAATATAGCGGAGAAACCTATGAAATTGGAATTTGAAAGTCTAATATCTTCCAGACGAGAAGCTTAATCTATAAATTGTTTGGATCTGTCATGTAGCGGTATTTGTCAGCTTTTCAGAATCGGAAAGTTCAATACAATCAGATGAAACATACTTAATTTATGTGAAAGAAAGAGGCACTACCTCTGAAAAAACTATACAAATTTTCGTTTGTCGCTTTACATACGAAGGTTTGGTCAAACGGCTGCAACGTATTTGTTTATCCATCGATTCTTAGAAAACTTACATTAAACGACGACTAAATAATTAGTTGTAACTACCTAGAACCAAAAAGTTATATAATTTGGCTTTTCCTGAGTTTCCAAAATACAAAATTTAACAAAATATAGCGGAGAAAACCATGAAATTGGCATTTGAAAATTTAATATCTTCCAGACTGTAAGCCGAAGCTACAAACTGTTTGGATATGGCATTTAGCTGTATATCAGCTGTATAAATTTGTAGTTGTAACTACCTAGAACCAAAAAGTTGTATAATTTGGCTTTTCCTGAGTTTCCAAAATACAAAATTTAACAAAATATAGCGGAGAAAACTATAAAATTGGAATTTGAAAATCTAATATCTTCCAGACTGTAAGCCGAAGCTACAAATTGTTTGGATATGGCATTTAGCTGTATATGTCAGCTTTTCAGAATCGCAAAGTTCAATACAATCAGATGAAACATCCTTAATTTATGTGAAAGAAATAAGCACTACCTCTGAAAAAACTATACAAATTTTCGTTTGTCGCTTTACATACGAAGGTTTGGTCAAACGGCTGCAACATTTTTTATTTATTCATCGATTCTTAGAAAATTGACATTAAACGACGACTAATTAATAAGTTGTAACTATCTAGAACCAAAAAGTTATATAGTTCGGCTTTTCCTGAGTTTCCAAAATACAAAATTTAACAAAATATAGCGGAGAAAACTATAAAATTGGAATTTGAAAATCTAATATCTTCCAGACTGTAAGCCGAAGCTACAAATTGTTTGGATATGGCATTTAGCTGTATATGTCAGCTTTTCCGAATCGCAAAGTTCAATACAATCAGATGAAACATACTTAATTTATGTGAAAGAAATAATCACTACCTCTGAAAAAACTATACAAATTTTCGTTTGTCGCTTTACATACGAAGGTTTGGTCAAACGGCTGCAATGTATTTGTTTATCCATCGATTCATAGAAAATTTACATTAAACGACGACTAAATAATTAGTTGTAACTACCTAGAACCAAAAAGTTATATAATTTGGCTTTTCCTGAGTTTCCAAAATACAAAATTGAACAAAATATAGCGGAGAAAACCATGAAATTGGAATTTGAAAATCTAATATCTTCCAGACTGTAAGCCGAAGCTACAAATTGTTTGGATATGGCATTTAGCTGTATATGTCAGCTTTTCAGAATCGCAAAGTTCAATACAATCAGATTAAACATCCTAATTGTATGTGAAAGAAATAAGCACTACCTCTGAAAAAACAATACACATTTTCGTTTGTCGCTTTACATACGATGGTTTGTCAAACGGCTGCAACGTATTTGTTTATACACCGATTCATAGAAAATTTACATTAAACGACGATTAATTAATTAGTTGTAACTATCTAGAACCAAAAAGTTATATAGTTCGGCTTTTCCTGAGTTTCCAAAATACAAAATTTAACAAAATATAGCGGAGAAAACTATAAAATTGGAATTTGAAAATCTAATATCTTCCAGACTGTAAGCTGAAGCTACAAATTGTTTGGATATGGCATTTAACTGTATTTTTCAGCTTTTCAGAATCGCAAAGTTCAATACAATCAGATAAAACATACTGAAGTTATGTGAAAGAAATAAGCACTAACTCTGAAAAAACTATACAAATTTTCGTTTGTCGCTTAACACACGAAGGTTTGGTCAAACGGCTGCAACGTATTTGTTTATCCATCGATTCTTAAAAAATTTACCTTAAACGACGACTAATTAATTAGTTGTAACTATCTAGAACCAAACAGTTATATAGTTCGGCTTTTCCTGAGTTTCCAAAATACAAAATTTAACAAAATATAGCGGAGAAAACTATAAAATTGGAATTTGAAAATCTAATATCTTCCAGACTGTAAGCCGAAGCTACAAATTGTTTGGATATGGCATTTAGCTGTATATGTCAGCTTTTCCGAATCGCAAAGTTCAATACAATCAGATGAAACATACTTAATTTATGTGAAAGAAATAATCACTACCTCTGAAAAAACTATACAAATTTTCGTTTGTCGCTTTACATACGAAGGTTTGGTCAAACGGCTGCAATGTATTTGTTTATCCATCGATTCATAGAAAATTTACATTAAACGACGACTAAATAATTAGTTGTAACTACCTAGAACCAAAAAGTTATATAATTTGGCTTTTCCTGAGTTTCCAAAATACAAAATTGAACAAAATATAGCGGAGAAAACCATGAAATTGGAATTTGAAAATCTAATATCTTCCAGACTGTAAGCCGAAGCTACAAATTGTTTGGATATGGCATTTAGCTGTATATGTCAGCTTTTCAGAATCGCAAAGTTCAATACAATCAGATTAAACATCCTAATTGTATGTGAAAGAAATAAGCACTACCTCTGAAAAAACAATACACATTTTCGTTTGTCGCTTTACATACGATGGTTTGTCAAACGGCTGCAACGTATTTGTTTATACACCGATTCATAGAAAATTTACATTAAACGACGATTAATTAATTAGTTTTAACTATCTAGAACCAAAAAGTTATATAGTTCGGCTTTTCCTGAGTTTCCAAAATACAAAATTTAACAAAATATAGCGGAGAAAACTATAAAATTGGAATTTGAAAATCTAATATCTTCCAGACTGTAAGCTGAAGCTACAAATTGTTTGGATATGGCATTTAACTGTATTTTTCAGCTTTTCAGAATCGCAAAGTTCAATACAATCAGATAAAACATACTGAAGTTATGTGAAAGAAATAAGCACTAACTCTGAAAAAACTATACAAATTTTCGTTTGTCGCTTAACACACGAAGGTTTGGTCAAACGGCTGCAACGTATTTGTTTATCCATCGATTCTTAAAAAATTTACCTTAAACGACGACTAATTAATTAGTTGTAACTATCTAGAACCAAACAGTTATATAGTTCGGCTTTTCCTGAGTTTCCAAAATACAAAATTTAACAAAATATAGCGGAGAAAACTATAAAATTGGAATTTGAAAATCTAATATCTTCCAGACTGTAAGCCGAAGCTACAAATTGTTTGGATATGGCATTTAGCTGTATATGTCAGCTTTTCCGAATCGCAAAGTTCAATACAATCAGATGAAACATACTTAATTTATGTGAAAGAAATAATCACTACCTCTGAAAAAACTATACAAATTTTCGTTTGTCGCTTAACACACGAAGGTTTGGTCAAACGGCTGCAACGTATTTGTTTATCCATCGATTCTTAGAAAACTTACATTAAACGACGACTAAATAATTAGTTGTAACTACCTAGAACCAAAAAGTTATATAATTTGGCTTTTCCTGAGTTTCCAAAATACAAAATTTAACAAAATATAGCGGAGAAAACCATGAAATTGGCATTTGAAAATTTAATATCTTCCAGACTGTAAGCCGAAGCTACAAACTGTTTGGATATGGCATTTAGCTGTATATCAGCTGTATAAATTTGTAGTTGTAACTACCTAGAACCAAAAAGTTGTATAATTTGGCTTTTCCTGAGTTTCCAAAATACAAAATTTAACAAAATATAGCGGAGAAAACTATAAAATTGGAATTTGAAAATCTAATATCTTCCAGACTGTAAGCCGAAGCTACAAATTGTTTGGATATGGCATTTAGCTGTATATGTCAGCTTTTCAGAATCGCAAAGTTCAATACAATCAGATGAAACATCCTTAATTTATGTGAAAGAAATAAGCACTACCTCTGAAAAAACTATACAAATTTTCGTTTGTCGCTTTACATACGAAGGTTTGGTCAAACGGCTGCAACATTTTTTATTTATTCATCGATTCTTAGAAAATTGACATTAAACGACGACTAATTAATAAGTTGTAACTATCTAGAACCAAAAAGTTATATAGTTCGGCTTTTCCTGAGTTTCCAAAATACAAAATTTAACAAAATATAGCGGAGAAAACTATAAAATTGGAATTTGAAAATCTAATATCTTCCAGACTGTAAGCCGAAGCTACAAATTGTTTGGATATGGCATTTAGCTGTATATGTCAGCTTTTCCGAATCGCAAAGTTCAATACAATCAGATGAAACATACTTAATTTATGTGAAAGAAATAATCACTACCTCTGAAAAAACTATACAAATTTTCGTTTGTCGCTTTACATACGAAGGTTTGGTCAAACGGCTGCAATGTATTTGTTTATCCATCGATTCATAGAAAATTTACATTAAACGACGACTAAATAATTAGTTGTAACCACCTAGAACCAAAAAGTTATATAATTTGGCTTTTCCTGAGTTTCCAAAATACAAAATTGAACAAAATATAGCGGAGAAAACCATGAAATTGGAATTTGAAAATCTAATATCTTCCAGACTGTAAGCCGAAGCTACAAATTGTTTGGATATGGCATTTAGCTGTATATGTCAGCATTTCAGAATCGCAAAGTTCAATACAAACAGATTAAACATCCTTAATGTATGTGAAAGAAATAAGCACTACCTCTGAAAAAACAATACACATTTTCGTTTGTCGCTTTACATACGATGGTTTGTCAAACGGCTGCAACGTATTTGTTTATACACCGATTCATAGAAAATTTACATTAAACGACGATTAATTAATTAGTTGTAACTATCTAGAACCAAAAAGTTATATAGTTCGGCTTTTCCTGAGTTTCCAAAATACAAAATTTAACAAAATATAGCGGAGAAAACTATAAAATTGGAATTTGAAAATCTAATATCTTCCAGACTGTAAGCTGAAGCTACAAATTGTTTGGATATGGCATTTAACTGTATTTTTCAGCTTTTCAGAATCGCAAAGTTCAATACAATCAGATAAAACATACTGAAGTTATGTGAAAGAAATAAGCACTAACTCTGAAAAAACTATACAAATTTTCGTTTGTCGCTTAACACACGAAGGTTTGGTCAAACGGCTGCAACGTATTTGTTTATCCATCGATTCTTAAAAAATTTACCTTAAACGACGACTAATTAATTAGTTGTAACTATCTAGAACCAAACAGTTATATAGTTCGGCTTTTCCTGAGTTTCCAAAATACAAAATTTAACAAAATATAGGGGAGAAAACCATGAAATTGGAATTTGAAAATCTAATATCTTCCAGACTGTAAGCTGAAGCTACAAATTGTTTGAATATGGCATTTATCTGTATATGTCAGCTTTTCAGAATCGCAAAGTTCAATACAATCAGATGAAACATCCTTAATTTATGTGAAAGAAATAAGCACTACCTCTGAAAAAACTATACAAATTTTCGTTTGTCGCTTTACACACAAAGGTTTGATCAAACGGCTGCAACGTATTTGTTTATCCATCGATTCTTAGAAAATTTACCTTAAACGACGACTAATTAATTAGTTGTAACTATCTAGAACCAAAAAGTTATATAGTTCGGCTTTTCCTGAGTTTCCAAAATACAAAATTTAACAAAATATAGCGAAGAAAACTATGAAATTGGAATTTGAAAATCTAATATCTTCCAGACTGTAAGCTGAAGCTACAAATTGTTTGGATATGGCATTTAACTGTATTTTTCAGCTTTTCAGAATCGCAAAGTTCAATACAATCAGATAAAACATACTGAAGTTATGTGAAAGAAATACGCACTACCTCTGAAAAAACTATACAAATTTTCGTTTGTCGCTTTACATACGAAGGATTGGTCAAACGGCTTTAAAGTATTTGTTTATACACCGATTCTTAGAAAATTTACATTAAAAGACGACTAAATAATTAGTTGTAACTATCCAAAACCAAAAAGTTATATATTTCGACTTTTCCTGAGTTTCCAAAGTAACAAATTTAACATATAGTTCGGCTTTTCCTGAGTTTCCAAAATACAAAATTTAACAAAATATAGCGGAGAAAACTATAAAATTGGAATTTGAAAATCTAATATCTTCCAGACTGTAAGCCGAAGCTACAAATTGTTTGGATATGGCATTTAGCTGTATATGTCAGCTTTTCCGAATCGCAAAGTTCAATACAATCAGATGAAACATACTTAATTTATGTGAAAGAAATAATCACTACCTCTGAAAAAACTATACAAATTTTCGTTTGTCGCTTTACATACGAAGGTTTGGTCAAACGGCTGCAATGTATTTGTTTATCCATCGATTCATAGAAAATTTACATTAAACGACGACTAAATAATTAGTTGTAACTACCTAGAACCAAAAAGTTATATAATTTGGCTTTTCCTGAGTTTCCAAAATACAAAATTGAACAAAATATAGCGGAGAAAACCATGAAATTGGAATTTGAAAATCTAATATCTTCCAGACTGTAAGCCGAAGCTACAAATTGTTTGGATATGGCATTTAGCTGTATATGTCAGCTTTTCAGAATCGCAAAGTTCAATACAATCAGATTAAACATCCTTAATGTATGTGAAAGAAATAAGCACTACCTCTGAAAAAACAATACACATTTTCGTTTGTCGCTTTACATACGATGGTTTGTCAAACGGCTGCAACGTATTTGTTTATACACCGATTCATAGAAAATTTACATTAAACGACGATTAATTAATTAGTTGTAACTATCTAGAACCAAAAAGTTATATAGTTCGGCTTTTCCTGAGTTTCCAAAATACAAAATTTAACAAAATATAGCGGAGAAAACTATAAAATTGGAATTTGAAAATCTAATATCTTCCAGACTGTAAGCTGAAGCTACAAATTGTTTGGATATGGCATTTAACTGTATTTTTCAGCTTTTCAGAATCGCAAAGTTCAATACAATCAGATAAAACATACTGAAGTTATGTGAAAGAAATAAGCACTAACTCTGAAAAAACTATACAAATTTTCGTTTGTCGCTTAACACACGAAGGTTTGGTCAAACGGCTGCAACGTATTTGTTTATCCATCGATTCTTAAAAAATTTACCTTAAACGACGACTAATTAATTAGTTGTAACTATCTAGAACCAAACAGTTATATAGTTCGGCTTTTCCTGAGTTTCCAAAATACAAAATTTAACAAAATATAGGGGAGAAAACCATGAAATTGGAATTTGAAAATCTAATATCTTCCAGACTGTAAGCTGAAGCTACAAATTGTTTGAATATGGCATTTAGCTGTATATGTCAGCTTTTCAGAATCGCAAAGTTCAATACAATCAGATGAAACATCCTTAATTTATGTGAAAGAAATAAGCACTACCTCTGAAAAAACTATACAAATTTTCGTTTGTCGCTTTACACACAAAGGTTTGATCAAACGGCTGCAACGTATTTGTTTATCCATCGATTCTTAGAAAATTTACCTTAAACGACGACTAATTAATTAGTTGTAACTATCTAGAAACAAAAAGTTATATAGTTCGGCTTTTCCTGAGTTTCCAAAATACAAAATTTAACAAAATATAGCGAAGAAAACTATGAAATTGGAATTTGAAAATCTAATATCTTCCAGACTGTAAGCTGAAGCTACAAATTGTTTGGATATGGCATTTAACTGTATTTTTCAGCTTTTCAGAATCGCAAAGTTCAATACAATCAGATAAAACATACTGAAGTTATGTGAAAGAAATACGCACTACCTCTGAAAAAACTATACAAATTTTCGTTTGTCGCTTTACATACGAAGGATTGGTCAAACGGCTTTAAAGTATTTGTTTATACACCGATTCTTAGAAAATTTACATTAAAAGACGACTAAATAATTAGTTGTAACTATCCAAAACCAAAAAGTTATATATTTCGACTTTTCCTGAGTTTCCAAAGTAACAAATTTAACAAAATATAGCGGAGAAAACTATAAAATTGGAATTTGAAAATCTAATATCTTCGAGACTGTAAGCCGAAGCTACAAATTGTTTGGATATGGCATTTAACTGTATTTGTCAGCTTTTCAGAAACGCAAAGTTCAATACAATCAGATGAAACATACTTAATTTATGTGAAAGAAATAAGCACTACCTCTGAAAAAACTATACAAATTTTCGTTTGTCGCTTTACATACGAAGGTTTGGTCAAACGGCTGCAACGTATTTATTTATCCATCGATACTTAGAAAATTTACATAAACGACGATTAATTAATTAGTCGTAACTATCCAAAACCAAAAAGTTATATATTTCGACTTTTCCTGAGTTTCCAAATTAACAAATTTAACAAAATATAGCGGAGAAAACCATGAAATTGGAATTTGAAAATCTAATATCTTTCAGACTGTAAGCTGAAGCTACAAATTGTTTGAATATGGCATTTAGCTGTATATGTCAGCTTTTCAGAATCGCAAAGTTCAATACAATCAGATGAAACATCCTTAATTTATGTGAAAGAAATAAGCACTACCTCTGAAAAAACTATACAAATTTTCGTTTGTCGCTTTACACACAAAGGTTTGATCAAACGGCTGCAACGTATTTGTTTATCCATCGATTCTTAGAAAATTTACCTTAAACGACGACTAATTAATTAGTTGTAACTATCTAGAACCAAAAAGTTATATATTTCGACTTTTCCTGAGTTTCCAAAGTAACAAATTTAACAAAATATAGCGGAGAAAACTATGAAATTGGAATTTGAAAATCTAATATCTTCCAGACTGTAAGCTGAAGCTACAAATTGTTTGGATATGGCATTTAACTGTATTTTTCAGCTTTTCAGAATCGCAAAGTTCAATACAATCAGATAAAACATACATTTGTTTATACACCGATTCTTAGAAAATTTACATTAAAAGACGACTAAATAATTAGTTGTAACTATCCAAAACCAAAAAGTTATATATTTCGACTTTTCCTGAGTTTCCAAAGTAACAAATTTAACAAAATATAGCGGAGAAAACTATAAAATTGGAATTTAAAAATCTAATATCTTCCAGACTGTAAGCCGAAGCTACAAATTGTTTGGATATGGCATTTAACTGTATTTGTCAGCTTTTCAGAAACACAAAGTTCAATACAATCAGATGAAACATACTTAATTTATGTGAAAGAAATAAGCACTACCTCTGAAAAAACTATACAAATTTTCGTTTGTCGCTTTACATACGAAGGTTTGGTCAAACGGCTGCAACGTATTTATTTATCCATCGATTCTTAGAAAATTTACATTAAACGACGATTAATTAATTAGTCGTAACTATCCAAAACCAAAAAGTTATATATTTCGACTTTTCCTGAGTTTCCAAAGTAACAAATTTAACAAAATATAGCGGAGAAAACTATAAAATTGGAATTTGAAAATCTAATATCTTCCAGACTGTAAGCCGAAGCTACAAATTGTTTGGATATGGCATTTAACTGTATTTGTCAGCTTTTCAGAAACGCAAAGTTCAATACAATCAGATGAAACATACTTAATTTATGTGAAAGAAATAAGCACTACCTCTGAAAAAACTATACAAATTTTTGTTCGTCGCTTTTCATACGAAGGTTTGGTCAAACGGAAATAAGCACTACCTCTGAAAAAACTATACACATTTTTGTTTGTCGCTTTACATACGAAGGTTTGGTCAAACGGCTGCAACGTATTTGTTTATACATCGATTCTTAGAAAATTTACATTAAACGACGACTAAATAATTAGTTGTAACTACCTAGAACCAAAAAGTTGTATAATTTGGCTTTTCCTGAGTTTCCAAAATACAAAATTTAACTAAATATAGCGGAGAAAACCATGAAATTGGAATTTGAAAATCTAATATCTTCCAGACTGTAAGCCGAAGCTACAAATTGTTTGAATATGGCATTTAGCTGTATATGTCAGCTTTTCAGAATCGCAAAGTTCAATACAATCAGATGAAACATCCTTAATTTATGTGAAAGAAATAAGCACTACCTCTGAAAAAACTATACAAATTTTCGTTTGTCGCTTTACACACAAAGGTTTGATCAAACGGCTGCAACGTATTTGTTTATCCATCGATTCTTAGAAAATTTACCTTAAACGACGACTAATTAATTAGTTGTAACTATCTAGAACCAAAAAGTTATATAGTTCGGCTTTTCCTGAGTTTCCAAAATACAAAATTTAACAAAATATAGCGAAGAAAACTATGAAATTGGAATTTGAAAATCTAATATCTTCCAGACTGTAAGCTGAAGCTACAAATTGTTTGGATATGGCATTTAACTGTATTTTTCAGCTTTTCAGAATCGCAAAGTTCAATACAATCAGATAAAACATACTGAAGTTATGTGAAAGAAATACGCACTACCTCTGAAAAAACTATACAAATTTTCGTTTGTCGCTTTACATACGAAGGATTGGTCAAACGGCTTTAAAGTATTTGTTTATACACCGATTCTTAGAAAATTTACATTAAAAGACGACTAAATAATTAGTTGTAACTATCCAAAACCAAAAAGTTATATATTTCGACTTTTCCTGAGTTTCCAAAGTAACAAATTTAACATATAGTTCGGCTTTTCCTGAGTTTCCAAAATACAAAATTTAACAAAATATAGCGGAGAAAACTATAAAATTGGAATTTGAAAATCTAATATCTTCCAGACTGTAAGCCGAAGCTACAAATTGTTTGGATATGGCATTTAGCTGTATATGTCAGCTTTTCCGAATCGCAAAGTTCAATACAATCAGATGAAACATACTTAATTTATGTGAAAGAAATAATCACTACCTCTGAAAAAACTATACAAATTTTCGTTTGTCGCTTTACATACGAAGGTTTGGTCAAACGGCTGCAATGTATTTGTTTATCCATCGATTCATAGAAAATTTACATTAAACGACGACTAAATAATTAGTTGTAACTACCTAGAACCAAAAAGTTATATAATTTGGCTTTTCCTGAGTTTCCAAAATACAAAATTGAACAAAATATAGCGGAGAAAACCATGAAATTGGAATTTGAAAATCTAATATCTTCCAGACTGTAAGCCGAAGCTACAAATTGTTTGGATATGGCATTTAGCTGTATATGTCAGCTTTTCAGAATCGCAAAGTTCAATACAATCAGATTAAACATCCTTAATGTATGTGAAAGAAATAAGCACTACCTCTGAAAAAACAATACACATTTTCGTTTGTCGCTTTACATACGATGGTTTGTCAAACGGCTGCAACGTATTTGTTTATACACCGATTCATAGAAAATTTACATTAAACGACGATTAATTAATTAGTTGTAACTATCTAGAACCAAAAAGTTATATAGTTCGGCTTTTCCTGAGTTTCCAAAATACAAAATTTAACAAAATATAGCGGAGAAAACTATAAAATTGGAATTTGAAAATCTAATATCTTCCAGACTGTAAGCTGAAGCTACAAATTGTTTGGATATGGCATTTAACTGTATTTTTCAGCTTTTCAGAATCGCAAAGTTCAATACAATCAGATAAAACATACTGAAGTTATGTGAAAGAAATAAGCACTAACTCTGAAAAAACTATACAAATTTTCGTTTGTCGCTTAACACACGAAGGTTTGGTCAAACGGCTGCAACGTATTTGTTTATCCATCGATTCTTAAAAAATTTACCTTAAACGACGACTAATTAATTAGTTGTAACTATCTAGAACCAAACAGTTATATAGTTCGGCTTTTCCTGAGTTTCCAAAATACAAAATTTAACAAAATATAGGGGAGAAAACCATGAAATTGGAATTTGAAAATCTAATATCTTCCAGACTGTAAGCTGAAGCTACAAATTGTTTGAATATGGCATTTAGCTGTATATGTCAGCTTTTCAGAATCGCAAAGTTCAATACAATCAGATGAAACATCCTTAATTTATGTGAAAGAAATAAGCACTACCTCTGAAAAAACTATACAAATTTTCGTTTGTCGCTTTACACACAAAGGTTTGGTCAAACGGCTGCAACGTATTTGTTTATCCATCGATTCTTAGAAAATTTACCTTAAACGACGACTAATTAATTAGTTGTAACTATCTAGAAACAAAAAGTTATATAGTTCGGCTTTTCCTGAGTTTCCAAAATACAAAATTTAACAAAATATAGCGAAGAAAACTATGAAATTGGAATTTGAAAATCTAATATCTTCCAGACTGTAAGCTGAAGCTACAAATTGTTTGGATATGGCATTTAACTGTATTTTTCAGCTTTTCAGAATCGCAAAGTTCAATACAATCAGATAAAACATACTGAAGTTATGTGAAAGAAATACGCACTACCTCTGAAAAAACTATACAAATTTTCGTTTGTCGCTTTACATACGAAGGATTGGTCAAACGGCTTTAAAGTATTTGTTTATACACCGATTCTTAGAAAATTTACATTAAAAGACGACTAAATAATTAGTTGTAACTATCCAAAACCAAAAAGTTATATATTTCGACTTTTCCTGAGTTTCCAAAGTAACAAATTTAACAAAATATAGCGGAGAAAACTATAAAATTGGAATTTGAAAATCTAATATCTTCGAGACTGTAAGCCGAAGCTACAAATTGTTTGGATATGGCATTTAACTGTATTTGTCAGCTTTTCAGAAACGCAAAGTTCAATACAATCAGATGAAACATACTTAATTTATGTGAAAGAAATAAGCACTACCTCTGAAAAAACTATACAAATTTTCGTTTGTCGCTTTACATACGAAGGTTTGGTCAAACGGCTGCAACGTATTTATTTATCCATCGATACTTAGAAAATTTACATAAACGACGATTAATTAATTAGTCGTAACTATCCAAAACCAAAAAGTTATATATTTCGACTTTTCCTGAGTTTCCAAATTAACAAATTTAACAAAATATAGCGGAGAAAACCATGAAATTGGAATTTGAAAATCTAATATCTTTCAGACTGTAAGCTGAAGCTACAAATTGTTTGAATATGGCATTTAGCTGTATATGTCAGCTTTTCAGAATCGCAAAGTTCAATACAATCAGATGAAACATCCTTAATTTATGTGAAAGAAATAAGCACTACCTCTGAAAAAACTATACAAATTTTCGTTTGTCGCTTTACACACAAAGGTTTGATCAAACGGCTGCAACGTATTTGTTTATCCATCGATTCTTAGAAAATTTACCTTAAACGACGACTAATTAATTAGTTGTAACTATCTAGAACCAAAAAGTTATATATTTCGACTTTTCCTGAGTTTCCAAAGTAACAAATTTAACAAAATATAGCGGAGAAAACTATGAAATTGGAATTTGAAAATCTAATATCTTCCAGACTGTAAGCTGAAGCTACAAATTGTTTGGATATGGCATTTAACTGTATTTTTCAGCTTTTCAGAATCGCAAAGTTCAATACAATCAGATAAAACATACATTTGTTTATACACCGATTCTTAGAAAATTTACATTAAAAGACGACTAAATAATTAGTTGTAACTATCCAAAACCAAAAAGTTATATATTTCGACTTTTCCTGAGTTTCCAAAGTAACAAATTTAACAAAATATAGCGGAGAAAACTATAAAATTGGAATTTAAAAATCTAATATCTTCCAGACTGTAAGCCGAAGCTACAAATTGTTTGGATATGGCATTTAACTGTATTTGTCAGCTTTTCAGAAACACAAAGTTCAATACAATCAGATGAAACATACTTAATTTATGTGAAAGAAATAAGCACTACCTCTGAAAAAACTATACAAATTTTCGTTTGTCGCTTTACATACGAAGGTTTGGTCAAACGGCTGCAACGTATTTATTTATCCATCGATTCTTAGAAAATTTACATTAAACGACGATTAATTAATTAGTCGTAACTATCCAAAACCAAAAAGTTATATATTTCGACTTTTCCTGAGTTTCCAAAGTAACAAATTTAACAAAATATAGCGGAGAAAACTATAAAATTGGAATTTGAAAATCTAATATCTTCCAGACTGTAAGCCGAAGCTACAAATTGTTTGGATATGGCATTTAACTGTATTTGTCAGCTTTTCAGAAACGCAAAGTTCAATACAATCAGATGAAACATACTTAATTTATGTGAAAGAAATAAGCACTACCTCTGAAAAAACTATACAAATTTTTGTTCGTCGCTTTTCATACGAAGGTTTGGTCAAACGGAAATAAGCACTACCTCTGAAAAAACTATACACATTTTTGTTTGTCGCTTTACATACGAAGGTTTGGTCAAACGGCTGCAACGTATTTGTTTATACATCGATTCTTAGAAAATTTACATTAAACGACGACTAAATAATTAGTTGTAACTACCTAGAACCAAAAAGTTGTATAATTTGGCTTTTCCTGAGTTTCCAAAATACAAAATTTAACTAAATATAGCGGAGAAAACCATGAAATTGGAATTTGAAAATCTAATATCTTCCAGACTGTAAGCCGAAGCTACAAATTGTTTGAATATGGCATTTAGCTGTATATGTCAGCTTTTCAGAATCGCAAAGTTCAATACAATCAGATGAAACATCCTTAATTTATGTGAAAGAAATAAGCACTACCTCTGAAAAAACTATACAAATTTTTGTTCGTCGCTTTTCATACGAAGGTTTGGTCAAACGGAAATAAGCACTACCTCTGAAAAAACTATACACATTTTTGTTTGTCGCTTTACATACGAAGGTTTGGTCAAACGGCTGCAACGTATTTGTTTATACATCGATTCTTAGAAAATTTACATTAAACGACGACTAAATAATTAGTTGTAACTACCTAGAACCAAAAAGTTGTATAATTTGGCTTTTCCTGAGTTTCCAAAATACAAAATTTAACAAAATATAGCGAAGAAAACTATGAAATTGGAATTTGAAAATCTAATATCTTCCAGACTGTAAGCTGAAGCTACAAATTGTTTGGATATGGCATTTAACTGTATTTTTCAGCTTTTCAGAATCGCAAAGTTCAATACAATCAGATAAAACATACTGAAGTTATGTGAAAGAAATACGCACTACCTCTGAAAAAACTATACAAATTTTCGTTTGTCGCTTTACATACGAAGGATTGGTCAAACGGCTTTAAAGTATTTGTTTATACACCGATTCTTAGAAAATTTACATTAAAAGACGACTAAATAATTAGTTGTAACTATCCAAAACCAAAAAGTTATATATTTCGACTTTTCCTTAGTTTCCAAAGTAACAAATTTAACAAAATATAGCGGAGAAAACTATAAAATTGGAATTTGAAAATCTAATATCTTCGAGACTGTAAGCCGAAGCTACAAATTGTTTGGATATGGCATTTAACTGTATTTGTCAGCTTTTCAGAAACGCAAAGTTCAATACAATCAGATGAAACATACTTAATTTATGTGAAAGAAATAAGCACTACCTCTGAAAAACCTATACAAATTTTCGTTTGTCGCTTTACACACAAAGGTTTGATCAAACGGCTGCAACGTATTTGTTTATCCATCGATTCTTAGAAAATTTACCTTAAACGACGACTAATTAATTAGTTGTAACTATCTAGAACCAAAAAGTTATATAGTTTGGCTTTTCCTGAGTTTTCAAAATACAAAATTTAACAAAATATAGCGAAGAAAACTATGAAATTGGAATTTGAAAATCTAATATCTTCCAGACTGTAAGCTGAAGCTACAAATTGTTTGGATATGGCATTTAACTGTATTTTTCAGCTTTTCAGAATCGCAAAGTTCAATACAATCAGATAAAACATACATTTGTTTATACACCGATTCTTAGAAAATTTACATTAAAAGACGACTAAATAATTAGTTGTAACTATCCAAAACCAAAAAGTTATATATTTCGACTTTTCCTGAGTTTCCAAAGTAACAAATTTAACAAAATATAGCGGAGAAAACTATAAAATTGGAATTTAAAAATCTAATATCTTCCAGACTGTAAGCCGAAGCTACAAATTGTTTGGATATGGCATTTAACTGTATTTGTCAGCTTTTCAGAAACACAAAGTTCAATACAATCAGATGAAACATACTTAATTTATGTGAAAGAAATAAGCACTACCTCTGAAAAAACTATACAAATTTTCGTTTGTCGCTTTACATACGAAGGTTTGGTCAAACGGCTGCAACGTATTTATTTATCCATCGATTCTTAGAAAATTTACATTAAACGACGATTAATTAATTAGTCGTAACTATCATAAACCAAAAAGTTATATATTTCGACTTTTCCTGAGTTTCCAAAGTAACAAATTTAACAAAATATAGCGGAGAAAACTATAAAATTGGAATTTGAAAATCTAATATCTTCCAGACTGTAAGCCGAAGCTACAAATTGTTTGGATATGGCATTTAACTGTATTTGTCAGCTTTTCAGAAACACAAAGTTCAATACAATCAGATGAAACATACTTAATTTATGTGAAAGAAATAAGCACTACCTCTGAAAAAACTATACAAATTTTCGTTTGTCGCTTTACATACGAAGGTTTGGTCAAACGGCTGCAACGTATTTATTTATCCATCGATTCTTAGAAAATTTACATTAAACGACGATTAATTAATTAGTCGTAACTATCCAAAACCAAAAAGTTATATATTTCGACTTTTCCTGAGTTTCCAAAGTAACAAATTTAACAAAATATAGCGGAGAAAACTATAAAATTGGAATTTGAAAATCTAATATCTTCCAGACTGTAAGCCGAAGCTACAAATTGTTTGGATATGGCATTTAACTGTATTTGTCAGCTTTTCAGAAACGCAAAGTTCAATACAATCAGATGAAACATACTTAATTTATGTGAAAGAAATAAGCACTACCTCTGAAAAAACTATACAAATTTTTGTTCGTCGCTTTTCATACGAAGGTTTGGTCAAACGGAAATAAGCACTACCTCTGAAAAAACTATACACATTTTTGTTTGTCGCTTTACATACGAAGGTTTGGTCAAACGGCTGCAACGTATTTGTTTATACATCGATTCTTAGAAAATTTACATTAAACGACGACTAAATAATTAGTTGTAACTACCTAGAACCAAAAAGTTGTATAATTTGGCTTTTCCTGAGTTTCCAAAATACAAAATTTAACTCAATATAGCGGAGAAAACCATGAAATTGGAATTTGAAAATCTAATATCTTCCAGACTGTAAGCCGAAGCTACAAATTGTTTGAATATGGCATTTAGCTGTATATGTCAGCTTTTCAGAATCGCAAAGTTCAATACAATCAGATGAAACATCCTTAATTTATGTGAAAGAAATAAGCACTACCTCTGAAAAAACTATACAAATTTTTGTTCGTCGCTTTTCATACGAAGGTTTGGTCAAACGGAAATAAGCACTACCTCTGAAAAAACTATACACATTTTTGTTTGTCGCTTTACATACGAAGGTTTGGTCAAACGGCTGCAACGTATTTGTTTATACATAGATTCTTAGAAAATTTACATTAAACGACGACTAAATAATTAGTTGTAACTACCTAGAACCAAAAAGTTGTATAATTTGGCTTTTCCTGAGTTTCCAAAATACAAAATTTAACAAAATATAGCGAAGAAAACTATGAAATTGGAATTTGAAAATCTAATATCTTCCAGACTGTAAGCTGAAGCTACAAATTGTTTGGATATGGCATTTAACTGTATTTTTCAGCTTTTCAGAATCGCAAAGTTCAATACAATCAGATAAAACATACTGAAGTTATGTGAAAGAAATACGCACTACCTCTGAAAAAACTATACAAATTTTCGTTTGTCGCTTTACATACGAAGGATTGGTCAAACGGCTTTAAAGTATTTGTTTATACACCGATTCTTAGAAAATTTACATTAAAAGACGACTAAATAATTAGTTGTAACTATCCAAAACCAAAAAGTTATATATTTCGACTTTTCCTTAGTTTCCAAAGTAACAAATTTAACAAAATATAGCGGAGAAAACTATAAAATTGGAATTTGAAAATCTAATATCTTCGAGACTGTAAGCCGAAGCTACAAATTGTTTGGATATGGCATTTAACTGTATTTGTCAGCTTTTCAGAAACGCAAAGTTCAATACAATCAGATGAAACATACTTAATTTATGTGAAAGAAATAAGCACTACCTCTGAAAAAACTATACAAATTTTCGTTTGTCGCTTTACATACGAAGGTTTGGTCAAACGGCTGCAACGTATTTATTTATCCATCGATACTTAGAAAATTTACATAAACGACGATTAATTAATTAGTCGCAACTATCCAAAACCAAAAAGTTATATATTTCGACTTTTCCTGAGTTTCCAAAGTAACAAATTTAACAAAATATAGCGGAGAAACCCATGAAATTGGAATTTGAAAATCTAATATCTTTCAGACTGTAAGCTGAAGCTACAAATTGTTTGAATATGGCATTTAGCTGTATATGTCAGCTTTTCAGAATCGCAAAGTTCAATACAATCAGATGAAACATCCTTAATTTATGTGAAAGAAATAAGCACTACCTCTGAAAAAACTATACAAATTTTCGTTTGTCGCTTTACATACGAAGGTTTGGTCAAACGGCTGCAACGTATTTATTTATCCATCGATACTTAGAAAATTTACATAAACGACGATTAATTAATTAGTCGTAACTATCCAAAACCAAAAAGTTATATATTTCGACTTTTCCTGAGTTTCCAAAGTAACAAATTTAACAAAATATAGCGGAGAAAACCATGAAATTGGAATTTGAAAATCTAATATCTTTCAGACTGTAAGCTGAAGCTACAAATTGTTTGAATATGGCATTTAGCTGTATATGTCAGCTTTTCAGAATCGCAAAGTTCAATACAATCAGATGAAACATCCTTAATTTATGTGAAAGAAATAAGCACTACCTCTGAAAAAACTATACAAATTTTCGTTTGTCGCTTTACACACAAAGGTTTGATCAAACGGCTGCAACGTATTTGTTTATCCATCGATTCTTAGAAAATTTACCTTAAACGACGACTAATTAATTAGTTGTAACTATCTAGAACCAAAAAGTTATATAGTTCGGCTTTTCCTGAGTTTCCAAAATACAAAATTTAACAAAATATAGCGAAGAAAACTATGAAATTGGAATTTGAAAATCTAATATCTTCCAGACTGTAAGCTGAAGCTACAAATTGTTTGGATATGGCATTTAACTGTATTTTTCAGCTTTTCAGAATCGCAAAGTTCAATACAATCAGATAAAACATACATTTGTTTATCCACCGATTCTTAGAAAATTTACATTAAAAGACGACTAAATAATTAGTTGTAACTATCCAAAACCAAAAAGTTATATATTTCGACTTTTCCTGAGTTTCCAAAGTAACAAATTTAACAAAATATAGCGGAGAAAACTATAAAATTGGAATTTAAAAATCTAATATCTTCCAGACTGTAAGCCGAAGCTACAAATTGTTTGGATATGGCATTTAACTGTATTTGTCAGCTTTTCAGAAACACAAAGTTCAATACAATCAGTTGAAACATACTTAATTTATGTCAAAGAAATAAGCACTGCCTCTGAAAAAACTATACAAATTTTCGTTTGTCGCTTTACATACGAAGGTTTGGTCAAACGGCTGCAACGTATTTATTTATCCATCGATTCTTAGAAAATTTACATTAAACGACGATTAATTAATTAGTCGTAACTATCCAAAACCAAAAAGTTATATATTTCGACTTTTCCTGAGTTTCCAAAGTAACAAATTTAACAAAATATAGCGGAGAAAACTATAAAATTGGAATTTGAAAATCTAATATCTTCCAGACTGTAAGCCGAAGCTACAAATTGTTTGGATATGGCATTTAACTGTATTTGTCAGCTTTTCAGAAACGCAAAGTTCAATACAATCAGATGAAACATACTTAATTTATGTGAAAGAAATAAGCACTACCTCTGAAAAAACTATACAAATTTTTGTTCGTCGCTTTTCATACGAAGGTTTGGTCAAACGGAAATAAGCACTACCTCTGAAAAAACTATACACATTTTTGTTTGTCGCTTTACATACGAAGGTTTGGTCAAACGGCTGCAACGTATTTGTTTATACATCGATTCTTAGAAAATTTACATTAAACGACGACTAAATAATTAGTTGTAACTACCTAGAACCAAAAAGTTGTATAATTTGGCTTTTCCTGAGTTTCCAAAATACAAAATTTAACTAAATATAGCGGAGAAAACCATGAAATTGGAATTTGAAAATCTAATATCTTCCAGACTGTAAGCCGAAGCTACAAATTGTTTGAATATGGCATTTAGCTGTATATGTCAGCTTTTCAGAATCGCAAAGTTCAATACAATCAGATGAAACATCCTTAATTTATGTGAAAGAAATAAGCACTACCTCTGAAAAAACTATACAAATTTTTGTTCGTCGCTTTTCATACGAAGGTTTGGTCAAACGGAAATAAGCACTACCTCTGAAAAAACTATACACATTTTTGTTTGTCGCTTTACATACGAAGGTTTGGTCAAACGGCTGCAACGTATTTGTTTATACATCGATTCTTAGAAAATTTACATTAAACGACGACTAAATAATTAGTTGTAACTACCTAGAACCAAAAAGTTGTATAATTTGGCTTTTCCTGAGTTTCCAAAATACAAAATTTAACAAAATATAGCGAAGAAAACTATAAAATTGGAATTTGAAAATCTAATATCTTCCAGACTGTAAGCTGAAGCTACAAATTGTTTGGATATGGCATTTAACTGTATTTTTCAGCTTTTCAGAATCGCAAAGTTCAATACAATCAGATAAAACATACTGAAGTTATGTGAAAGAAATACGCACTACCTCTGAAAAAACTATACAAATTTTCGTTTGTCGCTTTACATACGAAGGATTGGTCAAACGGCTTTAAAGTATTTGTTTATACACCGATTCTTAGAAAATTTACATTAAAAGACGACTAAATAATTAGTTGTAACTATCCAAAACCAAAAAGTTATATATTTCGACTTTTCCTGAGTTTCCAAAGTAACAAATTTAACAAAATATAGCGGAGAAAACTATAAAATTGGAATTTGAAAATCTAATATCTTCGAGACTGTAAGCCGAAGCTACAAATTGTTTGGATATGGCATTTAACTGTATTTGTCAGCTTTTCAGAAACGCAAAGTTCAATACAATCAGATGAAACATACTTAATTTATGTGAAAGAAATAAGCACTACCTCTGAAAAAACTATACAATTTTTTGTTCGTCGCTTTTCATACGATGGTTTGGTCAAACGGCTGCAACGTATCCGCTTATCCATCGATTCTTAGAAAATTTACCTTAAACGACGACTAATTAATTAGTCGTAACTATCTAAAACCAAAAAGTTGTATATTTCGACTTTTCCTGAGTTTCCAAATTAAAAAATTTAACAAAATATAGCGGAGAAAACTATAAAATTGGAATTTAAAAATCTAATATCTTCCAGACTGTAAGCCGAAGCTACAAATTGTTTGGATATGGCATTTAACTGTATTTGTCAGCTTTTCAGAAACACAAAGTTCAATACAATCAGATGAAACATACTTAATTTATGTGAAAGAAATAAGCACTACCTCTGAAAAAACTATACAAATTTTCGTTTGTCGCTTTACACACAAAGGTTTGATCAAACGGCTGCAACGTATTTGTTTATCCATCGATTCTTAGAAAATTTACCTTAAACGACGACTAATTAATTAGTTGTAACTATCTAGAACCAAAAAGTTATATAGTTCGGCTTTTCCTGAGTTTCCAAAATACAAAATTTAACAAAATATAGCGAAGAAAACTATGAAATTGGAATTTGAAAATCTAATATTTTCCAGACTGTAAGCTGAAGCTACAAATTGTTTGGATATGGCATTTAACTGTATTTGTCAGCTTTTCAGAAACACAAAGTTCAATACAATCAGATGAAACATACTTAATTTATGTGAAAGAAATAAGCACTACCTCTGAAAAAACTATACAAATTTTCGTTTGTCGCTTTACACACAAAGGTTTGATCAAACGGCTGCAACGTATTTGTTTATCCATCGATTCTTAGAAAATTTACCTTAAACGACGACTAATTAATTAGTCGTAACTATCTAAAACCAAAAAGTTGTATATTTCGACTTTTCCTGAGTTTCCAAATTAAAAAATTTAACAAAATATAGCGGAGAAAACTATAAAATTGGAATTTAAAAATCTAATATCTTCCAGACTGTAAGCCGAAGCTACAAATTGTTTGGATATGGCATTTAACTGTATTTGTCAGCTTTTCAGAAACACAAAGTTCAATACAATCAGATGAAACATACTTAATTTATGTGAAAGAAATAAGCACTACCTCTGAAAAAACTATACAAATTTTCGTTTGTCGCTTTACATACGAAGGTTTGGTCAAACGGCTGCAACGTATGTATTTATCCATCGATTCTTAGAAAATTTACATTAAACGACGATTAATTAATTAGTCGTAACTATCCAAAACCAAAAAGTTATATATTTCGACTTTTCCTGAGTTTCCAAAGTAACAAATTTAACAAAATATAGCGGAGAAAACTATAAAATTGGAATTTGAAAATCTAATATCTTCCAGACTGTAAGCCGAAGCTACAAATTGTTTGGATATGGCATTTAACTGTATTTGTCAGCTTTTCAGAAACGCAAAGTTCAATACAATCAGATGAAACATACTTAATTTATGTGAAAGAAATAAGCACTACCTCTGAAAAAACTATACAAATTTTTGTTCGTCGCTTTTCATACGAAGGTTTGGTCAAACGGAAATAAGCACTACCTATGAAAAAACTATACACATTTTTGTTTGTCGCTTTACATACGAAGGTTTGGTCAAACGGCTGCAACGTATTTGTTTATACATCGATTCTTAGAAAATTTACATTAAACGACGACTAAATAATTAGTTGTAACTACCTAGAACCAAAAAGTTGTATAATTTGGCTTTTCCTGAGTTTCCAAAATACAAAATTTAACTAAATATAGCAGAGAAAACCATGAAATTGGAATTTGAAAATCTAATATCTTCCAGACTGTAAGCCGAAGCTACAAATTGTTTGAATATGGCATTTAGCTGTATATGTCAGCTTTTCAGAATCGCAAAGTTCAATACAATCAGATGAAACATCCTTAATTTATGTGAAAGAAATAAGCACTACATCTGAAAAAACTATACAAATTTTCGTTTGTCGCTTTACATAGGAAAGATTGGTCAAACGGCTGCAACGTATTTGTTTATCCATCGATTCTTAGAAAATTTACATTAAACGACGATTAATTAATTAGTCGTAACTATCTAGAACCAAAAAGTTATATAGCTCGAATTTTCCTGATTTTCCAAATTAAAAAGTTTAACAAAATATAGCGAACAAACCTATGAAATTGGATATTTGAAAGTCTAATATCTTCCAGACGAGAAACTGAATCTACAAATTGTTTGGATCTGGCATGTAGCGGTATTTGTCAGCTTTTCAGAATCGAAAAGTTCAATACAATCGGATGAAACATCCTTAATTTATGTGAAAGAAATAAGCACTACCTCTGAAAAAACTATACAAATTTTCTTTTGTCGCTTTACATACGAAAGATTGGTCAAAAGGCTGAAACGTTTTTGTTTATCCACCGATTCTTAGAAAACTTACATTAAACGACGACTAAATAATTATTTGTAGCTATCTAGAACCAAAAAGTTATATAGTTCGACTTTTCCTGATTTTCCAAAGTAAAAAGTTTAACAAAATATAGCGGAGAAACCTATGAAATTGGAATTTGAAAGTCTAATATCTTCCAGACGAGAAGCTTTATCTATAAATTGTTTGGATCTGTCATGTAGCGGTATTTGTCAGCTTTTCAGAATCGGAAAGTTCAATACAATCAGATGAATCATACTTAATTTATGTGAAAGAAAGAGGCACTACCTCTGAAAAAACTATACAAATTTTCGTTTGTCGCTTTACATACGAAGGTTTGGTCAAACGGCTGCAACGTATTTGTTTATCCATCGATTCTTAGAAAACTTACATTAAACGACGACTAAATAATTAGTTGTAACTACCTAGAACCAAAAAGTTATATAATTTGGCTTTTCCTGAGTTTCCAAAATACAAAATTTAACAAAATATAGCGGAGAAAACCATGAAATTGGCATTTGAAAATCTAATATCTTCCAGACTGTAAGCCGAAGCTACAAATTGTTTGGATATGGCATTTAGCTGTATATGTCAGCTTTTCCGAATCGCAAAGTTCAATACAATCAGATGAAACATACCTAATTTATGTGAAAGAAATAAGCACTACCTTTGAAAAAACTATACAAATTTTTGTTCGTCGCTTTTCATACGAAGGTTTGGTCAAACGGCTGCAACTAATCCGTTTATCCATTGATTCTTAAAAAATTTACAATAAACAACGACTAATTAATTAGTCGTAACTATCCAAAACCAAAAAGTTATATATTTCGACTTTTCCTGAGTTTCCAAAGTAACAAATTTAACAAAATATAGCGGAGAAAACTATGAAATTGGAATTTGAAAGTCTTATATCTTCCAAATGGTAAGCTGAAGCTACAAAGTGTTTGGACTTGGTATGTAGTTGCATTTGTCAGCTTTTCAGAATTTTTAAGTTCAATACAATCAAATGAAACATACTCAAGTTATGTGAAAGAAATAAGCACTACGTCTGAAAAAACTATACAAATTTTTGTTCGTCGCTTTACATACGAAGGTTTGGTCAAACGGCTGCAACGTATTTGTTTATACATCGATTCTTAGAAAATGTACATTAAACGACGACTAAATAATTAGTTGTAACTACCTAGAACCAACAAGTTGTATAATTTGGCTTTTCCTGAGTTTCCAAAATACAAAATTTAACAAAATATAGCGGAGAAAACCATGAAATTGGAATTTGAAAATCTAATATCTAAGCAGAAGCTACAAATTGTTTAAATATGGCATTTAGCTGTATATGTCAGCTTTTCAGAATCGCAAAGTTCAATACAATCGGATGAAACATCCTTAATTTATGTGAAAGAAATAAGCACTACCTCTGAAAAAACTATACAAATTTTCTTTTGTCGCTTTACATACGAAAGATTGGTCAAACGGCTGCAACGTAAATAAACAAATGTTTATCCATCGATTCTTAGAAAATTTACATCAAACGACGATTAATTAATTAGTCGTAACTATCTAGAACCAAAAAGTTATATAGTTCGACTTTTCCTGATTTTCCAAAGTAAAAAGTTTAACAAAATATAGCGGAGAAACCTATGAAATTGGAATTTGAAAGTCTAATATCTTCCAGACTGTAAGCCGAAGCTACAAATTGTTTGAATATGGCATTTAGCTGTATATGTCAGCTTTTCAGAATCGCAAAGTTCAATACAATCAGATGAAACATCCTTAATTTATGTGAAAGAAATAAGCACTACCTCTGAAAAAACTATACAAATTTTCGTTTGTCGCTTTACATACGAAGGTTTGGTCAAACGGCTGCAACGTATTTATTTATCCATCGATACTTAGAAAATTTACATAAACGACGATTAATTAATTAGTCGTAACTATCCAAAACCAAAAAGTTATATATTTCGACTTTTCCTGAGTTTCCAAAGTAACAAATTTAACAAAATATAGCGGAGAAAACCATGAAATTGGAATTTGAAAATCTAATATCTTTCAGAATGTAAGCCGAAGCTACAAATTGTTTGGATATGGCATTTAGCTGTATATGTCAGCTTTTCCGAATCGCAAAGTTCAATACAATCAGATGAAACATACTTAATTTATGTGAAAGAAATAATCACTACCTCTGAAAAAACTATACAAATTTTCGTTTGTCGCTTTACACACAAAGGTTTGATCAAACGGCTGCAACGTATTTGTTTATCCATCGATTCTTAGAAAATTTACCTTAAACGACGACTAATTAATTAGTTGTAACTATCTAGAACCAAAAAGTTGTATAATTTGGCTTTTCCTGAGTTTCCAAAATACAAAATTTAACAAAATATAGCGGAGAAAACCATGAAATTGGAATTTGAAAATCTAATATCTTTCAGACTGTAAGCCGAAGCTACAAATTGTTTGGATATGGCATTTAGCTGTATATGTCAGCTTTTCAGAATCGCAAAGTGCAATACAATCAGATGAAACATCCTTAATTTATGTGAAAGAAATAAGCACTACATCTGAAAAAACTATACAAATTTTCGTTTGTCGCTTTACATAGGAAAGATTGGTCAAACGGCTGAAACGTATTTGTTTATCCATCGATTCTTAGAAAATTTACATTAAACGACGATTAATTAATTAGTCGTAACTATCTAGAACCAAAAAGTTATATAGCTCGAATTTTCCTGATTTTCCAAATTAAAAAGTTTAACAAAATATAGCGAACAAACCTATGAAATTGGATATTTGAAAGTCTAATATCTTCCAGACGAGAAACTGAATCTACAAATTGTTTGGATCTGGCATGTAGCGGTATTTGTCAGCTTTTCAGAATCGAAAAGTTCAATACAATCGGATGAAACATCCTTAATTTATGTGAAAGAAATAAGCACTACCTCTGAAAAAACTATACAAATTTTCTTTTGTCGCTTTACATACGAAAGATTGGTCAAAAGGCTGAAACGTATTTGTTTATCCACCGATTCTTAGAAAACTTACATTAAACGACGACTAAATAATTATTTGTAGCTATCTAGAACCAAAAAGTTATATAGTTCGACTTTTCCTGATTTTCCAAAGTAAAAAGTTTAACAAAATATAGCGGAGAAACCTATGAAATTGGAATTTGAAAGTCTAATATCTTCCAGACGAGAAGCTTAATCTATAAATTGTTTGGATCTGTCATGTAGCGGTATTTGTCAGCTTTTCAGAATCGGAAAGTTCAATACAATCAGATGAAACATACTTAATTTATGTGAAAGAAAGAGGCACTACCTCTGAAAAAACTATACAAATTTTCGTTTGTCGCTTTACATACGAAGGTTTGGTCAAACGGCTGCAACGTATTTGTTTATCCATCGATTCTTAGAAAACTTACATTAAACGACGACTAAATAATTAGTTGTAACTACCTAGAACCAAAAAGTTATATAATTTGGCTTTTCCTGAGTTTCCAAAATACAAAATTTAACAAAATATAGCGGAGAAAACCATGAAATTGGCATTTGAAAATCTAATATCTTCCAGACTGTAAGCCGAAGCTACAAATTGTTTGGATATGGCATTTAGCTGTATATGTCAGCTTTTCCGAATCGCAAAGTTCAATACAATCAGATGAAACATACCTAATTTATGTGAAAGAAATAAGCACTACCTCTGAAAAAACTATACAAATTTTTGTTCGTCGCTTTTCATACGAAGGTTTTGTCAAACGGCTGCAACTAATCCGTTTATCCATTGATTCTTAAAAAATTTACAATAAACAACGACTAATTAATTAGTCGTAACTATCCAAAACCAAAAAGTTATATATTTCGACTTTTCCTGAGTTTCCAAAGTAACAAATTTAACAAAATATAGCGGAGAAAACTATGAAATTGGAATTTGAAAGTCTTATATCTTCCAAATGGTAAGCTGAAGCTACAAAGTGTTTGGACTTGGTATGTAGTTGCATTTGTCAGCTTTTCAGAATTTTTAAGTTCAATACAATCAAATGAAACATACTCAAGTTATGTGAAAGAAATAAGCACTACGTCTGAAAAAACTATACACATTTTTGTTCGTCGCTTTACATACGAAGGTTTGGTCAAACGGCTGCAACGTATTTGTTTATACATGTTTGTACATACATGTATGTACATTAAACGACGACTAAATAATTAGTTGTAACTACCTAGAACCAACAAGTTGTATAATTTGGCTTTTCCTGAGTTTCCAAAATACAAAATTTAACAAAATATAGCGGAGAAAACCATGAAATTGGAATTTGAAAATCTAATATCTAAGCAGAAGCTACAAATTGTTTAAATATGGCATTTAGCTGTATATGTCAGCTTTTCAGAAACGCAAAGTTCAATACAATCAGATGAAACATACTTAATTTATGTGAAAGAAATAAGCACTACCTCTGAAAAAACTATACAATTTTTTGTTCGTCGCTTTTCATACGATGGTTTGGTCAAACGGCTGCAACGTATCCGCTTATCCATCGATTCTTAGAAAATTTACCTTAAACGACGACTAATTAATTAGTCGTAACTATCTAAAACCAAAAAGTTGTATATTTCGACTTTTCCTGAGTTTCCAAATTAAAAAATTTAACAAAATATAGCGGAGAAAACTATAAAATTGGAATTTAAAAATCTAATATCTTCCAGACTGTAAGCCGAAGCTACAAATTGTTTGGATATGGCATTTAACTGTATTTGTCAGCTTTTCAGAAACACAAAGTTCAATACAATCAGATGAAACATACTTAATTTATGTGAAAGAAATAAGCACTACCTCTGAAAAAACTATACAAATTTTCGTTTGTCGCTTTACACACAAAGGTTTGATCAAACGGCTGCAACGTATTTGTTTATCCATCGATTCTTAGAAAATTTACCTTAAACGACGACTAATTAATTAGTTGTAACTATCTAGAACCAAAAAGTTATATAGTTCGGCTTTTCCTGAGTTTCCAAAATACAAAATTTAACAAAATATAGCGAAGAAAACTATGAAATTGGAATTTGAAAATCTAATATTTTCCAGACTGTAAGCTGAAGCTACAAATTGTTTGGATATGGCATTTAACTGTATTTGTCAGCTTTTCAGAAACACAAAGTTCAATACAATCAGATGAAACATACTTAATTTATGTGAAAGAAATAAGCACTACCTCTGAAAAAACTATACAAATTTTCGTTTGTCGCTTTACACACAAAGGTTTGATCAAACGGCTGCAACGTATTTGTTTATCCATCGATTCTTAGAAAATTTACCTTAAACGACGACTAATTAATTAGTCGTAACTATCTAAAACCAAAAAGTTGTATATTTCGACTTTTCCTGAGTTTCCAAATTAAAAAATTTAACAAAATATAGCGGAGAAAACTATAAAATTGGAATTTAAAAATCTAATATCTTCCAGACTGTAAGCCGAAGCTACAAATTGTTTGGATATGGCATTTAACTGTATTTGTCAGCTTTTCAGAAACACAAAGTTCAATACAATCAGATGAAACATACTTAATTTATGTGAAAGAAATAAGCACTACCTCTGAAAAAACTATACAAATTTTCGTTTGTCGCTTTACATACGAAGGTTTGGTCAAACGGCTGCAACGTATGTATTTATCCATCGATTCTTAGAAAATTTACATTAAACGACGATTAATTAATTAGTCGTAACTATCCAAAACCAAAAAGTTATATATTTCGACTTTTCCTGAGTTTCCAAAGTAACAAATTTAACAAAATATAGCGGAGAAAACTATAAAATTGGAATTTGAAAATCTAATATCTTCCAGACTGTAAGCCGAAGCTACAAATTGTTTGGATATGGCATTTAACTGTATTTGTCAGCTTTTCAGAAACGCAAAGTTCAATACAATCAGATGAAACATACTTAATTTATGTGAAAGAAATAAGCACTACCTCTGAAAAAACTATACAAATTTTTGTTCGTCGCTTTTCATACGAAGGTTTGGTCAAACGGAAATAAGCACTACCTATGAAAAAACTATACACATTTTTGTTTGTCGCTTTACATACGAAGGTTTGGTCAAACGGCTGCAACGTATTTGTTTATACATCGATTCTTAGAAAATTTACATTAAACGACGACTAAATAATTAGTTGTAACTACCTAGAACCAAAAAGTTGTATAATTTGGCTTTTCCTGAGTTTCCAAAATACAAAATTTAACTAAATATAGCAGAGAAAACCATGAAATTGGAATTTGAAAATCTAATATCTTCCAGACTGTAAGCCGAAGCTACAAATTGTTTGAATATGGCATTTAGCTGTATATGTCAGCTTTTCAGAATCGCAAAGTTCAATACAATCAGATGAAACATCCTTAATTTATGTGAAAGAAATAAGCACTACATCTGAAAAAACTATACAAATTTTCGTTTGTCGCTTTACATAGGAAAGATTGGTCAAACGGCTGCAACGTATTTGTTTATCCATCGATTCTTAGAAAATTTACATTAAACGACGATTAATTAATTAGTCGTAACTATCTAGAACCAAAAAGTTATATAGCTCGAATTTTCCTGATTTTCCAAATTAAAAAGTTTAACAAAATATAGCGAACAAACCTATGAAATTGGATATTTGAAAGTCTAATATCTTCCAGACGAGAAACTGAATCTACAAATTGTTTGGATCTGGCATGTAGCGGTATTTGTCAGCTTTTCAGAATCGAAAAGTTCAATACAATCGGATGAAACATCCTTAATTTATGTGAAAGAAATAAGCACTACCTCTGAAAAAACTATACAAATTTTCTTTTGTCGCTTTACATACGAAAGATTGGTCAAAAGGCTGAAACGTTTTTGTTTATCCACCGATTCTTAGAAAACTTACATTAAACGACGACTAAATAATTATTTGTAGCTATCTAGAACCAAAAAGTTATATAGTTCGACTTTTCCTGATTTTCCAAAGTAAAAAGTTTAACAAAATATAGCGGAGAAACCTATGAAATTGGAATTTGAAAGTCTAATATCTTCCAGACGAGAAGCTTTATCTATAAATTGTTTGGATCTGTCATGTAGCGGTATTTGTCAGCTTTTCAGAATCGGAAAGTTCAATACAATCAGATGAATCATACTTAATTTATGTGAAAGAAAGAGGCACTACCTCTGAAAAAACTATACAAATTTTCGTTTGTCGCTTTACATACGAAGGTTTGGTCAAACGGCTGCAACGTATTTGTTTATCCATCGATTCTTAGAAAACTTACATTAAACGACGACTAAATAATTAGTTGTAACTACCTAGAACCAAAAAGTTATATAATTTGGCTTTTCCTGAGTTTCCAAAATACAAAATTTAACAAAATATAGCGGAGAAAACCATGAAATTGGCATTTGAAAATCTAATATCTTCCAGACTGTAAGCCGAAGCTACAAATTGTTTGGATATGGCATTTAGCTGTATATGTCAGCTTTTCCGAATCGCAAAGTTCAATACAATCAGATGAAACATACCTAATTTATGTGAAAGAAATAAGCACTACCTTTGAAAAAACTATACAAATTTTTGTTCGTCGCTTTTCATACGAAGGTTTGGTCAAACGGCTGCAACTAATCCGTTTATCCATTGATTCTTAAAAAATTTACAATAAACAACGACTAATTAATTAGTCGTAACTATCCAAAACCAAAAAGTTATATATTTCGACTTTTCCTGAGTTTCCAAAGTAACAAATTTAACAAAATATAGCGGAGAAAACTATGAAATTGGAATTTGAAAGTCTTATATCTTCCAAATGGTAAGCTGAAGCTACAAAGTGTTTGGACTTGGTATGTAGTTGCATTTGTCAGCTTTTCAGAATTTTTAAGTTCAATACAATCAAATGAAACATACTCAAGTTATGTGAAAGAAATAAGCACTACGTCTGAAAAAACTATACAAATTTTTGTTCGTCGCTTTACATACGAAGGTTTGGTCAAACGGCTGCAACGTATTTGTTTATACATCGATTCTTAGAAAATGTACATTAAACGACGACTAAATAATTAGTTGTAACTACCTAGAACCAACAAGTTGTATAATTTGGCTTTTCCTGAGTTTCCAAAATACAAAATTTAACAAAATATAGCGGAGAAAACCATGAAATTGGAATTTGAAAATCTAATATCTAAGCAGAAGCTACAAATTGTTTAAATATGGCATTTAGCTGTATATGTCAGCTTTTCAGAATCGCAAAGTTCAATACAATCGGATGAAACATCCTTAATTTATGTGAAAGAAATAAGCACTACCTCTGAAAAAACTATACAAATTTTCTTTTGTCGCTTTACATACGAAAGATTGGTCAAACGGCTGCAACGTAAATAAACAAATGTTTATCCATCGATTCTTAGAAAATTTACATCAAACGACGATTAATTAATTAGTCGTAACTATCTAGAACCAAAAAGTTATATAGTTCGACTTTTCCTGATTTTCCAAAGTAAAAAGTTTAACAAAATATAGCGGAGAAACCTATGAAATTGGAATTTGAAAGTCTAATATCTTCCAGACTGTAAGCCGAAGCTACAAATTGTTTGAATATGGCATTTAGCTGTATATGTCAGCTTTTCAGAATCGCAAAGTTCAATACAATCAGATGAAACATCCTTAATTTATGTGAAAGAAATAAGCACTACCTCTGAAAAAACTATACAAATTTTCGTTTGTCGCTTTACATACGAAGGTTTGGTCAAACGGCTGCAACGTATTTATTTATCCATCGATACTTAGAAAATTTACATAAACGACGATTAATTAATTAGTCGTAACTATCCAAAACCAAAAAGTTATATATTTCGACTTTTCCTGAGTTTCCAAAGTAACAAATTTAACAAAATATAGCGGAGAAAACCATGAAATTGGAATTTGAAAATCTAATATCTTTCAGAATGTAAGCCGAAGCTACAAATTGTTTGGATATGGCATTTAGCTGTATATGTCAGCTTTTCCGAATCGCAAAGTTCAATACAATCAGATGAAACATACTTAATTTATGTGAAAGAAATAATCACTACCTCTGAAAAAACTATACAAATTTTCGTTTGTCGCTTTACACACAAAGGTTTGATCAAACGGCTGCAACGTATTTGTTTATCCATCGATTCTTAGAAAATTTACCTTAAACGACGACTAATTAATTAGTTGTAACTATCTAGAACCAAAAAGTTGTATAATTTGGCTTTTCCTGAGTTTCCAAAATACAAAATTTAACAAAATATAGCGGAGAAAACCATGAAATTGGAATTTGAAAATCTAATATCTTTCAGACTGTAAGCCGAAGCTACAAATTGTTTGGATATGGCATTTAGCTGTATATGTCAGCTTTTCAGAATCGCAAAGTGCAATACAATCAGATGAAACATCCTTAATTTATGTGAAAGAAATAAGCACTACATCTGAAAAAACTATACAAATTTTCGTTTGTCGCTTTACATAGGAAAGATTGGTCAAACGGCTGAAACGTATTTGTTTATCCATCGATTCTTAGAAAATTTACATTAAACGACGATTAATTAATTAGTCGTAACTATCTAGAACCAAAAAGTTATATAGCTCGAATTTTCCTGATTTTCCAAATTAAAAAGTTTAACAAAATATAGCGAACAAACCTATGAAATTGGATATTTGAAAGTCTAATATCTTCCAGACGAGAAACTGAATCTACAAATTGTTTGGATCTGGCATGTAGCGGTATTTGTCAGCTTTTCAGAATCGAAAAGTTCAATACAATCGGATGAAACATCCTTAATTTATGTGAAAGAAATAAGCACTACCTCTGAAAAAACTATACAAATTTTCTTTTGTCGCTTTACATACGAAAGATTGGTCAAAAGGCTGAAACGTATTTGTTTATCCACCGATTCTTAGAAAACTTACATTAAACGACGACTAAATAATTATTTGTAGCTATCTAGAACCAAAAAGTTATATAGTTCGACTTTTCCTGATTTTCCAAAGTAAAAAGTTTAACAAAATATAGCGGAGAAACCTATGAAATTGGAATTTGAAAGTCTAATATCTTCCAGACGAGAAGCTTAATCTATAAATTGTTTGGATCTGTCATGTAGCGGTATTTGTCAGCTTTTCAGAATCGGAAAGTTCAATACAATCAGATGAAACATACTTAATTTATGTGAAAGAAAGAGGCACTACCTCTGAAAAAACTATACAAATTTTCGTTTGTCGCTTTACATACGAAGGTTTGGTCAAACGGCTGCAACGTATTTGTTTATCCATCGATTCTTAGAAAACTTACATTAAACGACGACTAAATAATTAGTTGTAACTACCTAGAACCAAAAAGTTATATAATTTGGCTTTTCCTGAGTTTCCAAAATACAAAATTTAACAAAATATAGCGGAGAAAACCATGAAATTGGCATTTGAAAATCTAATATCTTCCAGACTGTAAGCCGAAGCTACAAATTGTTTGGATATGGCATTTAGCTGTATATGTCAGCTTTTCCGAATCGCAAAGTTCAATACAATCAGATGAAACATACCTAATTTATGTGAAAGAAATAAGCACTACCTCTGAAAAAACTATACAAATTTTTGTTCGTCGCTTTTCATACGAAGGTTTTGTCAAACGGCTGCAACTAATCCGTTTATCCATTGATTCTTAAAAAATTTACAATAAACAACGACTAATTAATTAGTCGTAACTATCCAAAACCAAAAAGTTATATATTTCGACTTTTCCTGAGTTTCCAAAGTAACAAATTTAACAAAATATAGCGGAGAAAACTATGAAATTGGAATTTGAAAGTCTTATATCTTCCAAATGGTAAGCTGAAGCTACAAAGTGTTTGGACTTGGTATGTAGTTGCATTTGTCAGCTTTTCAGAATTTTTAAGTTCAATACAATCAAATGAAACATACTCAAGTTATGTGAAAGAAATAAGCACTACGTCTGAAAAAACTATACACATTTTTGTTCGTCGCTTTACATACGAAGGTTTGGTCAAACGGCTGCAACGTATTTGTTTATACATCGATTCTTAGAAAATGTACATTAAACGACGACTAAATAATTAGTTGTAACTACCTAGAACCAACAAGTTGTATAATTTGGCTTTTCCTGAGTTTCCAAAATACAAAATTTAACAAAATATAGCGGAGAAAACCATGAAATTGGAATTTGAAAATCTAATATCTAAGCAGAAGCTACAAATTGTTTAAATATGGCATTTAGCTGTATATGTCAGCTTTTCAGAATCGCAAAGTTCAATACAATCGGATGAAACATCCTTAATTTATGTGAAAGAAATAAGCACTACCTCTGAAAAAACTATACAAATTTTCTTTTGTCGCTTTACATACGAAAGATTGGTCAAACGGCTGCAACGTAAATAAACAAATGTTTATCCATCGATTCTTAGAAAATTTACATCAAACGACGATTAATTAATTAGTCGTAACTATCTAGAACCAAAAAGTTATATAGTTCGACTTTTCCTGATTTTCCAAAGTAAAAAGTTTAACAAAATATAGCGGAGAAACCTATGAAATTGGAATTTGAAAGTCTAATATCTTCCAGACTGTAAGCCGAAGCTACAAATTGTTTGAATATGGCATTTAGCTGTATATGTCAGCTTTTCAGAATCGCAAAGTTCAATACAATCAGATGAAACATCCTTAATTTATGTGAAAGAAATAAGCACTACCTCTGAAAAAACTATACAAATTTTCGTTTGTCGCTTTACATACGAAGGTTTGGTCAAACGGCTGCAACGTATTTATTTATCCATCGATACTTAGAAAATTTACATAAACGACGATTAATTAATTAGTCGTAACTATCCAAAACCAAAAAGTTATATATTTCGACTTTTCCTGAGTTTCCAAAGTAACAAATTTAACAAAATATAGCGGAGAAAACCATGAAATTGGAATTTGAAAATCTAATATCTTTCAGACTGTAAACCGAAGCTACAAATTGTTTGGATATGGCATTTAGCTGTATATGTCAGCTTTTCCGAATCGCAAAGTTCAATACAATCAGATGAAACATACTTAATTTATGTGAAAGAAATAATCACTACCTCTGAAAAAACTATACAAATTTTCGTTTGTCGCTTTACACACAAAGGTTTGATCAAACGGCTGCAACGTATTTGTTTATCCATCGATTCTTAGAAAATTTACCTTAAACGACGACTAATTAATTAGTTGTAACTATCTAGAACCAAAAAGTTGTATAATTTGGCTTTTCCTGAGTTTCCAAAATACAAAATTTAACAAAATATAGCGGAGAAAACCATGAAATTGGAATTTGAAAATCTAATATCTAAGCAGAAGCTACAAATTGTTTAAATATGGCATTTAGCTGTATATGTCAGCTTTTCAGAATCGCAAAGTTCAATACAATCGGATGAAACATCCTTAATTTATGTGAAAGAATAAGCACTACCTCTGAAAAAACTATACAAATTTTCGTTTGTCGCTTTACATACGAGGGTTTGGTCAAACGGCTGCAACGTATTTATTTATCCATCGATTCTTAGAAAATTTACATTAAACGACGACTAAATAATTATTTGTAACTACCTAGAACCAAAAGGTTGTATAATTTGGCTTTTCCTGATTTTCCAAAGTAAAAGTTTAACAAAATATAGCGGAGAAACCTATGAAATTGGAATTTGAAAGTCTAATATCTTCCAGACTGTAAGCCGAAGCTACAAATTGTTTGAATATGGCATTTAGCTGTATATGTCAGCTTTTCAGAATCGCAAAGTTCAATACAATCAGATGAAACATCCTTAATTTATGTGAAAGAAATAAGCACTACCTCTGAAAAAACTATACAAATTTTCGTTTGTCGCTTTACATACGAAGGTTTGGTCAAACGGCTGCAACGTATTTATTTATCCATCGATTCTTAGAAAATTTACATTAAACGACGACTAATTAATTAGTTGTAACTATCTAGAACCAAAAAGTTATATAATTTGGCTTTTCCTGAGTTTTCAAAATACAAAATTTAACAAAATATAGCGGAGAAAACCATGAAATTGGAATTTGAAAATCTAATATCTTCCAGACTGTAAGCCGAAGCTACAAATTGTTTGGATATGGCATTTAGCTGTATATGTCAGCTTTTCAGAATCGCAAAGTTCAATACAATCAGATGAAACATCCTTAATTTATGTGAAAGAAATAAGCACTACCTCTGAAAAAACTATACAAATTTTCGTTTGTCGCTTTACACACAAAGGTTTGATCAAACGGCTGCAACGTATTTGTTTATCCATCGATTCTTAGAAAATTTACCTTAAACGACGACTAATTAATTAGTTGTAACTATCTAGAACCAAAAAGTTATATAGTTCGGCTTTTCCTGAGTTTCCAAAATACAAAATTTAACAAAATATAGCGAAGAAAACTATGAAATTGGAATTTGAAAATCTAATATTTTCCAGACTGTAAGCTGAAGCTACAAATTGTTTGGATATGGCATTTAACTGTATTTTTCAGCTTTTCAGAATCGCAAAGTTCAATACAATCAGATGAAACATACTTAATTTATGTGAAAGAAATACGCACTACCTCTGAAAAAACTATACAAATTTTCGTTTGTCGCTTTACATACGAAGGATTGGTCAAACGGCTTTAAAGTATTTGTTTATACACCGATTCTTAGAAAATTTACATTAAAAGACGACTAAATAATTAGTTGTAACTATCCAAAACCAAAAAGTTATATATTTCGACTTTTCTTGAGTTTCCAAAGTAACAAATTTAACAAAATATAGCGGAGAAAACTATAAAATTGGAATTTGAAAATCTAATATCTTCGAGACTGTAAGCCGAAGCTACAAATTGTTTGGATATGGCATTTAACTGTATTTGTCAGCTTTTCAGAAACGCAAAGTTCAATACAATCAGATGAAACATACTTAATTTATGTGAAAGAAATAAGCACTACCTCTGAAAAAACTATACAAATTTTCGTTTGTCGCTTTACATACGAAGGTTTGGTCAAACGGCTGCAACGTATTTATTTATCCATCGATACTTAGAAAATTTACATAAACGACGATTAATTAATTAGTCGTAACTATCCAAAACCAAAAAGTTATATATTTCGACTTTTCCTGAGTTTCCAAAGTAACAAATTTAACAAAATATAGCGGAGAAAACCATGAAATTGGAATTTTAAAATCTAATATCTTTCAGACTGTAAGCTGAAGCTACAAATTGTTTGAATATGGCATTTAGCTGTATATGTCAGCTTTTCAGAATCGCAAAGTTCAATACAATCAGATGAAACATCCTTAATTTATGTGAAAGAAATAAGCACTACCTCTGAAAAAACTATACAAATTTTCGTTTGTCGCTTTACACACAAAGGTTTGATCAAACGGCTGCAACGTATTTGTTTATCCATCGATTCTTAGAAAATTTACTTTAACGACGACTAATTAATTAGTTGTAACTATCTAGAACCAAAAAGTTATATAGTTCGGCTTTTCCTGAGTTTCCAAAATACAAAATTTAACAAAATATAGCGAAGAAAACTATGAAATTGGAATTTGAAAATCTAATATTTTCCAGACTGTAAGCTGAAGCTACAAATTGTTTGGATATGGCATTTAACTGTATTTTTCAGCTTTTCAGAATCGCAAAGTTCAATACAATCAGATAAAACATACATTTGTTTATACACCGATTCTTAGAAAATTTACATTAAAAGACGACTAAATAATTAGTTGTAACTATCCAAAACCAAAAAGTTATATATTTCGACTTTTCCTGAGTTTCCAAAGTAACAAATTTAACAAAATATAGCGCAGAAAACTATACAATTGGAATTTAAAAATCTAATATCTTCCAGACTGTAAGCCGAAGCTACAAATTGTTTGGATATGGCATTTAACTGTATTTGTCAGCTTTTCAGAAACACAAAGTTCAATACAATCAGATGAAACATACTTAATTTATGTGAAAGAAATAAGCACTACCTCTGAAAAAACTATACAAATTTTCGTTTGTCGCTTTACATACGAAGGTTTGGTCAAACGGCTGCAACGTATGTATTTATCCATCGATTCTTAGAAAATTTACATTAAACGACGATTAATTAATTAGTCGTAACTATCCAAAACCAAAAAGTTATATATTTCGACTTTTCCTGAGTTTCCAAAGTAACAAATTTAACAAAATATAGCGGAGAAAACTATAAAATTGGAATTTGAAAATCTAATATCTTCCAGACTGTAAGCCGAAGCTACAAATTGTTTGGATATGGCATTTGACTGTATTTGTCAGCTTTTCAGAAACGCAAAGTTCAATACAATCAGATGAAACATACTTAATTTATGTGAAAGAAATAAGCACTACCTCTGAAAAAACTATACAAATTTTTGTTCGTCGCTTTTCATACGAAGGTTTGGTCAAACGGAAATAAGCACTACCTATGAAAAAACTATACACATTTTTGTTTGTCGCTTTACATACGAAGGTTTGGTCAAACGGCTGCAACGTATTTGTTTATACATCGATTCTTAGAAAATTTACATTAAACGACGACTAAATAATTAGTTGTAACTACCTAGAACCAAAAAGTTGTATAATTTGGCTTTTCCTGAGTTTCCAAAATACAAAATTTAACTAAATATAGCAGAGAAAACCATGAAATTGGAATTTGAAAATCTAATATCTTCCAGACTGTAAGCCGAAGCTACAAATTGTTTGAATATGGCATTTAGCTGTATATGTCAGCTTTTCAGAATCGCAAAGTTCAATACAATCAGATGAAACATCCTTAATTTATGTGAAAGAAATAAGCACTACATCTGAAAAAACTATACAAATTTTCGTTTGTCGCTTTACATAGGAAAGATTGGTCAAACGGCTGCAACGTATTTGTTTATCCATCGATTCTTAGAAAATTTACATTAAACGACGATTAATTAATTAGTCGTAACTATCTAGAACCAAAAAGTTATATAGCTCGAATTTTCCTGATTTTCCAAATTAAAAAGTTTAACAAAATATAGCGAACAAACCTATGAAATTGGATATTTGAAAGTCTAATATCTTCCAGACGAGAAACTGAATCTACAAATTGTTTGGATCTGGCATGTAGCGGTATTTGTCAGCTTTTCAGAATCGAAAAGTTCAATACAATCGGATGAAACATCCTTAATTTATGTGAAAGAAATAAGCACTACCTCTGAAAAAACTATACAAATTTTTGTTTGTCGCTTTACACACAAAGGTTTGATCAAACGGCTGCAACGTATTTGTTTATCCATCGATTCTTAGAAAATTTACCTTAAACGACGACTAATTAATTAGTTGTAACTATCTAGAACCAAAAAGTTGTATAATTTGGCTTTTCCTGAGTTTCCAAAATACAAAATTTAACAAAATATAGCGGAGAAAACCATGAAATTGGAATTTGAAAATCTAATATCTTTCAGACTGTAAGCCGAAGCTACAAATTGTTTGGATATGGCATTTAGCTGTATATGTCAGCTTTTCAGAATCGCAAAATGCAATACAATCAGATGAAACATCCTTAATTTATGTGAAAGAAATAAGCACTACATCTGAAAAAACTATACAAATTTTCGTTTGTCGCTTTACATAGGAAAGATTGGTCAAACGGCTGCAACGTATTTGTTTATCCATCGATTCTTAGAAAATTTACATTAAACGACGATTAATTAATTAGTCGTAACTATCTAGAACCAAAAAGTTATATAGCTCGAATTTTCCTGATTTTCCAAATTAAAAAGTTTAACAAAATATAGCGAACAAACCTATGAAATTGGATATTTGAAAGTCTAATATCTTCCAGACGAGAAACTGAATCTACAAATTGTTTGGATCTGGCATGTAGCGGTATTTGTCAGCTTTTCAGAATCGAAAAGTTCAATACAATCGGATGAAACATCCTTAATTTATGTGAAAGAAATAAGCACTACCTCTGAAAAAACTATACAAATTTTCTTTTGTCGCTTTACATACGAAAGATTGGTCAAAAGGCTGAAACGTATTTGTTTATCCACCGATTCTTAGAAAACTTACATTAAACGACGACTAAATAATTATTTGTAGCTATCTAGAACCAAAAAGTTATATAGTTCGACTTTTCCTGATTTTCCAAAGTAAAAAGTTTAACAAAATATAGCGGAGAAACCTATGAAATTGGAATTTGAAAGTCTAATATCTTCCAGGCGAGAAGCTTAATCTATAAATTGTTTGGATCTGTCATGTAGCGGTATTTGTCAGCTTTTCAGAATCGAAAAGTTCAATACAATCGGATGAAACATCCTTAATTTATGTGAAAGAAATAAGCACTACCTCTGAAAAAACTATACAAATTTTCTTTTGTCGCTTTACATACGAAAGATTGGTCAAAAGGCTGAAACGTATTTGTTTATCCACCGATTCTTAGAAAACTTACATTAAACGACGACTAAATAATTATTTGTAGCTATCTAGAACCAAAAAGTTATATAGTTCGACTTTTCCTGATTTTCCAAAATACAAAATTTAACAAAATATAGCGGAGAAAACCATGAAATTGGCATTTGAAAATCTAATATCTTCCAGACTGTAAGCCGAAGCTACAAATTGTTTGGATATGGCATTTAGCTGTATATGTCAGCTTTTCCGAATCGCAAAGTTCAATACAATCAGATGAAACATACCTAATTTATGTGAAAGAAATAAGCACTACCTCTGAAAAAACTATACAAATTTTTGTTCGTCGCTTTTCATACGAAGGTTTGGTCAAACGGCTGCAACTAATCCGTTTATCCATTGATTCTTAAAAAATTTACAATAAACAACGACTAATTAATTAGTCGTAACTATCCAAAACCAAAAAGTTATATATTTCGACTTTTCCTGAGTTTCCAAAGTAACAAATTTAACAAAATATAGCGGAGAAAACTATGAAATTGGAATTTGAAAGTCTTATATCTTCCAAATGGTAAGCTGAAGCTACAAAGTGTTTGGACTTGGTATGTAGTTGCATTTGTCAGCTTTTCAGAATTTTTAAGTTCAATACAATCAAATGAAACATACTCAAGTTATGTGAAAGAAATAAGCACTACGTCTGAAAAAACTATACAAATTTTTGTTCGTCGCTTTACATACGAAGGTTTGGTCAAACGGCTGCAACGTATTTGTTTATACATCGATTCTTAGAAAATGTACATTAAACGACGACTAAATAATTAGTTGTAACTACCTAGAACCAACAAGTTGTATAATTTGGCTTTTCCTGAGTTTCCAAAATACAAAATTTAACAAAATATAGCGGAGAAAACCATGAAATTGGAATTTGAAAATCTAATATCTAAGCAGAAGCTACAAATTGTTTAAATATGGCATTTAGCTGTATATGTCAGCTTTTCAGAATCGCAAAGTTCAATACAATCGGATGGAACATCCTTAATTTATGTGAAAGAAATAAGCACTACCTCTGAAAAAACTATACAAATTTTCTTTTGTCGCTTTACATACGAAAGATTGGTCAAACGGCTGCAACGTAAATAAACAAATGTTTATCCATCGATTCTTAGAAAATTTACATCAAACGACGATTAATTAATTAGTCGTAACTATCTAGAACCAAAAAGTTATATAGTTCGACTTTTCCTGATTTTCCAAAGTAAAAAGTTTAACAAAATATAGCGGAGAAACCTATGAAATTGGAATTTGAAAGTCTAATATCTTCCAGACTGTAAGCCGAAGCTACAAATTGTTTGAATATGGCATTTAGCTGTATATGTCAGCTTTTCAGAATCGCAAAGTTCAATACAATCAGATGAAACATCCTTAATTTATGTGAAAGAAATAAGCACTACCTCTGAAAAAACTATACAAATTTTCGTTTGTCGCTTTACATACGAAGGTTTGGTCAAACGGCTGCAACGTATTTATTTATCCATCGATACTTAGAAAATTTACATAAACGACGATTAATTAATTAGTCGTAACTATCCAAAACCAAAAAGTTATATATTTCGACTTTTCCTGACTTTCCAAAGTAACAAATTTAACAAAATATAGCGTAGAAAACCATGAAATTGGAATTTGAAAATCTAATATCTTTCAGACTGTAAGCCGAAGCTACAAATTGTTTGGATATGGCATTTAGCTGTATATGTCAGCTTTTCCGAATCGCAAAGTTCAATACAATCAGATGAAACATACTTAATTTATGTGAAAGAAATAATCACTACCTCTGAAAAAACTATACAAATTTTCGTTTGTCGCTTTACACACAAAGGTTTGATCAAACGGCTGCAACGTATTTGTTTATCCATCGATTCTTAGAAAATTTACCTTAAACGACGACTAATTAATTAGTTGTAACTATCTAGAACCAAAAAGTTGTATAATTTGGCTTTTCCTGAGTTTCCAAAATACAAAATTTAACAAAATATAGCGGAGAAAACCATGAAATTGGAATTTGAAAATCTAATATCTTTCAGACTGTAAGCCGAAGCTACAAATTGTTTGGATATGGCATTTAGCTGTATATGTCAGCTTTTCAGAATCGCAAAGTGCAATACAATCAGATGAAACATCCTTAATTTATGTGAAAGAAATAAGCACTACATCTGAAAAAACTATACAAATTTTCGTTTGTCGCTTTACATAGGAAATATTGGTCAAACGGCTGCAACGTATTTGTTTATCCATCGATTCTTAGAAAATTTACATTAAACGACGATTAATTAATTAGTCGTAACTATCTAGAACCAAAAAGTTATATAGCTCGAATTTTCCTGATTTTCCAAATTAAAAAGTTTAACAAAATATAGCGAACAAACCTATGAAATTGGATATTTGAAAGTCTAATATCTTCCAGACGAGAAACTGAATCTACAAATTGTTTGGATCTGGCATGTAGCGGTATTTGTCAGCTTTTCAGAATCGAAAAGTTCAATACAATCGGATGAAACATCCTTAATTTATGTGAAAGAAATAAGCACTACCTCTGAAAAAACTATACAAATTTTCTTTTGTCGCTTTACATACGAAAGATTGGTCAAAAGGCTGAAACGTATTTGTTTATCCACCGATTCTTAGAAAACTTACATTAAACAACGACTAAATAATTATTTGTAGCTATCTAGAACCAAAAAGTTATATAGTTCGACTTTTCCTGATTTTCCAAAGTAAAAAGTTTAACAAAATATAGCGGAGAAACCTATGAAATTGGAATTTGAAAGTCTAATATCTTCCAGACGAGAAGCTTAATCTATAAATTGTTTGGATCTGTCATGTAGCGGTATTTGTCAGCTTTTCAGAATCGGAAAGTTCAATACAATCAGATGAAACATACTTAATTTATGTGAAAGAAAGAGGCACTACCTCTGAAAAAACTATACAAATTTTCGTTTGTCGCTTTACATACGAAGGTTTGGTCAAACGGCTGCAACGTATTTGTTTATCCATCGATTCTTAGAAAACTTACATTAAACGACGACTAAATATTTAGTTGTAACTACCTAGAACCAAAAAGTTATATAATTTGGCTTTTCCTGAGTTTCCAAAATACAAAATTTAACAAAATATAGCGGAGAAAACCATGAAATTGGCATTTGAAAATCTAATATCTTCCAGACTGTAAGCCGAAGCTACAAATTGTTTGGATATGGCATTTAGCTGTATATGTCAGCTTTTCCGAATCGCAAAGTTCAATACAATCAGATGAAACATACCTAATTTATGTGAAAGAAATAAGCACTACCTCTGAAAAAACTATACAAATTTTTGTTCGTCGCTTTTCATACGAAGGTTTGGTCAAACGGCTGCAACTAATCCGTTTATCCATTGATTCTTAAAAAATTTACAATAAACAACGACTAATTAATTAGTCGTAACTATCCAAAACCAAAAAGTTATATATTTCGACTTTTCCTGAGTTTCCAAAGTAACAAATTTAACAAAATATAGCGGAGAAAACTATGAAATTGGAATTTGAAAGTCTTATATCTTCCAAATGGTAAGCTGAAGCTACAAAGTGTTTGGACTTGGTATGTAGTTGCATTTGTCAGCTTTTCAGAATTTTTAAGTTCAATACAATCAAATGAAACATACTCAAGTTATGTGAAAGAAATAAGCACTACGTCTGAAAAAACTATACAAATTTTTGTTCGTCGCTTTACATACGAAGGTTTGGTCAAACGGCTGCAACGTATTTGTTTATACATCGATTCTTAGAAAATGTACATTAAACGACGACTAAATAATTAGTTGTAACTACCTAGAACCAACAAGTTGTATAATTTGGCTTTTCCTGAGTTTCCAAAATACAAAATTTAACAAAATATAGCGGAGAAAACCATGAAATTGGAATTTGAAAATCTAATATCTAAGCAGAAGCTACAAATTGTTTAAATATGGCATTTAGCTGTATATGTCAGCTTTTCAGAATCGCAAAGTTCAATACAATCGGATGAAACATCCTTAATTTATGTGAAAGAAATAAGCACTACCTCTGAAAAAACTATACAAATTTTCTTTTGTCGCTTTACATACGAAAGATTGGTCAAACGGCTGCAACGTAAATAAACAAATGTTTATCCATCGATTCTTAGAAAATTTACATCAAACGACGATTAATTAATTAGTCGTAACTATCTAGAACCAAAAAGTTATATAGTTCGACTTTTCCTGATTTTCCAAAGTAAAAAGTTTAACAAAATATAGCGGAGAAACCTATGAAATTGGAATTTGAAAGTCTAATATCTTCCAGACTGTAAGCCGAAGCTACAAATTGTTTGAATATGGCATTTAGCTGTATATGTCAGCTTTTCAGAATCGCAAAGTTCAATACAATCAGATGAAACATCCTTAATTTATGTGAAAGAAATAAGCACTACCTCTGAAAAAACTATACAAATTTTCGTTTGTCGCTTTACATACGAAGGTTTGGTCAAACGGCTGCAACGTATTTATTTATCCATCGATACTTAGAAAATTTACATAAACGACGATTAATTAATTAGTCGTAACTATCCAAAACCAAAAAGTTATATATTTCGACTTTTCCTGAGTTTCCAAAGTAACAAATTTAACAAAATATAGCGGAGAAAACCATGAAATTGGAATTTGAAAATCTAATATCTTTCAGACTGTAAGCCGAAGCTACAAATTGTTTGGATATGGCATTTAGCTGTATATGTCAGCTTTTCCGAATCGCAAAGTTCAATACAATCAGATGAAACATACTTAATTTATGTGAAAGAAATAATCACTACCTCTGAAAAAACTATACAAATTTTCGTTTGTCGCTTTACACACAAAGGTTTGATCAAACGGCTGCAACGTATTTGTTTATCCATCGATTCTTAGAAAATTTACCTTAAACGACGACTAATTAATTAGTTGTAACTATCTAGAACCAAAAAGTTGTATAATTTGGCTTTTCCTGAGTTTCCAAAATACAAAATTTAACAAAATATAGCGGAGAAAACTATGAAATTGGAATTTGAAAATCTAATATCTAAGCAGAAGCTACAAATTGTTTAAATATGGCATTTAGCTGTATATGTCAGCTTTTCAGAATCGCAAAGTTCAATACAATCGGATGAAACATCCTTAATTTATGTGAAAGAATAAGCACTACCTCTGAAAAAACTATACAAATTTTCGTTTGTCGCTTTACATACGAGGGTTTGGTCAAACGGCTGCAACGTATTTATTTATCCATCGATTCTTAGAAAATTTACATTAAACGACGACTAAATAATTATTTGTAACTACCTAGAACCAAAAAGTTGTATAATTTGGCTTTTCCTGATTTTCCAAAGTAAAAGTTTAACAAAATATAGCGGAGAAACCTATGAAATTGGAATTTGAAAGTATAATATCTTCCAGACTGTAAGCCGAAGCTACAAATTGTTTGAATATGGCATTTAGCTGTATATGTCAGCTTTTCAGAATCGCAAAGTTCAATACAATCAGATGAAACATCCTTAATTTATGTGAAAGAAATAAGCACTACCTCTGAAAAAACTATACAAATTTTCGTTTGTCGCTTTACATACGAAGGTTTGGTCAAACGGCTGCAACGTATTTATTTATCCATCGATTCTTAGAAAATTTACATTAAACGACAACTAATTAATTAGTTGTAACTATCTAGAACCAAAAAGTTATATAATTTGGCTTTTCCTGAGTTTTCAAAATACAAAATTTAACAAAATATAGCGGAGAAAACCATGAAATTGGAATTTGAAAATCTAATATCTTCCAGACTGTAAGCCGAAGCTACAAATTGTTTGGATATGGCATTTAGCTGTATTCAGCTTTTCAGAATCGCAAAGTTCAATACAATCAGATTAAACATCCTTAATGTATGTGAAAGAAATAAGCACTACCTCTGAAAAAAACAATACAAATTTTCGTTTGTCGCTTTACATACGATGGTTTGTCAAACGGCTGCAAAGTATTTGTTTATACACCGATTCTTAGAAAATTTACATTAAAAGACGACTAAATAATTAGTTGTAACTACCTAGAACCAAAAAGTTGTATAATTTGGCTTTTCCTGAGTTTCCAAAATACAAAATTTAACAAAATATAGCGGAGAAACCTATGAAATTGGAATTTGAAAGTCTAATATCTTTCAGACGAGAAGCTGAATCTACAAATTGTTTGGATATGGCATTTAGCTGTATATGTCAGCTTTTCCGAATCGCAAAGTTCAATACAATCAGATGAAACATACCTAATTTATGTGAAAGAAATAAGCACTACCTCTGAAAAAACTATACAAATTTTTGTTCGTCGCTTTTCATACGAAGGTTTGGTCAAACGGCTGCAACTAATCCGTTTATCCATTGATTCTTAAAAAATTTACAATAAACAACGACTAATTAATTAGTCGTAACTATCCAAAACCAAAAAGTTATATATTTTGACTTTTCCTGAGTTTCCAAAGTAACAAATTTAACAAAATATAGCGGAGAAAACTATGAAATTGGAATTTGAAAGTCTTATATCTTCCAAATGGTAAGCTGAAGCTACAAAGTGTTTGGACTTGGTATGTAGTTGCATTTGTCAGCTTTTCAGAATTTTTAAGTTCAATACAATCAAATGAAACATACTCAAGTTATGTGAAAGAAATAAGCACTACGTCTGAAAAAACTATACAAATTTTTGTTCGTCGCTTTACATACGAAGGTTTGGTCAAACGGCTGCAACGTATTTGTTTATACATCGATTCTTAGAAAATGTACATTAAACGACGACTAAATAATTAGTTGTAACTACCTAGAACCAACAAGTTGTATAATTTGGCTTTTCCTGAGTTTCCAAAATACAAAATTTAACAAAATATAGCGGAGAAAACCATGAAATTGGCATTTGAAAATCTAATATCTTCCAGACTGTAAGCCGAAGCTACAAATTGTTTGGATATGGCATTTAGCTGTATATGTCAGCTTTTCCGAATCGCAAAGTTCAATACAATCAGATGAAACATACCTAATTTATGTGAAAGAAATAAGCACTACCTCTGAAAAAACTATACAAATTTTTGTTCGTCGCTTTTCATACGAAGGTTTGGTCAAACGGCTGCAACTAATCCGTTTATCCATTGATTCTTAAAAAATTTACAATAAACAACGACTAATTAATTAGTCGTAACTATCCAAAACCAAAAAGTTATATATTTCGACTTTTCCTGAGTTTCCAAAGTAACAAATTTAACAAAATATAGCGGAGAAAACTATGAAATTGGAATTTGAAAGTCTTATATCTTCCAAATGGTAAGCTGAAGCTACAAAGTGTTTGGACTTGGTATGTAGTTGCATTTGTCAGCTTTTCAGAATTTTTAAGTTCAATACAATCAAATGAAACATACTCAAGTTATGTGAAAGAAATAAGCACTACGTCTGAAAAAACTATACAAATTTTTGTTCGTCGCTTTACATACGAAGGTTTGGTCAAACGGCTGCAACGTATTTGTTTATGCATCGATTCTTAGAAAATGTACATTAAACGACGACTAAATAATTAGTTGTAACTACCTAGAACCAACAAGTTGTATAATTTGGCTTTTCCTGAGTTTCCAAAATACAAAATTTAACAAAATATAGCGGAGAAAACCATGAAATTGGAATTTGAAAATCTAATATCTTCCAGACTGTAAGCCGAAGCTACAAATTGTTTGGATATGGCATTTAGCTGTATATGTCAGCTTTTCAGAATCGCAAAGTTCAATACAATCAGATTAAACATCCTTAATGTATGTGAAAGAAATAAGCACTACCTCTGAAAAAAACAATACAAATTTTCGTTTGTCGCTTTACATACGATGGTTTGTCAAACGGCTGCAACTTATCCGTTTATCCATCGATTCTTAAAAAATTTACAATAAACAACGACTAATTAATTAGTCGTATCTATCCAAAACCAAAAAGTTATATATTTCGACTTTTCCTGAGTTTCCAAAGTAACAAATTTAACAAAATATAGCGGAGAAAACTATAAAATTGGAATTTGAAAATCTAATATCTTCCAGAGTGTAAGCTGAAGCTACAAATTGTTTGGATATGGCATTTAGCTGTATATGTCAGCTTTTCAGAATCGCAAAGTTCAATACAATCAATTAAAACATACTCAAGTTATGTGAAAGAAATAAGCACTACGTCTGAAAAAACTATACAAATTTTTGTTCGTCGCTTTACATACGAAGGTTTGGTCAAACGGCTGCAACTTATCCGTTTATCCATCGATTCTTAAAAAATTTACAATAAACAACGACTAATTAATTAGTCGTATCTATCCAAAACCAAAAAGTTATATATTTCGACTTTTCCTGAGTTTCCAAAGTAACAAATTTAACAAAATATAGCGGAGAAAACTATAAAATTGGAATTTGAAAATCTAATATCTTCCAGAGTGTAAGCTGAAGCTACAAATTGTTTGGATATGGCATTTAGCTGTATATGTGAGCTTTTCAGAATCGCAAAGTTCAATACAATCAATTAAAACATACTGAAGTTATGTGAAAGAAATAAGCACTACCTCTGAAAAAACTATACAAATTTTCGTTTGTCGCTTAACACACGAAGGTTTGGTCAAACGGCTGCAACGTATTTGTTTATCCATCGATTCTTAGAAAATTTACCTTAAACGACGACTAATTAATTAGTTGTAACTATCTAGAACCAAAAAGTTATATAGTTCGGCTTTTCCTGAGTTTCCAAATACAAAATTTAACAAAATATAGGGGAGAAAACCATGAAATTGGAATTTGAAAATCTAATATCTTCCAGACTGTAAGCTGAAGCTACAAATTGTTTGAATATGGCATTTAGCTGTATATGTCAGCTTTTCAGAATCGCAAAGTTCAATACAATCAGATGAAACATCCTTAATTTATGTGAAAGAAATAAGCACTACCTCTGAAAAAACTATACAAATTTTCGTTTGTCGCTTTACACACAAAGGTTTGATCAAACGGCTGCAACGTATTTGTTTATCCATCGATTCTTAGAAAATTTACCTTAAACGACGACTAAGTAATTAGTTGTAACTATCTAGATCCAAAAAGTTATATAGTTCGGCTTTTCCTGAGTTTCCAAAATACAAAATTTAACAAAATATAGCGAAGAAAACTATGAAATTGGAATTTGAAAATCTAATATCTTCCAGACTGTAAGCTGAAGCTACAAATTGTTTGGATATGGCATTTAACTGTATTTTTCAGCTTTTCAGAATCGCAAAGTTCAATACAATCAGATAAAACATACTGAAGTTATGTGAAAGAAATAAGCACTACCTCTGAAAAAACTATACAAATTTTCGTTTGTCGATTTACATACGAAGGATTGGTCAAACGGCTTTAAAGTATTTGTTTATACACCGATTCTTAGAAAATTTACATTAAAAGGCGACTAAATAATTAGTTGTAACTACCTAGAACCAAAAAGTTGTATAATTTGGCTTTTCCTGAGTTTCCAAAATACAAAATTTAACAAAATATAGCGGAGAAAACTATGAAATTATAATTTGAAAGTCTTATATCTTCCAGACTGTAAGCTGAAGCTACAAAGTGTTTTTATCTGGCATGTAGCTGTACTTGTAAGATTTTAAGAATTGTAAAGTTCAGTACAATCAGATAAAACATACTGAAGTTATGTGAAAGAAATAAGCACTACCTCTGAAAAAACTATACAAATTTTCGTTTGTCGCTTTACATACGAAGGATTGGTCAAACGGCTTCAAAGTATTTGTTTATACACCGATTCTTAGAAAATTTACATTAAAAGACGACTAAATAATTAGTTGTAACTACCTAGAACCAAATAGTTGTATAACTTGGCTTTTCCTGAGTTTCCAAAATACAAAATTTAACAAAATATAGCGGAGAAACCTATGAAGTTGGAATTTGAAAGTCTAATATCTTTCAGACGAGAAGCTGAATCTACAAATTGTTTGGATATAGCATTTAGCTGTATATGTCAGCTTTCCCGAATCGCAAAGTTCAATACAATTAGATGAAACATACTTAATTTATGTGAAAGAAATAATCACTACCTCTGAAAAAACTATACAAATTTTCGTTTGTCGCTTTACATACGAAGGATTGGTCAAACGGCTTCAAAGTATTTGTTTATACACCGATTCTTAGAAAATTTACATTAAAAGACGACTAAATAATTATTTGTAACTACCTAGAACCAACAAGTTATATAATTTGGCTTTGCCTGAGTTTCCAAAATACACAATTTAACAAAATATAGCGGAGAAAACTATGAAATTGGAATTTGAAAATCTAATATCTTCCAGACTGTAAGCTGAAGCTACAAATTGTTTGGATATGGCATTTAACTGTATTTTTCAGCTTTTCAGAATCGCAAAGTTCAATACAATCAGATAAAACATACTGAAGTTATGTGAAAGAAATAAGCACTACCTCTGAAAAAACTATACAAATTTTCGTTTGTCGCTTTACACACAAAGGTTTGATCAAACGGCTGCAACGTATTTGTTTATCCATCGATTCTTAGAAAATTTACCTTAAACGACGACTAAGTAATTAGTTGTAACTATCTAGATCCAAAAAGTTATATAATTTGGCTTTGCCTGAGTTTCCAAAATACAAAATTTAACAAAATATAGCGGAGAAAACCATGAAATTGGAATTTGAAAATCTAATATCTTCCAGACTGTAAGCCGAAGCTACAACTTGTTTGAATATGGCATTTAGCTGTATATGTCAGCTTTTCAGAATCGCAAAGTTCAATACAATCAGATGAAACATCTTTAATTTATGTGAAAGAAATAAGCACTACCTCTGAAAAAACTATACAAATTTTCGTTTGTCGCTTTACACACAAAGGTTTGATCAAACGGCTGCAACGTATTTGTTTATCCATCGATTCTTAGAAAATTTACCTTAAACGACGACTAAGTAATTAGTTGTAACTATCTAGATCCAAAAAGTTATATAGTTCGGCTTTTCCTGAGTTTCCAAAATACAAAATTTAACAAAATATAGCGAAGAAAACTATGAAATTGGAATTTGAAAATCTAATATCTTCCAGACTGTACGCTGAAGCTACAAATTGTTTGGATATGGCATTTAACTGTATTTTTCAGCTTTTCAGAATCGCAAAGTTCAATACAATCAGATAAAACATACTGAAGTTATGTGAAAGAAATAAGCACTACCTCTGAAAAAACTATACAAATTTTCGTTTGTCGATTTACATACGAAGGATTGGTCAAACGGCTTTAAAGTATTTGTTTATACACCGATTCTTAGAAAATTTACATTAAAAGGCGACTAAATAATTAGTTGTAACTACCTAGAACCAAAAAGTTGTATAATTTGGCTTTTCCTGAGTTTCCAAAATACAAAATTTAACAAAATATAGCGGAGAAAACTATGAAATTATAATTTGAAAGTCTTATATCTTCCAGACTGTAAGCTGAAGCTACAAAGTGTTTTTATCTGGCATGTAGCTGTACTTGTAAGATTTTAAGAATTGTAAAGTTCAATACAATCAGATAAAACATACTGAAGTTATGTGAAAGAAATAAGCACTACTCTGAAAAAACTATACAAATTTTCGTTTGTCGCTTTACATACGAAGGATTGGTCAAACGGCTTCAAAGTATTTGTTTATACACCGATTCTTAGAAAATTTACATTAAAAGACGACTTAATAATTAGTTGTAACTACCTAGAACCAAATAGTTGTATAACTTGGCTTTTCCTGAGTTTCCAAACTACAAAATTTAACAAAATATAGCGGAGAAACCTATGAAGTTGGAATTTGAAAGTCTAATATCTTTCAGACGAGAAGCTGAATCTACAAATTGTTTGGATATAGCATTTAGCTGTATATGTCAGCTTTCCCGAATCGCAAAGTTCAATACAATTAGATGAAACATACTTAATTTATGTGAAAGAAATAATCACTACCTCTGAAAAAACTATACAAATTTTCGTTTGTCGCTTTACATACGAAGGATTGGTCAAACGGCTTCAAAGTATTTGTTTATACACCGATTCTTAGAAAATTTACATTAAAAGACGACTAAATAATTATTTGTAACTACCTAGAACCAACAAGTTATATAATTTGGCTTTGCCTGAGTTTCCAAAATACACAATTTAACAAAATATAGCGGAGAAAACTATGAAATTGGAATTTGAAAATCTAATATCTTCCAGACTGTAAGCTGAAGCTACAAATTGTTTGGATATGGCATTTAACTGTATTTTTCAGCTTTTCAGAATCGCAAAGTTCAATACAATCAGATAAAACATACTGAAGTTATGTGAAAGAAATAAGCACTACCTCTGAAAAAACTATACAAATTTTCGTTTGTCGCTTAACACACGAAGGTTTGGTCAAACGGCTGCAACGTATTTGTTTATCCATCGATTCTTAGAAAATTTACCTTTAACGACGACTAATTAATTAGTTGTAACTATCTAGAACCAAAAAGTTATATAATTCGGCTTTTCCTGAGTTTCCAAAATACAAAATTTAACAAAATATAGCGGAGAAAACCATGAAATTGGAATTTGAAAATCTAATATCTTCCAGACTGTAAGCCGAAGCTACAACTTGTTTGAATATGGCATTTAGCTGTATATGTCAGCTTTTCAGAATCGCAAAGTTCAATACAATCAGATGAAACATCCTTAATTTATGTGAAAGAAATAAGCACTACCTCTGAAAAAACTATACAAATTTTCGTTTGTCGCTTTACACACGAAGGTTTGATCAAACGGCTGCAACGTATTTGTTTATCCATCGATTCTTAGAAAATTGACCTTAAACGACGACTAATTAATTTTATTGTAACTATCTAGAACCAAAAAGTTATATAGTTCGGCTTTTCCTGAGTTTCCAAAGTAACAAATTTAACAAAATATAGCGGAGAAAACTATAAAATTGGAATTTGAAAATCTAATATCTTCCAGACTGTAAGCTGAAGCTACAAATTGTTTGGATATGGCATTTAACTGTATTTTTCAGCTTTTCAGAATCGCAAAGTTCAATACAATCAGATAAAACATACTGAAGTTATGTGAAAGAAATAAGCACTACCTCTGAAAAAACTATACAAATTTTCGTTTGTCGCTTAACACACGAAGGTTTGGTCAAACGGCTGCAACGTATTTGTTTATCCATCGATTCTTAGAAAATTTACCTTAAACGACGACTAATTAATTAGTTGTAACTACCTAGAACCAAAAAGTTGTATAATTTGGCTTTTCCTGAGTTTCCAAAATACAAAATTTAACAAAAAAAAACGGAGAAACCTATGAAATTGGAATTTGAAAGTCTATTATCTTTCAGACGAGAAGCTGAATCTACAAATTGTTTCGATATGGCATTTAGCTGTATATGTCAGCTTTCCCGAATCGCAAAGTTCAATACAATTAGATGAAACATACTTAATTTATGTGAAATCACTACCTCTGAAAAAACTATACAAATTTTCGTTTGTCGCATTACATACGAAGGTTCGGTCAAACGGCTGCAACGTATTTGCTTATCCATCGATTCATAGAAAATTTACATTAAACGACGACTAAATAATTAGTTGTAACTACCTAGAACCAACAAGTTATATAATTTGGCTTTTCCTGAGTTTCCAAAATACAAAATTTAACAAAATATAGCGGAGAAACCTATGAAATTGGAATTTGAAAGTCTAATATCTTTCAGACGAGAAGCTGAATCTACAAATTGTTTGGATATGGCATTTAGCTGTATATGTCAGCTTTCCCGAATCGCAAAGTTTAATACAATCAGATAAAACATACTGAAGTTATGTGAAAGAAATAAGCACTACCTCTGAAAAAACTATACAAATTTTCGTTTGTCGATTTACATACGAAGGATTGGTCAAACGGCTTTAAAGTATTTGTTTATACACCGATTCTTAGAAAATTTACATTAAAAGGCGACTAAATAATTAGTTGTAACTACCTAGAACCAAAAAGTTGTATAATTTGGCTTTTCCTGAGTTTCCAAAATACAAAATTTAACAAAATATAGCGGAGAAAACCATGAAATTGGAATTTGAAAATCTAATATCTTCCAGACTGTAAGCCGAAGCTACAAATTGTTTGGATATGGCATTTAACTGTATTTTTCAGCTTTTCAGAATCGCAAAGTTCAATACAATCAGATAAAACATACTGAAGTTATGTGAAAGAAATAAGCACTACCTCTGAAAAAACTATACAAATTTTCGTTTGTCGATTTACATACGAAGGATTGGTCAAACGGCTTTAAAGTATTTGTTTATACACCGATTCTTAGAAAATTTACATTAAAAGGCGACTAAATAATTAGTTGTAACTACCTAGAACCAAAAAGTTGTATAATTTGGCTTTTCCTGAGTTTCCAAAATACAAAATTTAACAAAATATAGCGGAGAAAACTATGAAATTATAATTTGAAAGTCTTATATCTTCCAGACTGTAAGCTGAAGCTACAAAGTGTTTTTATCTGGCATGTAGCTGTACTTGTAAGATTTTAAGAATTGTAAAGTTCAATACAATCAGATAAAACATACTGAAGTTATGTGAAAGAAATAAGCACTACCTCTGAAAAAACTATACAAATTTTCGTTTGTCGCTTTACATACGAAGGATTGGTCAAACGGCTTCAAAGTATTTGTTTATACACCGATTCTTAGAAAATTTACATTAAAAGACGACTAAATAATTAGTTGTAACTACCTAGAACCAAATAGTTGTATAACTTGGCTTTTCCTGAGTTTCCAAAATACAAAATTTAACAAAATATAGCGGAGAAACCTATGAAGTTGGAATTTGAAAGTCTAATATCTTTCAGACGAGAAGCTGAATCTACAAATTGTTTGGATATAGCATTTAGCTGTATATGTCAGCTTTCCCGAATCGCAAAGTTCAATACAATTAGATGAAACATACTTAATTTATGTGAAAGAAATAATCACTACCTCTGAAAAAACTATACAAATTTTCGTTTGTCGCTTTACATACGAAGGATTGGTCAAACGGCTTCAAAGTATTTGTTTATACACCGATTCTTAGAAAATTTACATTAAAAGACGACTAAATAATTATTTGTAACTACCTAGAACCAACAAGTTATATAATTTGGCTTTGCCTGAGTTTCCAAAATACACAATTTAACAAAATATAGCGGAGAAAATATAAGCTGAAGCTACAAATTGTTTGGATATGGCATTTAACTGTATTTTTCAGCTTTTCAGAATCGCAAAGTTCAATACAATCAGATAAAACATACTGAAGTTATGTGAAAGAAATAAGCACTACCTCTGAAAAAACTATACAAATTTTCGTTTGTCGCTTAACACACGAAGGTTTGGTCAAACGGCTGCAACGTATTTGTTTATCCATCGATTCTTAGAAAATTTACCTTTAACGACGACTAATTAATTAGTTGTAACTATCTAGAACCAAAAAGTTATATAATTCGGCTTTTCCTGAGTTTCCAAAATACAAAATTTAACAAAATATAGCGGAGAAAACCATGAAATTGGAATTTGAAAATCTAATATCTTCCAGACTGTAAGCCGAAGCTACAACTTGTTTGAATATGGCATTTAGCTGTATATGTCAGCTTTTCAGAATCGCAAAGTTCAATACAATCAGATGAAACATCCTTAATTTATGTGAAAGAAATAAGCACTACCTCTGAAAAAACTATACAAATTTTCGTTTGTCGCTTTACACACGAAGGTTTGATCAAACGGCTGCAACGTATTTGTTTATCCATCGATTCTTAGAAAATTGACCTTAAACGACGACTAATTAATTTTATTGTAACTATCTAGAACCAAAAAGTTATATAGTTCGGCTTTTCCTGAGTTTCCAAAGTAACAAATTTAACAAAATATAGCGGAGAAAACTATAAAATTGGAATTTGAAAATCTAATATCTTCCAGACTGTAAGCTGAAGCTACAAATTGTTTGGATATGGCATTTAACTGTATTTTTCAGCTTTTCAGAATCGCAAAGTTCAATACAATCAGATAAAACATACTGAAGTTATGTGAAAGAAATAAGCACTACCTCTGAAAAAACTATACAAATTTTCGTTTGTCGCTTAACACACGAAGGTTTGGTCAAACGGCTGCAACGTATTTGTTTATCCATCGATTCTTAGAAAATTTACCTTAAACGACGACTAATTAATTAGTTGTAACTACCTAGAACCAAAAAGTTGTATAATTTGGCTTTTCCTGAGTTTCCAAAATACAAAATTTAACAAAATATAGCGGAGAAACCTATGAAATTGGAATTTGAAAGTCTATTATCTTTCAGACGAGAAGCTGAATCTACAAATTGTTTCGATATGGCATTTAGCTGTATATGTCAGCTTTCCCGAATCGCAAAGTTCAATACAATTAGATGAAACATACTTAATTTATGTGAAAGAAATAATCACTACCTCTGAAAAAACTATACAAATTTTCGTTTGTCGCTTTACATACGAAGGATTGGTCAAACGGCTTCAAAGTATTTGTTTATACACCGATTCTTAGAAAATTTACATTAAAAGACGACTAAATAATTATTTGTAACTACCTAGAACCAACAAGTTATATAATTTGGCTTTGCCTGAGTTTCCAAAATACACAATTTAACAAAATATAGCGGAGAAAACTATGAAATTGGAATTTGAAAATCTAATATCTTCCAGACTGTAAGCTGAAGCTACAAATTGTTTGGATATGGCATTTAACTGTATTTTTCAGCTTTTCAGAATCGCAAAGTTCAATACAATCAGATAAAACATACTGAAGTTATGTGAAAGAAATAAGCACTACCTCTGAAAAAACTATACAAATTTTCGTTTGTCGCTTAACACACGAAGGTTTGGTCAAACGGCTGCAACGTATTTGTTTATCCATCGATTCTTAGAAAATTTACCTTAAACGACGACTAATTAATTAGTTGTAACTACCTAGAACCAAAAAGTTGTATAATTTGGCTTTTCCTGAGTTTCCAAAATACAAAATTTAACAAAATATAGCGGAGAAACCTATGAAATTGGAATTTGAAAGTCTATTATCTTTCAGACGAGAAGCTGAATCTACAAATTGTTTCGATATGGCATTTAGCTGTATATGTCAGCTTTCCCGAATCGCAAAGTTCAATACAATTAGATGAAACATACTTAATTTATGTGAAATCACTACCTCTGAAAAAACTATACAAATTTTCGTTTGTCGCATTACATACGAAGGTTCGGTCAAACGGCTGCAACGTATTTGCTTATCCATCGATTCATAGAAAATTTACATTAAACGACGACTAAATAATTAGTTGTAACTACCTAGAACCAACAAGTTATATAATTTGGCTTTTCCTGAGTTTCCAAAATACAAAATTTAACAAAATATAGCGGAGAAACCTATGAAATTGGAATTTGAAAGTCTAATATCTTTCAGACGAGAAGCTGAATCTACAAATTGTTTGGATATGGCATTTAGCTGTATATGTCAGCTTTCCCGAATCGCAAAGTTCAATACAATCAGATAAAACATACTGAAGTTATGTGAAAGAAATAAGCACTACCTCTGAAAAAACTATACAAATTTTCGTTTGTCGATTTACATACGAAGGATTGGTCAAACGGCTTTAAAGTATTTGTTTATACACCGATTCTTAGAAAATTTACATTAAAAGGCGACTAAATAATTAGTTGTAACTACCTAGAACCAAAAAGTTGTATAATTTGGCTTTTCCTGAGTTTCCAAAATACAAAATTTAACAAAATATAGCGGAGAAAACCATGAAATTGGAATTTGAAAATCTAATATCTTCCAGACTGTAAGCCGAAGCTACAAATTGTTTGGATATGGCATTTAACTGTATTTTTCAGCTTTTCAGAATCGCAAAGTTCAATACAATCAGATAAAACATACTGAAGTTATGTGAAAGAAATAAGCACTACCTCTGAAAAAACTATACAAATTTTCGTTTGTCGCTTAACACACGAAGGTTTGGTCAAACGGCTGCAACGTATTTGTTTATCCATCGATTCTTAGAAAATTTACCTTAAACGACGACTAATTAATTAGTTGTAACTACCTAGAACCAAAAAGTTGTATAATTTGGCTTTTCCTGAGTTTCCAAAATACAAAATTTAACAAAATATAGCGGAGAAACCTATGAAATTGGAATTTGAAAGTCTATTATCTTTCAGACGAGAAGCTGAATCTACAAATTGTTTCGATATGGCATTTAGCTGTATATGTCAGCTTTCCCGAATCGCAAAGTTCAATACAATTAGATGAAACATACTTAATTTATGTGAAAGAAATAATCACTACCTCTGAAAAAACTATACAAATTTTCGTTTGTCGCTTTACATACGAAGGATTGGTCAAACGGCTTCAAAGTATTTGTTTATACACCGATTCTTAGAAAATTTACATTAAAAGACGACTAATTAATTAGTTGTAACTACCTAGAACCAAAAAGTTGTATAATTTGGCTTTTCCTGAGTTTCCAAAATACAAAATTTAACAAAATATAGCGGAGAAAACTATGAAATTATAATTTGAAAGTCTTATATCTTCCAGACTGTAAGCTGAAGCTACAAAGTGTTTTTATCTGGCATGTAGCTGTACTTGTAAGATTTTAAGAATTGTAAAGTTCAATACAATCAGATAAAACATACTGAAGTTATGTGAAAGAAATAAGCACTACCTCTGAAAAAACTATACAAATTTTCGTTTGTCGCTTTACATACGAAGGATTGGTCAAACGGCTTCAAAGTATTTGTTTATACACCGATTCTTAGAAAATTTACATTAAAAGACGACTAAATAATTAGTTGTAACTACCTAGAACCAAATAGTTGTATAACTTGGCTTTTCCTGAGTTTCCAAACTACAAAATTTAACAAAATATAGCGGAGAAACCTATGAAGTTGGAATTTGAAAGTCTAATATCTTTCAGACGAGAAGCTGAATCTACAAATTGTTTGGATATAGCATTTAGCTGTATATGTCAGCTTTCCCGAATCGCAAAGTTCAATACAATTAGATGAAACATACTTAATTTATGTGAAAGAAATAATCACTACCTCTGAAAAAACTATACAAATTTTCGTTTGTCGCTTTACATACGAAGGATTGGTCAAACGGCTTCAAAGTATTTGTTTATACACCGATTCTTAGAAAATTTACATTAAAAGACGACTAAATAATTATTTGTAACTACCTAGAACCAACAAGTTATATAATTTGGCTTTGCCTGAGTTTCCAAAATACACAATTTAACAAAATATAGCGGAGAAAACTATGAAATTGGAATTTGAAAATCTAATATCTTCCAGACTGTAAGCTGAAGCTACAAATTGTTTGGATATGGCATTTAACTGTATTTTTCAGCTTTTCAGAATCGCAAAGTTCAATACAATCAGATAAAACATACTGAAGTTATGTGAAAGAAATAAGCACTACCTCTGAAAAAACTATACAAATTTTCGTTTGTCGCTTAACACACGAAGGTTTGGTCAAACGGCTGCAACGTATTTGTTTATCCATCGATTCTTAGAAAATTTACCTTTAACGACGACTAATTAATTAGTTGTAACTATCTAGAACCAAAAAGTTATATAATTCGGCTTTTCCTGAGTTTCCAAAATACAAAATTTAACAAAATATAGCGGAGAAAACCATGAAATTGGAATTTGAAAATCTAATATCTTCCAGACTGTAAGCCGAAGCTACAACTTGTTTGAATATGGCATTTAGCTGTATATGTCAGCTTTTCAGAATCGCAAAGTTCAATACAATCAGATGAAACATCCTTAATTTATGTGAAAGAAATAAGCACTACCTCTGAAAAAACTATACAAATTTTCGTTTGTCGCTTTACACACGAAGGTTTGATCAAACGGCTGCAACGTATTTGTTTATCCATCGATTCTTAGAAAATTGACCTTAAACGACGACTAATTAATTTTATTGTAACTATCTAGAACCAAAAAGTTATATAGTTCGGCTTTTCCTGAGTTTCCAAAGTAACAAATTTAACAAAATATAGCGGAGAAAACTATAAAATTGGAATTTGAAAATCTAATATCTTCCAGACTGTAAGCTGAAGCTACAAATTGTTTGGATATGGCATTTAACTGTATTTTTCAGCTTTTCAGAATCGCAAAGTTCAATACAATCAGATAAAACATACTGAAGTTATGTGAAAGAAATAAGCACTACCTCTGAAAAAACTATACAAATTTTCGTTTGTCGCTTAACACACGAAGGTTTGGTCAAACGGCTGCAACGTATTTGTTTATCCATCGATTCTTAGAAAATTTACCTTAAACGACGACTAATTAATTAGTTGTAACTACCTAGAACCAAAAAGTTGTATAATTTGGCTTTTCCTGAGTTTCCAAAATACAAAATTTAACAAAAAAAAACGGAGAAACCTATGAAATTGGAATTTGAAAGTCTATTATCTTTCAGACGAGAAGCTGAATCTACAAATTGTTTCGATATGGCATTTAGCTGTATATGTCAGCTTTCCCGAATCGCAAAGTTCAATACAATTAGATGAAACATACTTAATTTATGTGAAATCACTACCTCTGAAAAAACTATACAAATTTTCGTTTGTCGCATTACATACGAAGGTTCGGTCAAACGGCTGCAACGTATTTGCTTATCCATCGATTCATAGAAAATTTACATTAAACGACGACTAAATAATTAGTTGTAACTACCTAGAACCAACAAGTTATATAATTTGGCTTTTCCTGAGTTTCCAAAATACAAAATTTAACAAAATATAGCGGAGAAACCTATGAAATTGGAATTTGAAAGTCTAATATCTTTCAGACGAGAAGCTGAATCTACAAATTGTTTGGATATGGCATTTAGCTGTATATGTCAGCTTTCCCGAATCGCAAAGTTCAATACAATCAGATAAAACATACTGAAGTTATGTGAAAGAAATAAGCACTACCTCTGAAAAAACTATACAAATTTTCGTTTGTCGATTTACATACGAAGGATTGGTCAAACGGCTTTAAAGTATTTGTTTATACACCGATTCTTAGAAAATTTACATTAAAAGGCGACTAAATAATTAGTTGTAACTACCTAGAACCAAAAAGTTGTATAATTTGGCTTTTCCTGAGTTTCCAAAATACAAAATTTAACAAAATATAGCGGAGAAAACCATGAAATTGGAATTTGAAAATCTAATATCTTCCAGACTGTAAGCCGAAGCTACAAATTGTTTGGATATGGCATTTAACTGTATTTTTCAGCTTTTCAGAATCGCAAAGTTCAATACAATCAGATAAAACATACTGAAGTTATGTGAAAGAAATAAGCACTACCTCTGAAAAAACTATACAAATTTTCGTTTGTCGATTTACATACGAAGGATTGGTCAAACGGCTTTAAAGTATTTGTTTATACACCGATTCTTAGAAAATTTACATTAAAAGGCGACTAAATAATTAGTTGTAACTACCTAGAACCAAAAAGTTGTATAATTTGGCTTTTCCTGAGTTTCCAAAATACAAAATTTAACAAAATATAGCGGAGAAAACTATGAAATTATAATTTGAAAGTCTTATATCTTCCAGACTGTAAGCTGAAGCTACAAAGTGTTTTTATCTGGCATGTAGCTGTACTTGTAAGATTTTAAGAATTGTAAAGTTCAATACAATCAGATAAAACATACTGAAGTTATGTGAAAGAAATAAGCACTACCTCTGAAAAAACTATACAAATTTTCGTTTGTCGCTTTACATACGAAGGATTGGTCAAACGGCTTCAAAGTATTTGTTTATACACCGATTCTTAGAAAATTTACATTAAAAGACGACTAAATAATTAGTTGTAACTACCTAGAACCAAATAGTTGTATAACTTGGCTTTTCCTGAGTTTCCAAAATACAAAATTTAACAAAATATAGCGGAGAAACCTATGAAGTTGGAATTTGAAAGTCTAATATCTTTCAGACGAGAAGCTGAATCTACAAATTGTTTGGATATAGCATTTAGCTGTATATGTCAGCTTTCCCGAATCGCAAAGTTCAATACAATTAGATGAAACATACTTAATTTATGTGAAAGAAATAATCACTACCTCTGAAAAAACTATACAAATTTTCGTTTGTCGCTTTACATACGAAGGATTGGTCAAACGGCTTCAAAGTATTTGTTTATACACCGATTCTTAGAAAATTTACATTAAAAGACGACTAAATAATTATTTGTAACTACCTAGAACCAACAAGTTATATAATTTGGCTTTGCCTGAGTTTCCAAAATACACAATTTAACAAAATATAGCGGAGAAAACTATGAAATTTTAATTTGAAAATCTAATATCTTCCAGACTGTAAGCTGAAGCTACAAATTGTTTGGATATGGCATTTAACTGTATTTTTCAGCTTTTCAGAATCGCAAAGTTCAATACAATCAGATAAAACATACTGAAGTTATGTGAAAGAAATAAGCACTACCTCTGAAAAAACTATACAAATTTTCGTTTGTCGCTTAACACACGAAGGTTTGGTCAAACGGCTGCAACGTATTTGTTTATCCATCGATTCTTAGAAAATTTACCTTTAACGACGACTAATTAATTAGTTGTAACTATCTATAACCAAAAAGTTATATAATTCGGCTTTTCCTGAGTTTCCAAAATACAAAATTTAACAAAATATAGCGGAGAAAACCATGAAATTGGAATTTGAAAATCTAATATCTTCCAGACTGTAAGCCGAAGCTACAACTTGTTTGAATATGGCATTTAGCTGTATATGTCAGCTTTTCAGAATCGCAAAGTTCAATACAATCAGATGAAACATCCTTAATTTATGTGAAAGAAATAAGCACTACCTCTGAAAAAACTATACAAATTTTCGTTTGTCGCTTTACACACGAAGGTTTGATCAAACGGCTGCAACGTATTTGTTTATCCATCGATTCTTAGAAAATTGACCTTAAACGACGACTAATTAATTTTATTGTAACTATCTAGAACCAAAAAGTTATATAGTTCGGCTTTTCCTGAGTTTCCAAAGTAACAAATTTAACAAAATATAGCGGAGAAAACTATAAAATTGGAATTTGAAAATCTAATATCTTCCAGACTGTAAGCTGAAGCTACAAATTGTTTGGATATGGCATTTAACTGTATTTTTCAGCTTTTCAGAATCGCAAAGTTCAATACAATCAGATAAAACATACTGAAGTTATGTGAAAGAAATAAGCACTACCTCTGAAAAAACTATACAAATTTTCGTTTGTCGCTTAACACACGAAGGTTTGGTCAAACGGCTGCAACGTATTTGTTTATCCATCGATTCTTAGAAAATTTACCTTAAACGACGACTAATTAATTAGTTGTAACTACCTAGAACCAAAAAGTTGTATAATTTGGCTTTTCCTGAGTTTCCAAAATACAAAATTTAACAAAATATAGCGGAGAAACCTATGAAATTGGAATTTGAAAGTCTATTATCTTTCAGACGAGAAGCTGAATCTACAAATTGTTTCGATATGGCATTTAGCTGTATATGTCAGCTTTCCCGAATCGCAAAGTTCAATACAATTAGATGAAACATACTTAATTTATGTGAAAGAAATAATCACTACCTCTGAAAAAACTATACAAATTTTCGTTTGTCGCTTTACATACGAAGGATTGGTCAAACGGCTTCAAAGTATTTGTTTATACACCGATTCTTAGAAAATTTACATTAAAAGACGACTAAATAATTATTTGTAACTACCTAGAACCAACAAGTTATATAATTTGGCTTTGCCTGAGTTTCCAAAATACACAATTTAACAAAATATAGCGGAGAAAACTATGAAATTGGAATTTGAAAATCTAATATCTTCCAGACTGTAAGCTGAAGCTACAAATTGTTTGGATATGGCATTTAACTGTATTTTTCAGCTTTTCAGAATCGCAAAGTTCAATACAATCAGATAAAACATACTGAAGTTATGTGAAAGAAATAAGCACTACCTCTGAAAAAACTATACAAATTTTCGTTTGTCGCTTAACACACGAAGGTTTGGTCAAACGGCTGCAACGTATTTGTTTATCCATCGATTCTTAGAAAATTTACCTTAAACGACGACTAATTAATTAGTTGTAACTACCTAGAACCAAAAAGTTGTATAATTTGGCTTTTCCTGAGTTTCCAAAATACAAAATTTAACAAAATATAGCGGAGAAACCTATGAAATTGGAATTTGAAAGTCTATTATCTTTCAGACGAGAAGCTGAATCTACAAATTGTTTCGATATGGCATTTAGCTGTATATGTCAGCTTTCCCGAATCGCAAAGTTCAATACAATTAGATGAAACATACTTAATTTATGTGAAAGAAATAATCACTACCTCTGAAAAAACTATACAAATTTTCGTTTGTCGCTTTACATACGAAGGATTGGTCAAACGGCTTCAAAGTATTTGTTTATACACCGATTCTTAGAAAATTTACATTAAAAGACGACTAAATAATTATTTGTAACTACCTAGAACCAACAAGTTATATAATTTGGCTTTGCCTGAGTTTCCAAAATACACAATTTAACAAAATATAGCGGAGAAAACTATGAAATTGGAATTTGAAAATCTAATATCTTCCAGACTGTAAGCTGAAGCTACAAATTGTTTGGATATGGCATTTAACTGTATTTTTCAGCTTTTCAGAATCGCAAAGTTCAATACAATCAGATAAAACATACTGAAGTTATGTGAAAGAAATAAGCACTACCTCTGAAAAAACTATACAAATTTTCGTTTGTCGCTTAACACACGAAGGTTTGGTCAAACGGCTGCAACGTATTTGTTTATCCATCGATTCTTAGAAAATTTACCTTAAACGACGACTAATTAATTAGTTGTAACTACCTAGAACCAAAAAGTTGTATAATTTGGCTTTTCCTGAGTTTCCAAAATACAAAATTTAACAAAATATAGCGGAGAAACCTATGAAATTGGAATTTGAAAGTCTATTATCTTTCAGACGAGAAGCTGAATCTACAAATTGTTTCGATATGGCATTTAGCTGTATATGTCAGCTTTCCCGAATCGCAAAGTTCAATACAATTAGATGAAACATACTTAATTTATGTGAAATCACTACCTCTGAAAAAACTATACAAATTTTCGTTTGTCGCATTACATACGAAGGTTCGGTCAAACGGCTGCAACGTATTTGCTTATCCATCGATTCATAGAAAATTTACATTAAACGACGACTAAATAATTAGTTGTAACTACCTAGAACCAACAAGTTATATAATTTGGCTTTTCCTGAGTTTCCAAAATACAAAATTTAACAAAATATAGCGGAGAAACCTATGAAATTGGAATTTGAAAGTCTAATATCTTTCAGACGAGAAGCTGAATCTACAAATTGTTTGGATATGGCATTTAGCTGTATATGTCAGCTTTCCCGAATCGCAAAGTTCAATACAATCAGATAAAACATACTGAAGTTATGTGAAAGAAATAAGCACTACCTCTGAAAAAACTATACAAATTTTCGTTTGTCGATTTACATACGAAGGATTGGTCAAACGGCTTTAAAGTATTTGTTTATACACCGATTCTTAGAAAATTTACATTAAAAGGCGACTAAATAATTAGTTGTAACTACCTAGAACCAAAAAGTTGTATAATTTGGCTTTTCCTGAGTTTCCAAAATACAAAATTTAACAAAATATAGCGGAGAAAACCATGAAATTGGAATTTGAAAATCTAATATCTTCCAGACTGTAAGCCGAAGCTACAAATTGTTTGGATATGGCATTTAACTGTATTTTTCAGCTTTTCAGAATCGCAAAGTTCAATACAATCAGATAAAACATACTGAAGTTATGTGAAAGAAATAAGCACTACCTCTGAAAAAACTATACAAATTTTCGTTTGTCGATTTACATACGAAGGATTGGTCAAACGGCTTTAAAGTATTTGTTTATACACCGATTCTTAGAAAATTTACATTAAAAGGCGACTAAATAATTAGTTGTAACTACCTAGAACCAAAAAGTTGTATAATTTGGCTTTTCCTGAGTTTCCAAAATACAAAATTTAACAAAATATAGCGGAGAAAACTATGAAATTATAATTTGAAAGTCTTATATCTTCCAGACTGTAAGCTGAAGCTACAAAGTGTTTTTATCTGGCATGTAGCTGTACTTGTAAGATTTTAAGAATTGTAAAGTTCAATACAATCAGATAAAACATACTGAAGTTATGTGAAAGAAATAAGCACTACCTCTGAAAAAACTATACAAATTTTCGTTTGTCGCTTTACATACGAAGGATTGGTCAAACGGCTTCAAAGTATTTGTTTATACACCGATTCTTAGAAAATTTACATTAAAAGACGACTAAATAATTAGTTGTAACTACCTAGAACCAAATAGTTGTATAACTTGGCTTTTCCTGAGTTTCCAAAATACAAAATTTAACAAAATATAGCGGAGAAACCTATGAAGTTGGAATTTGAAAGTCTAATATCTTTCAGACGAGAAGCTGAATCTACAAATTGTTTGGATATAGCATTTAGCTGTATATGTCAGCTTTCCCGAATCGCAAAGTTCAATACAATTAGATGAAACATACTTAATTTATGTGAAAGAAATAATCACTACCTCTGAAAAAACTATACAAATTTTCGTTTGTCGCTTTACATACGAAGGATTGGTCAAACGGCTTCAAAGTATTTGTTTATACACCGATTCTTAGAAAATTTACATTAAAAGACGACTAAATAATTATTTGTAACTACCTAGAACCAACAAGTTATATAATTTGGCTTTGCCTGAGTTTCCAAAATACACAATTTAACAAAATATAGCGGAGAAAACTATGAAATTGGAATTTGAAAATCTAATATCTTCCAGACTGTAAGCTGAAGCTACAAATTGTTTGGATATGGCATTTAACTGTATTTTTCAGCTTTTCAGAATCGCAAAGTTCAATACAATCAGATAAAACATACTGAAGTTATGTGAAAGAAATAAGCACTACCTCTGAAAAAACTATACAAATTTTCGTTTGTCGCTTAACACACGAAGGTTTGGTCAAACGGCTGCAACGTATTTGTTTATCCATCGATTCTTAGAAAATTTACCTTTAACGACGACTAATTAATTAGTTGTAACTATCTAGAACCAAAAAGTTATATAATTCGGCTTTTCCTGAGTTTCCAAAATACAAAATTTAACAAAATATAGCGGAGAAAACCATGAAATTGGAATTTGAAAATCTAATATCTTCCAGACTGTAAGCCGAAGCTACAACTTGTTTGAATATGGCATTTAGCTGTATATGTCAGCTTTTCAGAATCGCAAAGTTCAATACAATCAGATGAAACATCCTTAATTTATGTGAAAGAAATAAGCACTACCTCTGAAAAAACTATACAAATTTTCGTTTGTCGCTTTACACACGAAGGTTTGATCAAACGGCTGCAACGTATTTGTTTATCCATCGATTCTTAGAAAATTGACCTTAAACGACGACTAATTAATTTTATTGTAACTATCTAGAACCAAAAAGTTATATAGTTCGGCTTTTCCTGAGTTTCCAAAGTAACAAATTTAACAAAATATAGCGGAGAAAACTATAAAATTGGAATTTGAAAATCTAATATCTTCCAGACTGTAAGCTGAAGCTACAAATTGTTTGGATATGGCATTTAACTGTATTTTTCAGCTTTTCAGAATCGCAAAGTTCAATACAATCAGATAAAACATACTGAAGTTATGTGAAAGAAATAAGCACTACCTCTGAAAAAACTATACAAATTTTCGTTTGTCGCTTAACACACGAAGGTTTGGTCAAACGGCTGCAACGTATTTGTTTATCCATCGATTCTTAGAAAATTTACCTTAAACGACGACTAATTAATTAGTTGTAACTACCTAGAACCAAAAAGTTGTATAATTTGGCTTTTCCTGAGTTTCCAAAATACAAAATTTAACAAAATATAGCGGAGAAACCTATGAAATTGGAATTTGAAAGTCTATTATCTTTCAGACGAGAAGCTGAATCTACAAATTGTTTCGATATGGCATTTAGCTGTATATGTCAGCTTTCCCGAATCGCAAAGTTCAATACAATTAGATGAAACATACTTAATTTATGTGAAAGAAATAATCACTACCTCTGAAAAAACTATACAAATTTTCGTTTGTCGCTTTACATACGAAGGATTGGTCAAACGGCTTCAAAGTATTTGTTTATACACCGATTCTTAGAAAATTTACATTAAAAGACGACTAAATAATTATTTGTAACTACCTAGAACCAACAAGTTATATAATTTGGCTTTGCCTGAGTTTCCAAAATACACAATTTAACAAAATATAGCGGAGAAAACTATGAAATTGGAATTTGAAAATCTAATATCTTCCAGACTGTAAGCTGAAGCTACAAATTGTTTGGATATGGCATTTAACTGTATTTTTCAGCTTTTCAGAATCGCAAAGTTCAATACAATCAGATAAAACATACTGAAGTTATGTGAAAGAAATAAGCACTACCTCTGAAAAAACTATACAAATTTTCGTTTGTCGCTTAACACACGAAGGTTTGGTCAAACGGCTGCAACGTATTTGTTTATCCATCGATTCTTAGAAAATTTACCTTTAACGACGACTAATTAATTAGTTGTAACTATCTAGAACCAAAAAGTTATATAATTCGGCTTTTCCTGAGTTTCCAAAATACAAAATTTAACAAAATATAGCGGAGAAAACCATGAAATTGGAATTTGAAAATCTAATATCTTCCAGACTGTAAGCCGAAGCTACAACTTGTTTGAATATGGCATTTAGCTGTATATGTCAGCTTTTCAGAATCGCAAAGTTCAATACAATCAGATGAAACATCCTTAATTTATGTGAAATAAATAAGCACTACCTCTGAAAAAACTATACAAATTTTCGTTTGTCGCTTTACACACGAAGGTTTGATCAAACGGCTGCAACGTATTTGTTTATCCATCGATTCTTAGAAAATTGACCTTAAACGACGACTAATTAATTTTATTGTAACTATCTAGAACCAAAAAGTTATATAGTTCGGCTTTTCCTGAGTTTCCAAAATACAAAATTTAACAAAATATAGCGGAGAAAACTATGAAATTATAATTTGAAAGTCTTATATCTTCCAGACTGTAAGCTGAAGCTACAAAGTGTTTTTATCTGGCATGTAGCTGTACTTGTAAGATTTTAAGAATTGTAAAGTTCAATACAATCAGATAAAACATACTGAAGTTATGTGAAAGAAATAAGCACTACCTCTGAAAAAACTATACAAATTTTCGTTTGTCGCTTTACATACGAAGGATTGGTCAAACGGCTTCAAAGTATTTGTTTATACACCGATTCTTAGAAAATTTACATTAAAAGACGACTAAATAATTAGTTGTAACTACCTAGAACCAAATAGTTGTATAACTTGGCTTTTCCTGAGTTTCCAAAATACAAAATTTAACAAAATATAGCGGAGAAACCTATGAAGTTGGAATTTGAAAGTCTAATATCTTTCAGACGAGAAGCTTAATCTACAAATTGTTTGGATATAGCATTTAGCTGTATATGTCAGCTTTCCCGAATCGCAAAGTTCAATACAATTAGATGAAACATACTTAATTTATGTGAAAGAAATAATCACTACCTCTGAAAAAACTATACAAATTTTCGTTTGTCGCTTTACATACGAAGGATTGGTCAAACGGCTTCAAAGTATTTGTTTATACACCGATTCTTAGAAAATGTACATTAAAAGACGACTAAATAATTATTTGTAACTACCTAGAACCAACAAGTTATATAATTTGGCTTTGCCTGAGTTTCCAAAATACACAATTTAACAAAATATAGCGGAGAAAACTATGAAATTGGAATTTGAAAATCTAATATCTTCCAGACTGTAAGCTGAAGCTACAAATTGTTTGGATATGGCATTTAACTGTATTTTTCAGCTTTTCAGAATCGCAAAGTTCAATACAATCAGATAAAACATACTGAAGTTATGTGAAATAAATAAGCACTACCTCTGAAAAAACTATACAAATTTTCGTTTGTCGCTTAACACACGAAGGTTTGGTCAAACGGCTAAAAACGTATTTGTTTATCCATCGATTCTTAGAAAATTTACCTTTAACGACGACTAATTAATTAGTTGTAACTATCTAGAACCAAAAAGTTATATAATTCGGCTTTTCCTGAGTTTCCAAAATACAAAATTTAACAAAATATAGCGGAGAAAACCATGAAATTGGAATTTGAAAATCTAATATCTTCCAGACTGTAAGCCGAAGCTACAACTTGTTTGAATATGGCATTTAGCTGTATATGTCAGCTTTTCAGAATCGCAAAGTTCAATACAATCAGATGAAACATCCTTAATTTATGTGAAAAAAATAAGCACTACCTCTGAAAAAACTATACAAATTTTCGTTTGTCGCTTTACACACGAAGGTTTGATCAAACGGCTGCAACGTATTTGTTTATCCATCGATTCTTAGAAAATTGACCTTAAACGACGACTAATTAATTTTATTGTAACTATCTAGAACCAAAAAGTTATATAGTTCGGCTTTTCCTGAGTTTCCAAAGTAACAAATTTAACAAAATATAGCGGAGAAAACTATAAAATTGGAATTTGAAAATCTAATATCTTCCAGACTGTAAGCTGAAGCTACAAATTGTTTGGATATGGCATTTAACTGTATTTTTCAGCTTTTCAGAATCGCAAAGTTCAATACAATCAGATAAAACATACTGAAGTTATGTGAAAGAAATAAGCACTACCTCTGAAAAAACTATACAAATTTTCGTTTGTCGCTTAACACACGAAGGTTTGGTCAAACGGCTGCAACGTATTTGTTTATCCATCGATTCTTAGAAAATTTACCTAAAACGACGACTAATTAATTAGTTGTAACTACCTAGAACCAAAAAGTTGTATAATTTGGCTTTTCCTGAGTTTCCAAAATACAAAATTTAACAAAATATAGCGGAGAAACCTATGAAATTGGAATTTGAAAGTCTATTATCTTTCAGACGAGAAGCTGAATCTACAAATTGTTTCGATATGGCATTTAGCTGTATATGTCAGCTTTCCCGAATCGCAAAGTTCAATACAATTAGATGAAACATACTTAATTTATGTGAAATCACTACCTCTGAAAAAACTATACAAATTTTCGTTTGTCGCATTACATACGAAGGTTCGGTCAAACGGCTGCAACGTAAATACGTAAATAAGCAAATGCTTATCCATCGATTCATAGAAAATTTACATTAAACGACGACTAAATAATTAGTTGTAACTACCTAGAACCAACAAGTTATATAATTTGGCTTTTCCTGAGTTTCCAAAATACAAAATTTAACAAAATATAGCGGAGAAACCTATGAAATTGGAATTTGAAAGTCTAATATCTTTCAGACGAGAAGCTGAATCTACAAATTGTTTGGATATGGCATTTAGCTGTATATGTCAGCTTTCCCGAATCGCAAAGTTCAATACAATCAGATAAAACATACTGAAGTTATGTGAAAGAAATAAGCACTACCTCTGAAAAAACTATACAAATTTTCGTTTGTCGATTTACATACGAAGGATTGGTCAAACGGCTTTAAAGTATTTGTTTATACACCGATTCTTAGAAAATTTACATTAAAAGGCGACTAAATAATTAGTTGTAACTACCTAGAACCAAAAAGTTGTATAATTTGGCTTTTCCTGAGTTTCCAAAATACAAAATTTAACAAAATATAGCGGAGAAAACCATGAAATTGGAATTTGAAAATCTAATATCTTCCAGACTGTAAGCCGAAGCTACAAATTGTTTGGATATGGCATTTAACTGTATTTGTCAGCTTTTCAGAAACGCAAAGTTCAATACAATCAGATGAAACATACTTAATTTATGTGAAAGAAATAAGCACTACCTCTGAAAAAACTATACAAATTTTCGTTTGTCGCTTTACATACGAAGGTTAGGTCAAACGGCTGCAACGTATTTATTTATCCATCGATTCTTAGAAAATTTACATTAAAAGACGACTAAATAATTAGTTGTAACTACCTAGAACCAACAAGTTATATAATTTGGCTTTGCCTGAGTTTCCAAAATACAAAATTTAACAAAATATAGCGGAGAAACCTATGAAGTTGGAATTTGAAAGTCTAATATCTTTCAGACGAGAAGCTGAATCTACAAATTGTTTGGATATGGCATTTAGCTGTATATGTCAGCTTTCCCGAATCGCAAAGTTCAATACAATTAGATGAAACATACTTAATTTATGTGAAAGAAATAATCACTACCTCTGAAAAAACTATACAAATTTTCGTTTGTCGCTTTACATACGAAGGATTGGTCAAACGGCTTCAAAGTATTTGTTTATACACCGATTCTTAGAAAATTTACATTAAAAGACGACTAAATAATTAGTTGTAACTACCTAGAACCAACAAGTTATATAATTTGGCTTTGCCTGAGTTTCCAAAATACACAATTTAACAAAATATAGCGGAGAAAACTATGAAATTGGAATTTGAAAATCTAATATCTTCCAGACTGTAAGCTGAAGCTACAAATTGTTTGGATATGGCATTTAACTGTATTTTTCAGCTTTTCAGAATCGCAAAGTTCAATACAATCAGATAAAACATACTGAAGTTATGTGAAAGAAATAAGCACTACCTCTGAAAAAACTATACAAATTTTCGTTTGTCGCTTTACACACGAAGGTTTGATCAAACGGCTGCAACGTATTTGTTTATCCATCGATTCTTAGAAAATTGACCTTAAACGACGACTAATTAATTTTATTGTAACTATCTAGAACCAAAAAGTTATATAGTTCGGCTTTTCCTGAGTTTCCAAAGTAACAAATTGTACAAAATATAGCGGAGAAAACTATAAAATTGGAATTTGAAAATCTAATATCTTCCAGACTGTAAGCTGAAGCTACAAATTGTTTGGATATGGCATTTAACTGTATTTTTCAGCTTTTCAGAATCGCAAAGTTCAATACAATCAGATAAAACATACTGAAGTTATGTGAAAGAAATAAGCACTACCTCTGAAAAAACTATACAAATTTTCGTTTGTCGCTTAACACACGAAGGTTTGGTCAAACGGCTGCAACGTATTTGTTTATCCATCGATTCTTAGAAAATTTACCTTAAACGACGACTAATTAATTAGTTGTAACTACCTAGAACCAAAAAGTTGTATAATTTGGCTTTTCCTGAGTTTCCAAAATACAAAATTTAACAAAATATAGCGGAGAAACCTATGAAATTGGAATTTGAAAGTCTATTATCTTTCAGACGAGAAGCTGAATATACAAATTGTTTCGATATGGCATTTAGCTGTATATGTCAGCTTTCCCGAATCGCAAAGTTCAATACAATTAGATGAAACATACTTCATTTATGTGAAATCACCACCTCTGAAAAAACTATACAAATTTTCGTTTGTCGCATTACATACGAAGGTTCGGTCAAACGGCTGCAACGTATTTGCTTATCCATCGATTCATAGAAAATTTACATTAAACGACGACTAAATAATTAGTTGTAACTACCTAGAACCAACAAGTTATATAATTTGGCTTTTCCTGAGTTTCCAAAATACAAAATTTAACAAAATATAGCGGAGAAACCTATGAAATTGGAATTTGAAAGTCTATTATCTTTCAGACGAGAAGCTGAATATACAAATTGTTTCGATATGGCATTTAGCTGTATATGTATGCTTTCCCGAATCGCAAAGTTCAATACAATTAGATGAAACATACTTCATTTATGTGAAATCACCACCTCTGAAAAAACTATACAAATTTTCGTTTGTCGCATTACATACGAAGGTTCGGTCAAACGGCTGCAACGTATTTGCTTATCCATCGATTCATAGAAAATTTACATTAAACGACGACTAAATAATTAGTTGTAACTACCTAGAACCAACAAGTTATATAATTTGGCTTTGCCTGAGTTTCCAAAATACAAAATTTAACAAAATATAGCGGAGAAACCTATGAAGTTGGAATTTGAAAGTCTAATATCTTTCAGACGAGAAGCTGAATCTACAAATTGTTTGGATATGGCATTTAGCTGTATATGTCAGCTTTCCCGAATCGCAAAGTTCAATACAATTAGATGAAACATACTTAATTTATGTGAAAGAAATAAGCACTACCTCTGAAAAAACTATACAAATTTTCGTTTGTCGCTTTACATACGAAGGTTAGGTCAAACGGCTGCAACGTATTTATTTATCCATCGATTCTTAGAAAATTTACATTAAAAGACGACTAAATAATTAGTTGTAACTACCTAGAACCAACAAGTTATATAATTTGGCTTTGCCTGAGTTTCCAAAATACACAATTTAACAAAATATAGCGGAGAAAACTATGAAATTGGAATTTGAAAATCTAATATCTTCCAGACTGTAAGCTGAAGCTACAAATTGTTTGGATATGGCATTTAACTGTATTTTTCAGCTTTTCAGAATCGCAAAGTTCAATACAATCAGATAAAACATACTGAAGTTATGTGAAAGAAATAAGCACTACCTCTGAAAAAACTATACAAATTTTCGTTTGTCGCTTTACACACGAAGGTTTGATCAAACGGCTGCAACGTATTTGTTTATCCATCGATTCTTAGAAAATTGACCTTAAACGACGACTAATTAATTTTATTGTAACTATCTAGAACCAAAAAGTTATATAGTTCGGCTTTTCCTGAGTTTCCAAAGTAACAAATTGTACAAAATATAGCGGAGAAAACTATAAAATTGGAATTTGAAAATCTAATATCTTCCAGACTGTAAGCTGAAGCTACAAATTGTTTGGATATGGCATTTAACTGTATTTTTCAGCTTTTCAGAATCGCAAAGTTCAATACAATCAGATAAAACATACTGAAGTTATGTGAAAGAAATAAGCACTACCTCTGAAAAAACTATACAAATTTTCGTTTGTCGCTTAACACACGAAGGTTTGGTCAAACGGCTGCAAAGTATTTGTTTATCCATCGATTCTTAGAAAATTTACCTTAAACGACGACTAATTAATTAGTTGTAACTACCTAGAACCAAAAAGTTGTATAATTTGGCTTTTCCTGAGTTTCCAAAATACAAAATTTAACAAAATATAGCGGAGAAACCTATGAAATTGGAATTTGAAAGTCTATTATCTTTCAGACGAGAAGCTGAATATACAAATTGTTTCGATATGGCATTTAGCTGTATATGTCAGCTTTCCCGAATCGCAAAGTTCAATACAATTAGATGAAACATACTTCATTTATGTGAAATCACCACCTCTGAAAAAACTATACAAATTTTCGTTTGTCGCATTACATACGAAGGTTCGGTCAAACGGCTGCAACGTATTTGCTTATCCATCGATTCATAGAAAATTTACATTAAACGACGACTAAATAATTAGTTGTAACTACCTAGAACCAACAAGTTATATAATTTGGCTTTTCCTGAGTTTCCAAAATACAAAATTTAACAAAATATAGCGGAGAAACCTATGAAATTGGAATTTGAAAGTCTAATATCTTTCAGACGAGAAGCTGAATCTACAAATTGTTTGGATATGGCATTTAGCTGTATATGTCAGCTTTCCCGAATCGCAAAGTTCAATACAATTAGATGAAACATACTTAATTTATGTGAAAGAAATAATCACTACCTCTGAAAAAACTATACAAATTTTCGTTTGTCGCTTTACATACGAAGGTTCGGTCAAACGGCTGCAACGTATTTGCTTATCCATCGATTCATAGAAAATTTGCATTAAACGACGACTAAATAATTAGTTGTAACTACCTAGAACCAAAAAGTTATATAATTTGGCTTTTCCTGAGTTTCCAAAATACAAACTACGAAATTATAATTTGAAAATCTAATATCTTCCAGACTGTAAGCTGAAGCTACACATTTTGGATATGGCATTTAACTGTATTTTTCAGCTTTTCAGAATCGCAAAGTTCAATACAATGAGATAAAACATACTGAATTTATGTGAAAAAAATTAGCACTACCTCTGAAAAAACTATACAATTTTTTGTTCGTCGCTTTTCATACGAAGGTTTGGTCAAACGGCTGCAACGTATCCGCGTATCCATCGATTCTTAGAAAATTTACCTTAAACGACGACTAATTAATTAGTCGTAACTATCTAAAACCAAAAAGTTGTATATTTCGACTTTTCCTGAGTTTCCAAATTAAAAAATTTAACAAAATATAGCGGAGAAAACTATGAAATTGGAATTTGAAAGTCTTATATCTTCCAAATGGTAAGCTGAAGCTACAAAGTGTTTGGACTTGGTATGTAGTTGCATTTGTCAGCTTTTCAGAATTTTTAAGTTCAATACAATCAAATGAAACATACTCAAGTTATGTGAAAGAAATAAGCACTACGTCTGAAAAAACTATACAAATTTTTGTTCGTCGCTTTACATACGAAGGTTTGGTCAAACTGCAACTTATCCGTTTATCCATCGATTCTTAAAAAATTTACAATAAACAGCGACTAATTAATTAGTCGTAACTATCCAAAACCAAAAAGTTATATATTTCGACTTTTCCTGAGTTTCCAAAGTAACAAATTTAACAAAATATAGCGGAGAAAACTATAAAATTGGAATTTGAAAATCTAATATCTTCCAGACTGTAAGCTGAAGCTACAAATTGTTTGGATATGGCATGTAGCGGTATTTGTCAGCTTTTCAGAATCGCAAAGTTCAATACAATAAGATAAAACATACTTAATTTATGTGAAAGAAATAATCACTACCTCTGAAAAAACTATACAAATTTTCGTTTGTCGCTTAACACACGAAGGTTTGGTCAAACGGCTGCAACGTATTTGTTTATCCATCGATTCTTAGACAATTTACATTAAACGACGACTAATTAAATAGTTGTAACTATCCAAACCCAAAAAGTGATATATTTCGACATTTCCTGAGTTTCCAGAGTAACAAATTTAACAAAATATAGCGGAGAAAACTATGAAATTGGAATTTGAAATTCTTATATCTTCCAAATAGTAAGCTGAAGCTACAAAGTGTTTGGACTTGGTATGTAGTTGCATTTGTCAGCTTTTCAGAATTTTTAAGTTCAATACAATCAAATGAAACATACTCAAGTTATGTGAAAGAAATAAGCACTACGTCTGAAAAAACTATACAAATTATTGTTCGTCGGTTTATATACGAAGGTTTGGTCAAACGGCTGCAACTTATCCGTTTATCCATCGATTCTTAAAAAATTTACAATAAACAACGACTAATTAATTAGTCGTAACTATCCAAAACCAAAAAGTTATATATTTCGACTTTTCCTGAGTTTCCAAAGTAACAAATTTAACAAAATATAGCGGAGAAAACTATGAAATTGGAATTTGAAAGTCTTATATCTTCCAAATGGTAAGCTGAAGCTGCAAAGTGTTTGGACTTGGTATGTAGTTGCATTTTTCAGCTTTTCAGAATCGCAAAGTTCAATACAATCAGATAAAACATACTGAAGTTATGTGAAAGAAATAAGCAATACCTCTGAAAAAACTATACAAATTTTCGTTTGTCGCTTTACACACGAAGGTTTTATCAAACGGCTGCAACGTATTTGTTCATCCATCGATTCTTAGAAAATTTACATTAAACGACGATTATTTAATTAGTCGTAACTATCTAGAACCAAAAAGTTATATAGTTCGACTTTTCCTGATTATCCAAAGTAAAAAGTTTAACAAAATATAGCGGAGAAACCTATGAAATTGGAATTTGAAAGTCTAATATCTTTCAGACGAGAAGCTGAATCTACAAATTGTTTGGATCTGGCATGTAGCGGTATTTGTCAGCTTTTCAGAATCGCAAAGTTCAATACAATAAGATAAAACATACTTAATTTATGTGAAAGAAATAATCACTACCTCTGAAAAAACTATACAAATTTTCGTTTGTCGCTTTACATACGAAGGTTTGGTCAAAAGGCTGCAAAGTATCCGCTTTTCCATCGATTCTTAGAAAACTTACATTAAACGACGACTAATTAATTAGTTGTAACTATCTAGAACCAAAAAGTTATATAGTTCGGCTTTTCCTGAGTTTCCAAAATACAAAATTTAACAAAATATAGCGGAGAAAACTATGAAATTGGAATTTGAAAATCTAATATCTTCCAGACTGTAAGCTGAAGCTACAAACTTTTGGATATGGCATTTAACTGTATTTTTCAGCTTTTCAGAATCGCAAAGTTCAATACAATCAGATAAAACATACTGAAGTTATGTGAAAGAAATAAGCACTACCTCTGAAAAAACTATACAAATTTTCGTTTGTCGCTTAACACACGAAGGTTTGGTCAAACGGCTGCAACGTATTTGTTTATCCATCGATTCTTAGAAAATTTACCTTAAACGACGACTAATTAATTAGTTGTAACTACCTAGAACCAAAAAGTTGTATAATTTGGCTTTTCCTGAGTTTCCAAAATACAAAATTTAACAAAATATAGCGGAGAAACCTATGAAATTGGAATTTGAAAGTCTATTATCTTTCAGACGAGAAGCTGAATCTACAAATTGTTTCGATATGGCATTTAGCTGTATATGTCAGCTTTCCCGAATCGCAAAGTTCAATACAATTAGATGAAACATACTTAATTTATGTGAAATCACTACTTCTGAAAAAACTATACAAATTTTCGTTTGTCGCATTACATACGAAGGTTCGGTCAAACGGCTGCAACGTATTTGCTTATCCATCGATTCATAGAAAATTTACATTAAACGACGACTAAATAATTAGTTGTAACTACCTAGAACCAACAAGTTATATAATTTGGCTTTTCCTGAGTTTCCAAAATACAAAATTTAACAAAATATAGCGGAGAAACCTATGAAATTGGAATTTGAAAGTCTAATATCTTTCAGACGAGAAGCTGAATCTACAAATTGTTTGGATATGGCATTTAGCTGTATATGTCAGCTTTCCCGAATCGCAAAGTTCAATACAATCAGATAAAACATACTGAAGTTATGTGAAAGAAATAAGCACTACCTCTGAAAAAACTATACAAATTTTCGTTTGTCGATTTACATACGAAGGATTGGTCAAACGGCTTTAAAGTATTTGTTTATACACCGATTCTTAGAAAATTTACATTAAAAGGCGACTAAATAATTATTTGTAACTACCTAGAACCAAAAAGTTGTATAATTTGGCTTTTCCTGAGTTTCCAAAATACAAAATTTAACAAAATATAGCGGAGAAAACTATGAAATTATAATTTGAAAGTCTTATATCTTCCAGACTGTAAGCTGAAGCTACAAAGTGTTTTTATCTGGCATGTAGCTGTACTTGTAAGATTTTAAGAATTGTAAAGTTCAATACAATCAGATAAAACATACTGAAGTTATGTGAAAGAAATAAGCACTACCTCTAAAAAAACTATACAAATTTTCGTTTGTCGCTTTACATACGAAGGATTGGTCAAACGGCTTCAAAGTATTTGTTTATACACCGATTCTTAGAAAATTTACATTAAAAGATGACTAAATAATTAGTTGTAACTACCTAGAACCAAATAGTTGTATAACTTGGCTTTTCCTGAGTTTCCAAAATACAAAATTTAACAAAATATAGCGGAGAAACCTATGAAGTTGGAATTTGAAAGTCTAATATCTTTCAGACGAGAAGCTGAATCTACAAATTGTTTGGATATGGCATTTAGCTGTATATGTCAGCTTTCCCGAATCGCAAAGTTCAATACAATTAGATGAAACATACTTAATTTATGTGAAAGAAATAATCACTACCTCTGAAAAAACTATACAAATTTTCGTTTGTCGCTTTACATACGAAGGATTGGTCAAACGGCTTCAAAGTATTTGTTTATACACCGATTCTTAGAAAATTTACATTAAAAGACGACTAAATAATTAGTTGTAACTACCTAGAACCAACAAGTTATATAATTTGGCTTTGCCTGAGTTTCCAAAATACACAATTTAACAAAATATAGCGGAGAAAACTATGAAATTGGAATTTGAAAATCTAATATCTTCCAGACTGTAAGCTGAAGCTACAAATTGTTTGGATATGGCATTTAACTGTATTTTTCAGCTTTTCAGAATCGCAAAGTTCAATACAATCAGATAAAACATACTGAAGTTATGTGAAAGAAATAAGCACTACCTCTGAAAAAACTATACAAATTTTCGTTTGTCGCTTAACACACGAAGGTTTGGTCAAACGGCTGCAACGTATTTGTTTATCCATCGATTCTTAGAAAATTTACCTTTAACGACGACTAATTAATTAGTTGTAACTATCTAGAACCAAAAAGTTATATAATTCGGCTTTTCCTGAGTTTCCAAAATACAAAATTTAACAAAATATAGCGGAGAAAACCATGAAATTGGAATTTGAAAATCTAATATCTTCCAGACTGTAAGCCGAAGCTACAACTTGTTTGAATATGGCATTTAGCTGTATATGTCAGCTTTTCAGAATCGCAAAGTTCAATACAATCAGATGAAACATCCTTAATTTATGTGAAAGAAATAAGCACTACCTCTGAAAAAACTATACAAATTTTCGTTTGTCGCTTTACACACGAAGGTTTGATCAAACGGCTGCAACGTATTTGTTTATCCATCGATTCTTAGAAAATTTACCTTAAACGACGACTAATTAATTAGTTGTAACTACCTAGAACCAAAAAGTTGTATAATTTGGCTTTTCCTGAGTTTCCAAAATAAAAAATTTAACAATATATAGCGGAGAAACCTATGAAATTGGAATTTGAAAGTCTATTATCTTTCAAACGAGAAGCTGAATCTACAAATTGTTTGGATATGGCATTTAACTGTATTTTTCAGCTTTTCAGAATCGCAAAGTTCAATACAATCAGATAAAACATACTGAAGTTATGTGAAATAAATAAGCACTACCTCTGAAAAAACTATACAAATTTTCGTTTGTCGCTTAACACACGAAGGTTTGGTCAAACGGCTGCAAAGTATTTGTTTATCCATCGATTCTTAGAAAATTTACCTTAAACGACGACTAATTAATTAGTTGTAACTACCTAGAACCAAAAAGTTGTATAATTTGGCTTTTCCTGAGTTTCCAAAATACAAAATTTAACAAAATATAGCGGAGAAACCTATGAAATTGGAATTTGAAAGTCTATTATCTTTCAGACGAGAAGCTGAATCTACAAATTGTTTCGATATGGCATTTAGCTGTATATGTCAGCTTTCCCGAATCGCAAAGTTCAATACAATTAGATGAAACATACTTCATTTATGTGAAATCACTACCTCTGAAAAAACTATACAAATTTTCGTTTGTCGCATTACATACGAAGGTTCGGTCAAACGGCTGCAACGTATTTGCTTATCCATCGATTCATAGAAAATTTACATTAAACGACGACTAAATAATTAGTTGTAACTACCTAGAACCAACAAGTTATATAATTTGGCTTTTCCTGAGTTTCCAAAATACAAACTACGAAATTGGAATTTGAAAATCTAATATCTTCCAGACTGTAAGCTGAAGCTACAAATTTTGGATATGGCATTTAACTGTATTTTTCAGCTTTTCAGAATCGCAAAGTTCAATACAATCAGATAAAACATACTGAAGTTATGTGAAAGAAATTAGCACTACCTCTGAAAAAACTATACAATTTTTTGTTCGTCGCTTTTCATACGAAGGTTTGGTCAAACGGCTGCAACGTATCCGCTTATCCATCGATTCTTAGAAAATTTACCTTAAACGACGACTAATTACTTAGTCGTAACTATCTAAAACCAAAAAGTTGTATATTTCGACTTTTCCTGAGTTTTCAAATTAAAAAATTTAACAAAATATAGCGGAGAAAACTATGAAATTGGAATTTGAAAGTCTTATATCTTCCAAATGGTAAGCTGAAGCTGCAAAGTGTTTGGACTTGGTATGTAGTTGCATTTTTCAGCTTTTCAGAATCGCAAAGTTCAATACAATCAGATAAAACATACTGAAGTTATGTGAAAGAAATAAGCAATACCTCTGAAAAAACTATACAAATTTTCGTTTGTCGCTTTACACACGAAGGTTTTATCAAACGGCTGCAACGTATTTGTTCATCCATCGATTCTTAGAAAATTTACATTAAACGACGATTATTTAATTAGTCGTAACTATCTAGAACCAAAAAGTTATATAGTTCGACTTTTCCTGATTATCCAAAGTAAAAAGTTTAACAAAATATAGCGGAGAAACCTATGAAATTGGAATTTGAAAGTCTAATATCTTTCAGACGAGAAGCTGAATCTACAAATTGTTTGGATCTGGCATGTAGCGGTATTTGTCAGCTTTTCAGAATCGCAAAGTTCAATACAATAAGATAAAACATACTTAATTTATGTGAAAGAAATAATCACTACCTCTGAAAAAACTATACAAATTTTCGTTTGTCGCTTTACATACGAAGGTTTGGTCAAAAGGCTGCAAAGTATCCGCTTTTCCATCGATTCTTAGAAAACTTACATTAAACGACGACTAATTAATTAGTTGTAACTATCTAGAACCAAAAAGTTATATAGTTCGGCTTTTCCTGAGTTTCCAAAATACAAAATTTAACAAAATATAGCGGAGAAAACTATGAAATTGGAATTTGAAAATCTAATATCTTCCAGACTGTAAGCTGAAGCTACAAACTTTTGGATATGGCATTTAACTGTATTTTTCAGCTTTTCAGAATCGCAAAGTTCAATACAATCAGATAAAACATACTGAAGTTATGTGAAAGAAATAAGCACTACCTCTGAAAAAACTATACAAATTTTCGTTTGTCGCTTAACACACGAAGGTTTGGTCAAACGGCTGCAAAGTATTTGTTTATCCATCGATTCTTAGAAAATTTACCTTAAACGACGACTAATTACTTAGTCGTAACTATCTAAAACCAAAAAGTTGTATATTTCGACTTTTCCTGAGTTTTCAAATTAAAAAATTTAACAAAATATAGCGGAGAAACCTATGAAGTTGGAATTTGAAAGTCTAATATCTTTCAGACGAGAAGCTGAATCTACAAATTGTTTGGATATGGCATTTAGCTGTATATGTCAGCTTTCCCGAATCGCAAAGTTCAATACAATTAGATGAAACATACTTAATTTATGTGAAAGAAATAATCACTACCTCTGAAAAAACTATACAAATTTTCGTTTGTCGCTTTACATACGAAGGATTGGTCAAACGGCTTCAAAGTATTTGTTTATACACCGATTCTTAGAAAATTTACATTAAAAGACGACTAAATAATTAGTTGTAACTACCTAGAACCAACAAGTTATATAATTTGGCTTTGCCTGAGTTTCCAAAATACACAATTTAACAAAATATAGCGGAGAAAACTATGAAATTGGAATTTGAAAATCTAATATCTTCCAGACTGTAAGCTGAAGCTACAAATTGTTTGGATATGGCATTTAACTGTATTTTTCAGCTTTTCAGAATCGCAAAGTTCAATACAATCAGATAAAACATACTGAAGTTATGTGAAAGAAATAAGCACTACCTCTGAAAAAACCATACAAATTTTCGTTTGTCGCTTAACACACGAAGGTTTGGTCAAACGGCTGCAACGTATTTGTTTATCCATCGATTCTTAGAAAATTTACCTTTAACGACGACTAATTAATTAGTTGTAACTATCTAGAACCAAAAAGTTATATAATTCGGCTTTTCCTGAGTTTCCAAAATACAAAATTTAACAAAATATAGCGGAGAAAACCATGAAATTGGAATTTGAAAATCTAATATCTTCCAGACTGTAAGCCGAAGCTACAACTTGTTTGAATATGGCATTTAGCTGTATATGTCAGCTTTTCAGAATCGCAAAGTTCAATACAATCAGATGAAACATCCTTAATTTATGTGAAAGAAATAAGCACTACCTCTGAAAAAACTATACAAATTTTCGTTTGTCGCTTTACACACGAAGGTTTGATCAAACGGCTGCAACGTATTTGTTTATCCATCGATTCTTAGAAAATTTACCTTAAACGACGACTAATTAATTAGTTGTAACTACCTAGAACCAAAAAGTTGTATAATTTGGCTTTTCCTGAGTTTCCAAAATAAAAAATTTAACAAAATATAGCGGAGAAACCTATGAAATTGGAATTTGAAAGTCTATTATCTTTCAAACGAGAAGCTGAATCTACAAATTGTTTGGATATGGCATTTAACTGTATTTTTCAGCTTTTCAGAATCGCAAAGTTCAATACAATCAGATAAAACATACTGAAGTTATGTGAAAGAAATAAGCACTACCTCTGAAAAAACTATACAAATTTTCGTTTGTCGCTTAACACACGAAGGTTTGGTCAAACGGCTGCAACGTATTTGTTTATCCATCGATTCTTAGAAAATTTACCTTAAACGACGACTAATTAATTAGTTGTAACTACCTAGAACCAAAAAGTTGTATAATTTGGCTTTTCCTGAGTTTCCAAAATACAAAATTTAACAAAATATAGCGGAGAAACCTATGAAATTGGAATTTGAAAGTCTATTATCTTTCAGACGAGAAGCTGAATCTACAAATTGTTTCGATATGGCATTTAGCTGTATATGTCAGCTTTCCCGAATCGCAAAGTTCAATACAATTAGATGAAACATACTTCATTTATGTGAAATCACTACCTCTGAAAAAACTATACAAATTTTCGTTTGTCGCATTACATACGAAGGTTCGGTCAAACGGCTGCAACGTATTTGCTTATCCATCGATTCATAGAAAATTTACATTAAACGACGACTAAATAATTAGTTGTAACTACCTAGAACCAACAAGTTATATAATTTGGCTTTTCCTGAGTTTCCAAAATACAAACTACGAAATTGGAATTTGAAAATCTAATATCTTCCAGACTGTAAGCTGAAGCTACAAATTTTGGATATGGCATTTAACTGTATTTTTCAGCTTTTCAGAATTTTTAAGTTCAATACAATCAAATGAAACATACTCAAGTTATGTGAAAGAAATAAGCACTACGTCTGAAAAAACTATACAAATTTTTGTTCGTCGCTTTACATACGAAGGTTTGGTCAAACTGCAACTTATCCGTTTATCCATCGATTCCTAAAAAATTTACAATAAACAGCGACTAATTAATTAGTCGTAATTATCCAAAACCAAAAAGTTATATATTTCGACTTTTCCTGAGTTTCCAAAGTAACAAATTTAACAAAATATAGCGGAGAAAACTATAAAATTGGAATTTGAAAATCTAATATCTTCCAGACTGTAAGCTGAAGCTACAAATTGTTTGGATATGGCATTTAACTGTATTTGTCAGCTTTTCAGAATCGCAAAGTTCAATACAATAAGATAAAACATACTTAATTTATGTGAAAGAAATAATCACTACCTCTGAAAAAACTATACAAATTTTCGTTTGTCGCTTAACACACGAAGGTTTGGTCAAACGGCTGCAACGTATTTGTTTATCCATCGATTCTTAGAAAATTTACATTAAACGACGACTAATTAAATAGTTGTAACTATCCAAACCCAAAAAGTTATATATTTCGACATTTCCTGAGTTTCCAGAGTAACAAATTTAACAAAATATAGCGGAGAAAACTATGAAATTGGAATTTGAAAGTCTTATATCTTCTAAATAGTAAGCTGAAGCTACAAAGTGTTTGGACTTGGTATGTAGTTGCATTTGTCAGCTTTTCAGAATTTTTAAGTTCAATACAATCAAATGAAACATACTCAAGTTATGTGAAAGAAATAAGCACTACGTCTGAAAAAACTATACAAATTATTGTTCGTCGGTTTATATACGAAGGTTTGGTCAAACGGCTGCAACTTATCCGTTTATCCATCGATTCTTAAAAAATTTACAATAAACAACGACTAATTAATTAGTCGTAACTATCCAAAACCAAAAAGTTATATATTTCGACGTTTCCTGAGTTTCCAAAGTAACAAATTTAACAAAATATAGCGGAGAAAACTATGAAATTGGAATTTGAAAGTCTTATATCTTCCAAATGGTAAGCTGAAGCTGCAAAGTGTTTGGACTTGGTATGTAGTTGCATTTTTCAGCTTTTCAGAATCGCAAAGTTCGATACAATCAGATAAAACATACTGAAGTTATGTGAAAGAAATAAGCAATACCTCTGAAAAAACTATACAAATTTTCGTTTGTCGCTTTACACACGAAGGTTTTATCAAACGGCTGCAACGTATTTGTTCATCCATCGATTCTTAGAAAATTTACATTAAACGACGATTATTTAATTAGTCGTAACTATCTAGAACCAAAAAGTTATATAGTTCGACTTTTCCTGATTATCCAAAGTAAAAAGTTTAACAAAATATAGCGGAGAAACCTATGAAATTGGAATTTGAAAGTCTAATATCTTTCAGACGAGAAGCTGAATCTACAAATTGTTTGGATCTGGCATGTAGCGGTATTTGTCAGCTTTTCAGAATCGCAAAGTTCAATACAATAAGATAAAACATACTTAATTTATGTGAAAGAAATAATCACTACCTCTGAAAAAACTATACAAATTTTCGTTTGTCGCTTTACATACGAAGGTTTGGTCAAAAGGCTGCAAAGTATCCGCTTTTCCATCGATTCTTAGAAAACTTACATTAAACGACGACTAATTAATTAGTTGTAACTATCTAGAACCAAAAAGTTATATAGTTCGGCTTTTCCTGAGTTTCCAAAATACAAAATTTAACAAAATATAGCGGAGAAAACTATGAAATTGGAATTTGAAAATCTAATATCTTCCAGACTGTAAGCTGAAGCTACAAACTTTTGGATATGGCATTTAACTGTATTTTTCAGCTTTTCAGAATCGCAAAGTTCAATACAATCAGATAAAACATACTGAAGTTATGTGAAAGAAATAAGCACTACCTCTGAAAAAACTATACAAATTTTCGTTTGTCGCTTAACACACGAAGGTTTGGTCAAACGGCTGCAACGTATTTGTTTATCCATCGATTCTTAGAAAATTTACCTTAAACGACGACTAATTAATTAGTTGTAACTACCTAGAACCAAAAAGTTGTATAATTTGGCTTTTCCTGAGTTTCCAAAATACAAAATTTAACAAAATATAGCGGAGAAACCTATGAAATTGGAATTTGAAAGTCTATTATCTTTCAGACGAGAAGCTGAATCTACAAATTGTTTCGATATGGCATTTAGCTGTATATGTCAGCTTTCCCGAATCGCAAAGTTCAATACAATTAGATGAAACATACTTCATTTATGTGAAATCACTACCTCTGAAAAAACTATACAAATTTTCGTTTGTCGCATTACATACGAAGGTTCGGTCAAACGGCTGCAACGTATTTGTTTATCCATCGATTCTTAGAAAATTTACCTTTAACGACGACTAATTAATTAGTTGTAACTATCTAGAACCAAAAAGTTATATAATTCGGCTTTTCCTGAGTTTCCAAAATACAAAATTTAACAAAATATAGCGGAGAAAACCATGAAATTGGAATTTGAAAATCTAATATCTTCCAGACTGTAAGCCGAAGCTACAACTTGTTTGAATATGGCATTTAGCTGTATATGTCAGCTTTTCAGAATCGCAAAGTTCAATACAATCAGATGAAACATCCTTAATTTATGTGAAAGAAATAAGCACTACCTCTGAAAAAACTATACAAATTTTCGTTTGTCGCTTTACACACGAAGGTTTGATCAAACGGCTGCAACGTATTTGTTTATCCATCGATTCTTAGAAAATTTACCTTAAACGACGACTAATTAATTAGTTGTAACTACCTAGAACCAAAAAGTTGTATAATTTGGCTTTTCCTGAGTTTCCAAAATAAAAAATTTAACAAAATATAGCGGAGAAACCTATGAAATTGGAATTTGAAAGTCTATTATCTTTCAAACGAGAAGCTGAATCTACAAATTGTTTGGATATGGCATTTAACTGTATTTTTCAGCTTTTCAGAATCGCAAAGTTCAATACAATCAGATAAAACATACTGAAGTTATGTGAAAGAAATAAGCACTACCTCTGAAAAAACTATACAAATTTTCGTTTGTCGCTTAACACACGAAGGTTTGGTCAAACGGCTGCAACGTATTTGTTTATCCATCGATTCTTAGAAAATTTACCTTAAACGACGACTAATTAATTAGTTGTAACTACCTAGAACCAAAAAGTTGTATAATTTGGCTTTTCCTGAGTTTCCAAAATACAAAATTTAACAAAATATAGCGGAGAAACCTATGAAATTGGAATTTGAAAGTCTATTATCTTTCAGACGAGAAGCTGAATCTACAAATTGTTTCGATATGGCATTTAGCTGTATATGTCAGCTTTCCCGAATCGCAAAGTTCAATACAATTAGATGAAACATACTTCATTTATGTGAAATCACTACCTCTGAAAAAACTATACAAATTTTCGTTTGTCGCATTACATACGAAGGTTCGGTCAAACGGCTGCAACGTATTTGCTTATCCATCGATTCATAGAAAATTTACATTAAACGACGACTAAATAATTAGTTGTAACTACCTAGAACCAACAAGTTATATAATTTGGCTTTTCCTGAGTTTCCAAAATACAAACTACGAAATTGGAATTTGAAAATCTAATATCTTCCAGACTGTAAGCTGAAGCTACAAATTTTGGATATGGCATTTAACTGTATTTTTCAGCTTTTCAGAATCGCAAAGTTCAATACAATCAGATAAAACATACTGAAGTTATGTGAAAGAAATTAGCACTACCTCTGAAAAAACTATACAATTTTTTGTTCGTCGCTTTTCATACGAAGGTTTGGTCAAACGGCTGCAACGTATCCGCTTATCCATCGATTCTTAGAAAATTTACCTTAAACGACGACTAATTACTTAGTCGTAACTATCTAAAACCAAAAAGTTGTATATTTCGACTTTTCCTGAGTTTTCAAATTAAAAAATTTAACAAAATATAGCGGAGAAAACTATGAAATTGGAATTTGAAAGTCTTATATCTTCCAAATGGTAAGCTGAAGCTACAAAGTGTTTGGACTTGGTATGTAGTTGCATTTGTCAGCTTTTCAGAATTTTTAAGTTCAATACAATCAAATGAAACATACTCAAGTTATGTGAAAGAAATAAGCACTACGTCTGAAAAAACTATACAAATTTTTGTTCGTCGCTTTACATACGAAGGTTTGGTCAAACTGCAACTTATCCGTTTATCCATCGATTCTTAAAAAATTTACAATAAACAGCGACTAATTAATTAGTCGTAACTATCCAAAACCAAAAAGTTATATATTTCGACTTTTCCTGAGTTTCCAAAGTAACAAATTTAACAAAATATAGCGGAGAAAACTATAAAATTGGAATTTGAAAATCTAATATCTTCCAGACTGTAAGCTGAAGCTACAAATTGTTTGGATATGGCATGTAGCGGTATTTGTCAGCTTTTCAGAATCGCAAAGTTCAATACAATAAGATAAAACATACTTAATTTATGTGAAAGAAATAATCACTACCTCTGAAAAAACTATACAAATTTTCGTTTGTCGCTTAACACACGAAGGTTTGGTCAAACGGCTGCAACGTATTTGTTTATCCATCGATTCTTAGAAAATTTACATTAAACGACGACTAATTAAATAGTTGTAACTATCCAAACCCAAAAAGTTATATATTTCGACATTTCCTGAGTTTCCAGAGTAACAAATTTAACAAAATATAGCGGAGAAAACTATGAAATTGGAATTTGAAAGTCTTATATCTTCTAAATAGTAAGCTGAAGCTACAAAGTGTTTGGACTTGGTATGTAGTTGCATTTGTCAGCTTTTCAGAATTTTTAAGTTCAATACAATCAAATGAAACATACTCAAGTTATGTGAAAGAAATAAGCACTACGTCTGAAAAAACTATACAAATTATTGTTCGTCGGTTTATATACGAAGGTTTGGTCAAACGGCTGCAACTTATCCGTTTATCCATCGATTCTTAAAAAATTTACAATAAACAACGACTAATTAATAAGTCGTAACTATCCAAAACCAAAAAGTTATATATTTCGACTTTTCCTGAGTTTCCAAAGTAACAAATTTAACAAAATATAGCGGAGAAAACTATGAAATTGGAATTTGAAAGTCTTATATCTTCCAAATGGTAAGCTGAAGCTGCAAAGTGTTTGGACTTGGTATGTAGTTGCATTTTTCAGCTTTTCAGAATCGCAAAGTTCAATACAATCAGATAAAACATACTGAAGTTATGTGAAAGAAATAAGCAATACCTCTGAAAAAACAATACAAATTTTCGTTTGTCGCTTTACACACGAAGGTTTGATCAAACGGCTGCAACGTATTTGTTCATCCATCGATTCTTAGAAAATTTACATTAAACGACGATTATTTAATTAGTCGTAACTATCTAGAACCAAAAAGTTATACAGTTCGACTTTTCCTGATTATCCAAAGTAAAAAGTTTAACAAAATATAGCGGAGAAACCTATGAAATTGTAATTTGAAAGTCTAATATCGTTCAGACGAGAAGCTGAATCTACAAATTGTTTGGATCTGGCATGTAGCGGTATTTGTCAGCTTTTCAGAATCGCAAAGTTCAATACAATCAGATGAAACATACTTAATTTATGTGAAAGAAATAATCACTACCTCTGAAAAAACTATACAAATTTTCGTTTGTCGCTTTACATACGAAGGTTTGGTCAAAAGGCTGCAAAGTATCCGCTTTTCCATCGATTCTTAGAAAACTTACATTAAACGACGACTAATTAATTAGTTGTAACTATCTAGAACCAAAAAGTTATATAGTTCGGCTTTTCCTGAGTTTCCAAAATACAAAATTTAACAAAATATAGCGGAGAAAACTATGAAATTGGAATTTGAAAATCTAATATCTTCCAGACTGTAAGCTGAAGCTACAAAGTGTTTTTATCTGGCATGTAGCTGTACTTGTAAGCTTTTAAGAATTGTAAAGTTCAATACAATCAGATAAAACATACTGAAGTTATGTGAAAGAAATAAGCACTACCTCTGAAAAAACTATACAAATTTTCGTTTGTCGCTTTACATACGAAGGATTGGTCAAACGGCTTCAAAGTATTTGTTTATACACCGATTCTTAGAAAATTTACATTAAAAGACGACTAAATAATTAGTTGTAACTACCTAGAACCAAAAAGTTGTATAATTTGGCTTTTCCTGAGTTTCCAAAATACAAAATTTAACAAAATATAGCGGAGAAACCTATGAAATTGGAATTTGAAAGTCTAATATCTTTCAGACGAGAAGCTGAATCTACAAATTGTTTGGATCTGGCATGTAGCTGTATATGTCAGTTTTCCCGAATCGCAAAGTTCAATACAATCAGATGAAACATACTTAATTTATGTGAAAGAAATAATCACTACCTCTGAAAAAACTATACAAATTTTCGTTTGTCGCTTTACATACGAAGGTTCGGTCAAACGGCTGCAACGTATTTGCTTATCCATCGATTCATAGAAAATTTGCATTAAACGACGACTAAATAATTAGTTGTAACTACCTAGAACCAAAAAGTTATATAATTTGGCTTTTCCTGAGTTTCCAAAATACAAACTACGAAATTGGAATTTGAAAATCTAATATCTTCCAGACTGTAAGCTGAAGCTACAAATTTTGGATATGGCATTTAACTGTATTTTTCAGCTTTTCAGAACCGCAAAGTTCAATACAATCAGATAAAACATACTGAAGTTATGTGAAAGAAATTAGCACTACCTCTGAAAAAACTATACAATTTTTTGTTCGTCGCTTTTCATACGAAGGTTTGGTCAAACGGCTGCAACGTATCCGCTTATCCATCGATTCTTAGAAAATTTACCTTAAACGACGACTAATTAATTAGTCGTAACTATCTAAAACCAAAAAGTTGTATATTTCGACTTTTCCTGAGTTTCCAAATTAAAAAATTTAACAAAATATAGCGGAGAAAACTATGAAATTGGAATTTGAAAGTCTTATATCTTCCAAATGGTAAGCTGAAGCTACAAAGTGTTTGGACTTGGTATGTAGTTGCATTTGTCAGCTTTTCAGAATTTTTAAGTTCAATACAATCAAATGAAACATACTCAAGTTATGTGAAAGAAATAAGCACTACGTCTGAAAAAACTATACAAATTTTTGTTTGTCGCTTTACATACGAAGGTTTGGTCAAACTGCAACTTATCCGTTTATCCATCGATTCTTAAAAAATTTACAATAAACAGCGACTAATTAATTAGTCGTAACTATCCAAAACCAAAAAGTTATATATTTCGACTTTTCCTGAGTTTCCAAAGTAACAAATTTAACAAAATATAGCGGAGAAAACTATAAAATTGGAATTTGAAAATCTAATATCTTCCAGACTGTAAGCTGAAGCTACAAATTGTTTGGATATGGCATGTAGCGGTATTTGTCAGCTTTTCAGAATCGCAAAGTTCAATACAATAAGATAAAACATACTTAATTTATGTGAAAGAAATAATCACTACCTCTGAAAAAACTATACAAATTTTCGTTTGTCGCTTAACACACGAAGGTTTGGTCAAACGGCTGCAACGTATTTGTTTATCCATCGATTCTTAGAAAATTTACATTAAACGACGACTAATTAAATAGTTGTAACTATCCAAACCCAAAAAGTTATATATTTCGACATTTCCTGAGTTTCCAGAGTAACAAATTTAACAAAATATAGCGGAGAAAACTATGAAATTGGAATTTGAAAGTTTTATATCTTCTAAATAGTAAGCTGAAGCTACAAAGTGTTTGGACTTGGTATGTAGTTGCATTTGTCAGCTTTTCAGAATTTTTAAGTTCAATACAATCAAATGAAACATACTCAAGTTATGTGAAAGAAATAAGCACTACGTCTGAAAAAACTATACAAATTATTGTTCGTCGGTTTATATACGAAGGTTTGGTCAAACGGCTGCAACTTATCCGTTTATCCATCGATTCTTAAAAAATTTACAATAAACAACGACTAATTAATTAGTCGTAACTATCCAAAACCAAAAAGTTATATATTTCGACTTTTCCTGAGTTTCCAAAGTAACAAATTTAACAAAATATAGCGGAGAAAACTATGAAATTGGAATTTGAAAGTCTTATATCTTCCAAATGGTAAGCTGAAGCTGCAAAGTGTTTGGACTTGGTATGTAGTTGCATTTTTCAGCTTTTCAGAATCGCAAAGTTCAATACAATCAGATAAAACATACTGAAGTTATGTGAAAGAAATAAGCAATACCTCTGAAAAAACAATACAAATTTTCGTTTGTCGCTTTACACACGAAGGTTTGATCAAACGGCTGCAACGTATTTGTTCATCCATCGATTCTTAGAAAATTTACATTAAACGACGATTATTTAATTAGTCGTAACTATCTAGAACCAAAAAGTTATATAGTTCGGCTTTTCCTGAGTTTCCAAAATACAAAATTTAACAAAATATAGCGGAGAAAACTATAAAATTGGAATTTGAAAATCTAATATCTTCCAGACTGTAAGCTGAAGCTACAAATTGTTTGGATATGGCATGTAGCGGTATTTGTCAGCTTTTCAGAATCGCAAAGTTCAATACAATCAGATGAAACATACTTAATTTATGTGAAAGAAATAATCACTACCTCTGAAAAAACTATACAAATTTTCGTTTGTCGCTTTACATACGAAGGTTTGGTCAAAAGGCTGCAAAGTATCCGCTTTTCCATCGATTCTTAGAAAACTTACATTAAACGACGACTAATTAATTAGTTGTAACTATCTAGAACCAAAAAGTTATATAGTTCGGCTTTTCCTGAGTTTCCAAAATACAAAATTTAACAAAATATAGCGGAGAAAACTATGAAATTGGAATTTGAAAATCTAATATCTTCCAGACTGTAAGCTGAAGCTACAAAGTGTTTTTATCTGGCATGTAGCTGTACTTGTAAGCTTTTAAGAATTGTAAAGTTCAATACAATCAGATAAAACATACTGAAGTTATGTGAAAGAAATAAGCACTACCTCTGAAAAAACTATACAAATTTTCCTTTGTCGCTTTACATACGAAGGATTGGTCAAACGGCTTCAAAGTATTTGTTTATACACCGATTCTTAGAAAATGTACATTAAAAGACGACTAAATAATTAGTTGTAACTACCTAGAACCAAAAAGTTGTATAATTTGGCTTTTCCTGAGTTTCCAAAATACAAAATTTAACAAAATATAGCGGAGAAACCTATGAAATTGGAATTTGAAAGTCTAATATCTTTCAGACGAGAAGCTGAATCTACAAATTGTTTGGATCTGGCATGTAGCTGTATATGTCAGTTTTCCCGAATCGCAAAGTTCAATACAATCAGATGAAACATACTTAATTTATGTGAAAGAAATAATCACTACCTCTGAAAAAACTATACAAATTTTCGTTTGTCGCTTTACATACGAAGGATTGGTCAAACGGCTTCAAAGTATTTGTTTATACACCGATTCTTAGAAAATTTACATTAAAAGACGACTAAATAATTAGTTGTAACTACCTAGAACCAAAAAGTTGTATAATTTGGCTTTTCCTGAGTTTCCAAAATACAAAATTTAACAAAATATAGCGGAGAAAACTATGAAATTGTAATTTGAAAGTCTTATATCTTCCAGACTGTAAGCTGAAGCTACAAAGTGTTTTTATCTGGCATGTAGCTGTACTTGTAAGCTTTTCCGAATCGCAAAGTTCAATACAATCAGATGAAACATACTTAATTTATGTGAAAGAAATAAGCACTACCTCTGAAAAAACTATACAAATTTTCGTTTGTCGCTTTACATACGAAGGATTGGTCAAACGGCTTCAAAGTATTTGTTTATACACCGATTCTTAGAAAATTTACATTAAAAGACGACTAAATAATTAGTTGTAACTACCTAGAACCAAAAAGTTGTATAATTTGGCTTTTCCTGAGTTTCCAAAATACAAAATTTAACAAAATATACCGGAGAAACCTATGAAATTGGAATTTGAAAGTCTAATATCTTTCAGACGAGAACCTGAATCTACAAATTGTTTGGATCTGGCATGTAGCGGTATTTTTCAGCTTTTCAGAATCGCAAAGTTCAATACAATCAGATGAAACATACTTAATTTATGTGAAAGAAATAATCACTACCTCTGAAAAAACTATACAAATTTTCGTTTGTCGCTTTACATAAGAAGGTTTTGTCAAAAGGTTGCAACGTATCCGCTTATCCATCGATTCTTAGAAAACTTACATTAAACGACGACTAAATAATTAGTTGTAACTACCTAGAACCAAAAATTTTCGTTTGTCGCTTTACATACGAAGGTTTGGTCAAAAGGCTGCAAAGTATCCGTTTATCCATCGATTCTTAAAAAATTTACAATAAACAACGACTAATTAATTAGTCGTAACTATCCAAAACCAAAAAGTTATATATTTCGACTTTTCCTGAGTTTCCAAAGTAACAAATTTAACAAAATATAGCGGAGAAAACTATGAAATTGGAATTTGAAAATCTAATATCTTCCAGACTGTAAGCTGAAGCTACAAAGTGTTTTTATCTGGCATGTAGCTGTACTTGTAAGCTTTTAAGAATTGTAAAGTTCAATACAATCAGATAAAACATACTGAAGTTATGTGAAAGAAATAAGCACTACCTCTGAAAAAACTATACAAATTTTCGTTTGTCGCTTTACATACGAAGGATTGGTCAAACGGCTTCAAAGTATTTGTTTATACACCGATTCTTAGAAAATTTACATTAAAAGACGACTAAATAATTAGTTGTAACTACCTAGAACCAAAAAGTTGTATAATTTGGCTTTTCCTGAGTTTCCAAAATACAAAATTTAACAAAATATAGCGGAGAAACCTATGAATTTCAGACGAGAAGCTGAATCTACAAATTGTTTGGATCTGGCATGTAGCTGTATATGTCAGTTTTCCCGAATCGCAAAGTTCAATACAATCAGATGAAACATACTTAATTTATGTGAAAGAAATAATCACTACCTCTGAAAAAACTATACAAATTTTCGTTTGTCGCTTTACATACGAAGGTTCGGTCAAACGGCTGCAACGTATTTGCTTATCCATCGATTCATAGAAAATTTGCATTAAACGACGACTAAATAATTAGTTGTAACTACCTAGAACCAAAAAGTTATATAATTTGGCTTTTCCTGAGTTTCCAAAATACAAACTACGAAATTGGAATTTGAAAATCTAATATCTTCCAGACTGTAAGCTGAAGCTACAAATTTTGGATATGGCATTTAACTGTATTTTTCAGCTTTTCAGAACCGCAAAGTTCAATACAATCAGATAAAACATACTGAAGTTATGTGAAAGAAATTAGCACTACCTCTGAAAAAACTATACAATTTTTTGTTCGTCGCTTTTCATACGAAGGTTTGGTCAAACGGCTGCAACGTATCCGCTTATCCATCGATTCTTAGAAAATTTACCTTAAACGACGACTAATTAATTAGTCGTAACTATCTAAAACCAAAAAGTTGTATATTTCGACTTTTCCTGAGTTTCCAAATTAAAAAATTTAACAAAATATAGCGGAGAAAACTATGAAATTGGAATTTGAAAGTCTTATATCTTCCAAATGGTAAGCTGAAGCTACAAAGTGTTTGGACTTGGTATGTAGTTGCATTTGTCAGCTTTTCAGAATTTTTAAGTTCAATACAATCAAATGAAACATACTCAAGTTATGTGAAAGAAATAATCACTACCTCTGAAAAAACTATACAAATTTTCGTTTGTCGCTTAACACACGAAGGTTTGGTCAAACGGCTGCAACGTATTTGTTTATCCATCGATTCTTAGAAAATTTACATTAAACGACGACTAATTAAATAGTTGTAACTATCCAAACCCAAAAAGTTATATATTTCGACATTTCCTGAGTTTCCAGAGTAACAAATTTAACAAAATATAGCGGAGAAAACTATGAAATTGGAATTTGAAAGTCTTATATCTTCTAAATAGTAAGCTGAAGCTACAAAGTGTTTGGACTTGGTATGTAGTTGCATTTGTCAGCTTTTCAGAATTTTTAAGTTCAATACAATCAAATGAAACATACTCAAGTTATGTGAAAGAAATAAGCACTACGTCTGAAAAAACTATACAAATTATTGTTCGTCGGTTTATATACGAAGGTTTGGTCAAACGGCTGCAACTTATCCGTTTATCCATCGATTCTTAAAAAATTTACAATAAACAACGACTAATTAATTAGTCGTAACTATCCAAAACCAAAAAGTTATATATTTCGACTTTTCCTGAGTTTCCAAAGTAACAAATTTAACAAAATATAGCGGAGAAAACTATGAAATTGGAATTTGAAAGTCTTATATCTTCCAAATGGTAAGCTGAAGCTGCAAAGTGTTTGGACTTGGTATGTAGTTGCATTTTTCAGCTTTTCAGAATCGCAAAGTTCAATACAATCAGATAAAACATACTGAAGTTATGTGAAAGAAATAAGCAATACCTCTGAAAAAACAATACAAATTTTCGTTTGTCGCTTTACACACGAAGGTTTGATCAAACGGCTGCAACGTATTTGTTCATCCATCGATTCTTAGAAAATTTACATTAAACGACGATTATTTAATTAGTCGTAACTATCTAGAACCAAAAAGTTATATAGTTCGACTTTTCCTGATTATCCAAAGTAAAAAGTTTAACAAAATATAGCGGAGAAACCTATGAAATTGGAATTTGAAAGTCTAATATCTTTCAGACGAGAAGCTGAATCTACAAATTGTTTGGATCTGGCATGTAGCGGTATTTGTCAGCTTTTCAGAATCGCAAAGTTCAATACAATCAGATGAAACATACTTAATTTATGTGAAAGAAATAATCACTACCTCTGAAAAAACTATACAAATTTTCGTTTGTCGCTTTACATACGAAGGTTTGGTCAAAAGGCTGCAAAGTATCGATTCTTAGAAAACTTACATTAAACGACGACTAATTAATTAGTTGTAACTATCTAGAACCAAAAAGTTGTATAATTTGGCTTTTCCTGAGTTTCCAAAATACAAAATTTAACAAAATATAGCGGAGAAAACTATGAAATTGGAATTTGAAAATTTAATATCTTCCAGACTGTAAGCTGAAGCTACAAAGTGTTTTTATCTGGCATGTAGCTGTACTTGTAAGCTTTTAAGAATTGTAAAGTTCAATACAATCAGATAAAACATACTGAAGTTATGTGAAAGAAATAAGCACTACCTCTGAAAAAACTATACAAATTTTCGTTTGTCGCTTTACATACGAAGGATTGGTCAAACGGCTTCAAAGTATTTGTTTATACACCGATTCTTAGAAAATGTACATTAAAAGACGACTAAATAATTAGTTGTAACTACCTAGAACCAAAAAGTTGTATAATTTGGCTTTTCCTGAGTTTCCAAAATACAAAATTTAACAAAATATAGCGGAGAAACCTATGAAATTGGAATTTGAAAGTCTAATATCTTTCAGACGAGAAGCTGAATCTACAAATTGTTTGGATCTGGCATGTAGCTGTATATGTCAGTTTTCCCGAATCGCAAAGTTCAATACAATCAGATGAAACATACTTAATTTATGTGAAAGAAATAATCACTACCTCTGAAAAAACTATACAAATTTTCGTTTGTCGCTTTACATACGAAGGATTGGTCAAACGGCTTCAAAGTATTTGTTTATACACCGATTCTTAGAAAATTTACATTAAAAGACGACTAAATAATTAGTTGTAACTACCTAGAACCAAAAAGTTGTATAATTTGGCTTTTCCTGAGTTTCCAAAATACAAAATTTAACAAAATATAGCGGAGAAAACTATGAAATTGTAATTTGAAAGTCTTATATCTTCCAGACTGTAAGCTGAAGCTACAAAGTGTTTTTATCTGGCATGTAGCTGTACTTGTAAGCTTTTCCGAATCGCAAAGTTCAATACAATCAGATGAAACGTACTGAAGTTATGTGAAAGAAATAAGCACTAACTCTGAAAAAACTATACAAATTTTCGTTTGTCGCTTTACATACGAAGGTTTGGTCAAAAGGCTGCAACGTATCCGCTTATCCATCGATTCTTAGAAAACTTACATTAAACGACGACTAAATAATTAGTTGTAACTACCTAGAACCAAAAAGTTATATAATTTGGCTTTTCCTGAGTTTCCAAAATACAACATTTAACAAAATATAGCGGAGAAAACTATGAAATTGTAATTTGAAAGTCTTATATCTTCCAGACTGTAAGCTGAAGCTACAAAGTGTTTTTATCTGGCATGTAGCTGTACTTGTAAGCTTTTCCGAATCGCAAAGTTCAATACAATCAGATGAAACATACTTAATTTATGTGAAAGAAATAAGCACTACCTCTGAAAAAACTATACAAATTTTCGTTTGTCGCTTTACATACGAAGGATTGGTCAAACGGCTTCAAAGTATTTGTTTATACACCGATTCTTAGAAAATTTACATTAAAAGACGACTAAATAATTAGTTGTAACTACCTCGAACCAAAAAGTTGTATAATTTGGCTTTTCCTGAGTTTCCAAAATACAAAATTTAACAAAATATACCGGAGAAACCTATGAAATTGGAATTTGAAAGTCTAATATCTTTCAGACGAGAAGCTGAATCTACAAATTGTTTGGATCTGGCATGTAGCGGTATTTTTCAGCTTTTCAGAATCGCAAAGTTCAATACAATCAGATGAAACATACTTAATTTATGTGAAAGAAATAATCACTACCTCTGAAAAAACTATACAAATTTTCGTTTGTCGCTTTACATAAGAAGGTTTGGTCAAAAGGTTGCAACGTATCCGCTTATCCATCGATTCTTAGAAAACTTACATTAAACGACGACTAAATAATTAGTTGTAACTACCTAGAACCAAAAAGTTATATAATTTGGCTTTTCCTGAGTTTCCAAAATACAAAATTTAACAAAATATAGCGGAGAAAACTATGAAATTGTAATTTGAAAGTCTTATATCTTCCAAATGGTAAGCTGAAGCTACAAAGTGTTTGGACTTGGTATGTAGTTGCATTTTTCAGCTTTTCAGAATCGCAAAGTTCAATACAATCAGATAAAACATACTGAAGTTATGTGAAAGAAATAAGCACTACCTCTGAAAAAACTATACAAATTTTCGTTTGTCGCTTTACATACGAAGGTTTGGTCAAAAGGCTGCAACGTATCCGCTTATCCATCGATTCTTAGAAAATTTACATTAAACGACGACTAATTAATTAGTTGTAACCATCTAGAACCAAAAAGTTATATAGTTCGGCTTTTCCTGAGTTTCCAAAATACAAAATTTAACAAAATATAGCGAAGAAAACTATGAAATTGGAATTTGAAAATCTAATATGTTCCAGACTGTAAGCTGAAGCTACAAATTGTTTGGATATGGCATTTAACTGTATTTTTCAGCTTTTCAGAATCGCAAAGTTCAATAAAATCAATACTGAAGTTATGTGAAAGAAATAAGCACTACCTTTGAAAAAACTATACAAATTTTCGTTTGTCGCTTTAAATACGAATGATTGGTCAAACGGCTTTAAAGTATTTGTTTATACACCGATTCTTAGAAAATTTACATTAAAAGACGACTAAATAATTAGTTGTAACTACCTAGAACCAAAAAGTTGTATAATTTGGCTTTTCCTGAGTTTCCAAAATACAAAATTTAACAAAATATAGCGGAGAAACCTATGAAATTGTAATTTGAAAGTCTTATATCTTCCAGACTGTAAGCTGAAGCTACAAAGTGTTTTTATCTGGCATGTAGCTGTACTTGTAAGCTTTTAAGAATTGTAAAGTTCAATACAATCAGATAAAACATACTGAAGTTATGTGAAAGAAATAAGCACTACCTCTGAAAAAACTATACAAATTTTCGTTTGTCGCTTTACATACGAAGGATTGGTCAAACAGCTTCAAAGTATTTGTTTATACACCGATTCTTAGAAAATTTACATTAAAAGACGACTAAATAATTAGTTGTAACTACCTAGAACCAAAAAGTTGCGGAGAATCCTATGAAATTGGAATTTGAAAGTCTAATATCTTTCAGAAGAGAAGCTGAATCTACAAATTGTTTGGATATGGCATTTAGCTGTATATGTCAGCTTTCCCGAATCGCAAAGTTCAATACAATTAGATAAAACATACTTAATTTATGTGAAAGAAATAATCACTACCTCTGAAAAAACTATACAAATTTTCGTTTGTCGCTTTACATACGAAGGTTTGGTCAAACGGCTGCAACGTATTTGCTTATCCATCGATTCATAGAAAATTTACATTAAACGACGACTAAATAATTAGTTGTAACTACCTAGAACCAAAAAGTTACATAATTTGGCTTTTCCTGAGTTTCCAAAATACAAAATTTTACAAAATATAGCGGAGAAAACTATGAAATTGGAATTTGAAAATCTAATATCTTCCAGACTGTAAGCTGAAGCTACAAATTGTTTGGATATGGCATTTAACTGTATTTTTCAGCTTTTCAGAATCGCAAAGTTCAATACAATCAATACTGAAGTTATGTGAAAGAAATAAGCACTACCTTTGAAAAAACTATACAAATTTTCGTTTGTCGCTTTACATACGAATGATTGGTCAAACGGCTTTAAAGTATTTGTTTATACACCGATTCTTAGAAAATTTACATTAAAAGACGACTAAATAATTAGTTGTAACTACCTAGAACCAAAAAGTTGTATAATTTGGCTTTTCCTGAGTTTCCAAAATACAAAATTTAACAAAATATAGCGGAGAAAACTATGAAATTGTAATTTGAAAGTCTTATATCTTCCAGACTGTAAGCTGAAGCTACAAAGTGTTTTTATCTGGCATGTAGCTGTACTTGTAAGCTTTTAAGAATTGTAAAGTTCAATACAATCAGATAAAACATACTGAAGTTATGTGAAAGAAATAAGCACTACCTCTGAAAAAACTATACAAATTTTCGTTTGTCGCTTTACATACGAAGGATTGGTCAAACAGCTTCAAAGTATTTGTTTATACAACGATTCTTAGAAAATTTACATTAAAAGACGACTAAATAATTAGTTGTAACTACCTAGAACCAAAAAGTTGCGGAGAAACCTATGAAATTGGAGTTTTTTTTTTTTTCAGCTTCTGCTGAATCTACAAATTGTTTGGATATGGCATTTAGCTGTATATGTCAGCTTTCCCGAATCGCAAAGTTCAATACAATTAGATAAAACATACTTAATTTATGTGAAAGAAATAATCACTACCTCTGAAAAAACTATACAAATTTTCGTTTGTCGCTTTACATACGAAGGTTTGGTCAAACGGCTGCAACGTATTTGCTTATCCATCGATTCATAGAAAATTTACATTAAACGACGACTAAATAATTAGTTGTAACTACCTAGAACCAAAAAGTTATATAATTTGGCTTTTCCTGAGTTTCCAAAATACAAAATTTTACAAAATATAGCGGAGAAAACTATGAAATTGGAATTTGAAAATCTAATATCTTCCAGACTGTAAGCTGAAGCTACAAATTTTTTGGATATGGGATTTAACTGTATTTTTTAGCTTTTCAGAATCGCAAAGTTCAATACAATCAGATAAAACATACTGAAGTTATGTGAAAGAAATTAGCACTACCTCTGAAAAAACTATACAAATTTTCGTTTGTCGCCTTACACACGAAGGTTTGATCAAACGACTGCAACGTATTTGTTTATCCATCGATTCTTAGAAAATTTACCTTAAACGACGACTAATTAATTAGTTGTAACTATCTAGAACCAAAAAGTTATATAGTTCGGCTTTTCCTGAGTTTCCAAAATACAAAATTTAACAAAATATAGCGGAGAAAACCGTGAAATTGGAATTTGAAAATCTAATATCTTCCAGACTGTAAGCCGAAGCTACAAATTGTTTGAATATGGCATTTAGCTGTATATGTCAGCTTTTCAGAATCGCAAAAATCAATACAATCAGATGAAACATACTTAATTTATGTGAAAGAAATAATCACTACCTCTGAAAAAACTATACAAATTTTCGTTTGTCGCTTTACATACGAATGATTGGTCAAACGGCTGCAACGTATTTGCTTATCCATCGATTCATAGAAAATTTACATTAAACGACGACTAAATAATTAGTTGTAACTACCTAGAACCAAAAAGTTATATAATTTGGCTTTTCCTGAGTTTCCAAAATACAACATTTTACAAAATATAGCGGAGAAAACTATGAAATTGGAATTTGAAAATCTAATATCTTCCAGACTGTAAGCTGAAGCTACAAATTTTTTGGATATGGGATTTAACTGTATTTTTCAGCTTTTCAGAATCGCAAAGTTCAATACAATCAGATAAAACATACTGAAGTTATGTGAAAGAAATTAGCACTACCTCTGAAAAAACTATACAAATTTTCGTTTGTCGCCTTACACACGAAGGTTTGATCAAACGACTGCAACGTATTTGTTTATCCATCGATTCTTAGAAAATTTACCTTAAACGACGACTAATTAATTAGTTGTAACTATCTAGAACCAAAAAGTTATATAGTTCGGCTTTTCCTGAGTTTCCAAAATACAAAATTTAACAAAATATAGCGGAGAAAACCATGAAATTGGAATTTGAAAATCTAATATCTTCCAGACTGTAAGCCGAAGCTACAAATTGTTTGAATATGGCATTTAGCTGTATATGTCAGCTTTTCAGAATCGCAAAGTTCAATACAATCAGATGAAACATACTTAATTTATGTGAAAGAAATAATCACTACCTCTGAAAAAACTATACAAATTTTCGTTTGTCGCTTAACACACGAAGGTTTGGTCAAACGGCTGCAACGTATTTGTTTATCCATCGATTCTTAGAAAATTTACATTAAACGACGACTAATTAAATAGTTGTAACTATCCAAAACCAAAAAGTTATATATTTCAACATTTCCTGAGTTTCCAGAGTAACAAATTTAACAAAATATAGCGGAGAAAACTATGAAATTGGAATTTGAAAGTCTTATATCTTCCAAATAGTAAGCTTAAGCTACAAAGTGTTTGGACTTGGTATGTAGTTGCATTTGTCAGCTTTTCAGAATTTTTAAGTTCAATACAATCAAATGAAACATACTCAAGTTATGTGAAAGAAATAAGCACTACCTCTGAAAAAACTATACAAATTTTCGTTTGTCGCTTTACACACGAAGGTTTGATCAAACGGCTGCAACGTATTTGTTTATCCATCGATTCTTAGAAAATTTACATTAAACGACGATTAATTAATTAGTCGTAACTATCTAGAACCAAAAACCTCTGAAAAAAATATACAAATTTTCGTTTGTCGCTTTACACACGAAGATTTGGTCAAACGGCTGCAACGTATTTGTTTATCCATCGATTCTTAGAAAATGTACATTAAACGACAACTAATTAAATAGTTTTAACTATCTAGAACCAAAAAGTTATATAGTTCGGCTTTTCCTGAGTTTCCAAAATACAAAATTTAACAAAATATAGCGGAGAAAACTATAAAATTGGAATTTGAAAATATAATATCTTTGTAGCCGAAGCTACAAATTGTTTGGATATGGCATTTAGCTGTATATGTCAGTTTTCCCGAATCGCAAAGTTCAATACAATCAGATGAAACATACTTAATTTATGTGAAAGAAATAATCACTACCTCTGAAAAAACTATAAAAATTTTCGTTTGTCGCTTTACATACGAAGGTTTGGTCAAACGGCTGCAATGTATTTGTTTATCCATCGATTCTTAGAAAATTTACATTAAAAGACGACTAAATAATTAGTTGTAACTACCTAGAACCAAAAAGTTGTATAATTTGGCTTTTCCTGAGTTTCCAAAATACAAAATTTAACAAAATATAGCGGAGAAAACCATGAAATTGGAATTTGAAAATCTAATATCTTCCAGACTGTAAGCTGAAGCTACAAATTGTTTGAATATGGCATTTAACTGTATTTTCAGCTTTTCAGAATCGCAAAGTTCAATACAATCAGATAAAACATACTGAAGTTATGTGAAAGAAATAAGCACTACCTCTGAAAAAACTATACAAATTTTCGTTTGTCGCTTTACATACGAAGGTTTGGTCAAAAGGCTGCAACGTATCCGCTTATCCATCGATTCTTAGAAAACTTACATTTAACGACGACTAAATAATTAGTTGTAACTACCTAGAACCAAAAAGTTGTATAATTTGGCTTTTCCTGAGTTTCCAAAATACAAAATTTAACAAAATATACCGGAGAAACCTATGAAATTGGAATTTGAAAGTCTAATATCTTTCAGACGAGAAGCTGAATCTACAAATTGTTTGGATCTGGCATGTAGCGGTATTTGTCAGCTTTTCAGAATCGCAAAGTTCAATACAATCAGATGAAACATACTTAATTTATGTGAAAGAAATAATCACTACCTCTGAAAAAACTATACAAATTTTCGTTTGTCGCTTTACATACGAAGGTTTGGTCAAAAGGTTGCAACGTATCCGCTTATCCATCGATTATTAGAAAACTTACATTAAACGACGACTAAATAATTAGTTGTAACTACCTAGAACCAAAAATTTATATAATTTGGCTTTTCCTGAGTTTCCAAAATACAAAATTTAACAAAATATAGCGGAGAAAACTATGAAATTGTAATTTGAAAGTCTTATATCTTCCAAATGGTAAGCTGAAGCTACAAAGTGTTTGGACTTGGTATGTAGTTGCATTTTTCAGCTTTTCAGAATCGCAAAGTTCAATACAATCAGATAAAACATACTGAAGTTATGTGAAAGAAATAAGCACTACCTCTGAAAAAACTATACAAATTTTCGTTTGTCGCTTTACATACGAAGGTTTGGTCAAAAGGCTGCAACGTATCCGTTTATCCATCGATTCTTAGAAAATTTACATTAAAAGACGACTAAATAATTAGTTGTAACTACCTAGAACCAAAAAGTTGCGGAGAAACCTATGAAATTGGAGTTTTTTTTTTTTTCAGCTTCTGCTGAATCTACAAATTGTTTGGATATGGCATTTAGCTGTATATGTCAGCTTTCCCGAATCGCAAAGTTCAATACAATTAGATAAAACATACTTAATTTATGTGAAAGAAATAATCACTACCTCTGAAAAAACTATACAAATTTTCGTTTGTCGCTTTACATACGAAGGTTTGGTCAAACGGCTGCAACGTATTTGCTTATCCATCGATTCATAGAAAATTTACATTAAACGACGACTAAATAATTAGTTGTAACTACCTAGAACCAAAAAGTTATATAATTTGGCTTTTCCTGAGTTTCCAAAATACAACATTTTACAAAATATAGCGGAGAAAACTATGAAATTGGAATTTGAAAATCTAATATCTTCCAGACTGTAAGCTGAAGCTACAAATTTTTTGGATATGGGATTTAACTGTATTTTTCAGCTTTTTAGAATCGCAAAGTTCAATACAATCAGATAAAACATACTGAAGTTATGTGAAAGAAATTAGCACTACCTCTGAAAAAACTATACAAATTTTCGTTTGTCGCCTTACACACGAAGGTTTGATCAAACGACTGCAACGTATTTGTTTATCCATCGATTCTTAGAAAATTTACCTTAAACGACGACTAATTAATTAGTTGTAACTACCTAGAACCAAAAAGTTATATAATTTGGCTTTTCCTGAGTTTCCAAAATACAAAATTTAACAAAATATAGCGGAGAAAACTATGAAATTGGAATTTGAAAATCTAATATCTTCCAGACTGTAAGCTGAAGCTACAAATTTTTTGGATATGGGATTTAACTGTATTTTTCAGCTTTCAGAATCGCAAAGTTCAATACAATCAGATAAAACATACTGAAGTTATGTGAAAGAAATTAGCACTACCTCTGAAAAAACTATACAAATTTTCGTTTGTCGCCTTACACACGAAGGTTTGATCAAACGACTGCAACGTATTTGTTTATCCATCGATTCTTAGAAAATTTACCTTAAACGACGACTAATTAATTAGTTGTAACTATCTAGAACCAAAAAGTTATATAGTTCGGCTTTTCCTGAGTTTCCAAAATACAAAATTTAACAAAATATAGCGGAGAAAACCATGAAATTGGAATTTGAAAATCTAATATCTTCCAGACTGTAAGCTGAAGCTACAAATTGTTTGAATATGGCATTTAGCTGTATATGTCAGCTTTTCAGAATCGCAAAGTTCAATACAATCAGATGAAACATACTTAATTTATGTGAAAGAAATAATCACTACCTCTGAAAAAACTATACAAATTTTCGTTTGTCGCTTAACACACGAAGGTTTGGTCAAACGGCTGCAACGTATTTGTTTATCCATCGATTCTTAGAAAATTTACATTAAACGACGACTAATTAAATAGTTGTAACTATCCAAAACCAAAAAGTTATATATTTCAACATTTCCTGAGTTTCCAGAGTAACAAATTTAACAAAATATAGCGGAGAAAACTATGAAATTGGAATTTGAAAGTCTTATATCTTCCAAATAGTAAGCTTAAGCTACAAAGTGTTTGGACTTGGTATGTAGTTGCATTTGTCAGCTTTTCAGAATTTTTAAGTTCAATACAATCAAATGAAATATACTCAAGTTATGTGAAAGAAATAAGCACTACCTCTGAAAAAACTATACAAATTTTCGTTTGTCGCTTTACACACGAAGGTTTGATCAAACGGCTGCAACGTATTTGTTTATCCATCGATTCTTAGAAAATTTACATTAAACGACGATTAATTAATTAGTCGTAACTATCTAGAACCAAAAACCTCTGAAAAAACTATACAAATTTTCGTTTGTCGCTTTACACACGAAGGTTTGGTCAAACGGCTGCAACGTATTTGTTTATCCATCGATTCTTAGAAAATGTACATTAAACGACAACTAATTAAATAGTTTTAACTATCTAGAACCAAAAAGTTATATAGTTCGGCTTTTCCTGAGTTTCCAAAATACAAAATTTAACAAAATATAGCGGAGAAAACTATAAAATTGGAATTTGAAAATCTAATATCTTCCAGACTGTAAGCTGAAGCTACAAATTGTTTGAATATGGCATTTAACTGTATTTTTCAGCTTTTCAGAATCGCAAAGTTCAATACAATCAGATAAAACATACTGAAGTTATGTGAAAGAAATAAGCACTACCTCTGAAAAAACTATACAAATTTTCGTTTGTCGCTTTACACACGAAGGTTTGATCAAACGGCTGCAACGTATTTGTTTATCCATCGATTCTTAGAAAATTTACATTAAACGACGATTAATTAATTAGTCGTAACTATCTAGAACCAAAAACCTCTGAAAAAACTATACAAATTCTCGTTTGTCGCTTTACACACGAAGGTTTGGTCAAACGGCTGCAACGTATTTGTTTATCCATCGATTCTTAGAAAATGTACATTAAACGACAACTAATTAAATAGTTTTAACTATCTAGAACCAAAAAGTTATATAGTTCGGCTTTTCCTGAGTTTCCAAAATACAAAATTTAACAAAATATAGCGGAGAAAACTATAAAATTGGAATTTGAAAATATAATATCTTTGTAGCCGAAGCTACAAATTGTTTGGATATGGCATTTAGCTGTATATGTCAGTTTTCCCGAATCGCAAAGTTCAATACAATCAGATGAAACATACTTAATTTATGTGAAAGAAATAATCACTACCTCTGAAAAAACTATAAAAATTTTCGTTTGTCGCTTTACATACGAAGGTTTGGTCAAACGGCTGCAATGTATTTGTTTATCCATCGATTCTTAGAAAATTTACATTAAAAGACGACTAAATAATTAGTTGTAACTACCTAGAACCAAAAAGTTGTATAATTTGGCTTTTCCTGAGTTTCCAAAATACAAAATTTAACAAAATATAGCGGAGAAAACCATGAAATTGGAATTTGAAAATCTAATATCTTCCAGACTGTAAGCTGAAGCTACAAATTGTTTGAATATGGCATTTAACTGTATTTTTCAGCTTTTCAGAATCGCAAAGTTCAATACAATCAGATAAAACATACTGAAGTTATGTGAAAGAAATAAGCACTACCTCTGAAAAAACTATACAAATTTTCGTTTGTCGCTTTACATACGAAGGTTTGGTCAAAAGGCTGCAACGTATCCGCTTATCCATCGATTCTTAGAAAACTTACATTTAACGACGACTAAATAATTAGTTGTAACTACCTAGAACCAAAAAGTTGTATAATTTGGCTTTTCCTGAGTTTCCAAAATACAAAATTTAACAAAATATACCGGAGAAACCTATGAAATTGGAATTTGAAAGTCTAATATATTTCAGACGAGAAGCTGAATCTACAAATTGTTTGGATCTGGCATGTAGCGGTATTTGTCAGCTTTTCAGAATCGCAAAGTACAATACAATCAGATGAAACATACTTAATTTATGTGAAAGAAATAATCACTACCTCTGAAAAAACTATACAAATTTTCGTTTGTCGCTTTACATACGAAGGTTTGGTCAAAAGGTTGCAACGTATCCGCTTATCCATCGATTATTAGAAAACTTACATTAAACGACGACTAAATTATTAGTTGTAACTACCTAGAACCAAAAAGTTATATAATTTGGCTTTTCCTGAGTTTCCAAAATACAAAATTTAACAAAATATAGCGGAGAAAACTATGAAATTGTAATTTGAAAGTCTTATATCTTCCAAATGGTAAGCTGAAGCTACAAAGTGTTTGGACTTGGTATGTAGTTGCATTTTTCAGCTTTTCAGAATCGCAAAGTTCAATACAATCAGATAAAACATACTGAAGTTATGTGAAAGAAATAAGCACTACCTCTGAAAAAACTATACAAATTTTCGTTTGTCGCTTTACATACGAAGGTTTGGTCAAAAGGCTGCAACGTATCCGTTTATCCATCGATTCTTAGAAAATTTACATTAAACGACGACTAATTAATTAGTTGTAACTATCTAGAACCAAAAAGTTATATAGTTCGGCTTTTCCTGAGTTTCCAAAATACAAAATTTAACAAAATATAGCGAAGAAAACTATGAAATTGGAATTTGAAAATCTAATATGTTCCAGACTGTAAGCTGAAGCTACAAATTGTTTGGATATGGCATTTAACTGTATTTTTCAGCTTTTCAGAATCGCAAAGTTCAATACAATCAATACTGAAGTTATGTGAAAGAAATAAGCACTACCTCTGAAAAAACTATACAAATTTTCGTTTGTCGCTTTACATACGAAGGATTGGTCAAACGGCTTTAAAGTATTTGTTTATACACCGATTCTTAGAAAATTTACATTAAAAGACGACTAAATAATTAGTTGTAACTACCTAGAACCAAAAAGTTGTATAATTTGGCTTTTCCTGAGTTTCCAAAATACAAAATTTAACAAAATATAGCGGAGAAAACTATGAAATTGTAATTTGAAAGTCTTATATCTTCCAGACTGTAAGCTGAAGCTACAAAGTGTTTTTATCTGGCATGTAGCTGTACTTGTAAGCTTTTAAGAATTGTAAAGTTCAATACAATCAGATAAAACATACTGAAGTTATGTGAAAGAAATAAGCACTACCTTTGAAAAAACTATACAAATTTTCGTTTGTCGCTTTACATACGAAGGATTGGTCAAACAGCTTCAAAGTATTTGTTTATACACCGATTCTTAGAAAATTTACAATAAACAACGACTAATTAATTAGTCGTAACTATCCAAAACCAAAAAGTTGTATTTTCGACCTTTCCTGAGTTTCCAAATTAAAAAATTTAACAAAATATAGCGGAGAAAACTATGAAATTGGAATTTGAAAGTCCTATATCTTCCAAATGGTAAGCTGCAAAGTGTTCGGACTTGGTATGTAGTTGCACTTGTCAGCTTTTCAGAATTTTTAAGTTAAATACAATCAAATGAAACATACTCAAGTTATGTGAAAGAAATAAGCACTACTTCTGAAAAAACTATACAAATTTTTGTTCGTCGCTTTACATACGAAGGTTTGGTCAAACGGCTGCAACTTATCCGTTTATCCATCGATTCTTTAACAATTTACAATAAAAAACGACTAATTAATTAGTCGTAACTATCCAAAACCAAAAAGTTATATATTTCGACTTTTCCTGAGTTTCCAAAGTAACAAATTTAACAAAATATAGCGGAGAAAACTATGAAATTGGAATTTGAAAGTCTTATATCTTCCAAATGGTAAGCTGAAGCTACAAAGTGTTTGGACTTGATATGTAGTTGCATTTTTCAGCTTTTCAGAATCGCAAAGTTCAATACAATAAGATAAAACATACTGAAGTTATGTGAAAGAAATAAGCACTACCTCTGAAAAAACTATACAAATTTTCGTTTGTCGCTTTACATACGAAGGTTTGGTCAAAAGGCTGCAACGTATCCGCTTATCCATCGATTCTTAGAAAATTTACATTAAACGACGACTAATTAATTAGTTGTAACTATCTAGAACCAAAAAGTTATATAGTTCGGCTTTTCCTGAGTTTCCAAAATACAAAATTTAACAAAATATAGCGAAGAAAACTATGAAATTGGAATTTGAAAATCTAATATCTTCCAGACTGTAAGCTGAAGCTACAAATTGTTTGGATATGGCATTTAACTGTATTTTTCAGCTTTTCAGAATCGCAAAGTTCAATACAATCAGATAAAACATACTGAAGTTATGTGAAAGAAATAAGCACTACCTCTGAAAAAACTATACAAATTTTCGTGTGTCGCTTTACATACGAAGGATTGGTCAAACGGCTTTAAAGTATTTGTTTATACACCGATTCTTAGAAAATTTACATTAAAAGACGACTAAATAATTAGTTGTAACTACCTAGAACCAAAAAGTTGTATAATTTGGCTTTTCCTGAGTTTCCAAAATACAAAATTTAACAAAATATAGCGGAGAAAACTATGAAATTGTAATTTGAAAGTCATATCTTCCAGACTGTAAGCTGAAGCACAAAGTGTTTTTATCTGGCATGTAGCTGAACTTGTAAGCTTTTAAGAATTGTAAAGTTCAATACAATCAGATAAAACATACTGAAGTTATGTGAAAGAAATAAGCACTACCTCTGAAAAAAACTATACAAATTTTCGTTTGTCGCTTTACATACGAAGGATTGGTCAAACGGCTTCAAAGTATTTGTTTATACACCGTTGTATATGGCATTTAGCTGTATATGTCAGCTTTCCCGAATCGCAAAGTTCAATACAATTAGATGAAACATACTTAATTTATGTGAAAGAAATAATCACTACCTCTGAAAAAACTATACAAATTTTCGTTTGTCGCTTTACATACGAAGGTTTGGTCAAACGGCTGCAACGTATTTGCTTATCCATCGATTCATAGAAAATTTACATTAAACGACGTCTAAATAATTAGTTGTAACTACCTAGAACCAAAAAGTTATATAATTTGGCTTTTCCTGAGTTTCCAAAATACAAAATTTAACAAAATATAGCGGAGAAAACTATGAAATTGGAATTTGAAAATCTAATATCTTCCAGACTGTAAGCTGAAGCTACAAATTGTTTGGATATGGCATTTAACTGTATTTTTCAGCTTTTCAGAATCGCAAAGTTTAATACAATCAGATAAAACATACTGAAGTTATGTGAAAGAAATTAGCACTACCTCTGAAAAAACTATACAAATTTTCGTTTGTCGCTTTACACACGAAGGTTTGATCAAACGGCTGCAACGTATTTGTTTATCCATCGATTCTTAGAAAATTTACCTTAAACGACGACTAATTAATTAGTTGTAACTATCTAGAACCAAAAAGTTATATAGTTCGGCTTTTCCTGAGTTTCCAAAATACAAAATTTAACAAAATATAGCGGAGAAAACCATGAAATTGTAATTTGAAAATCGAATATCTTCCAGACTGTAAGCCGAAGCTACACATTGTTGGAATATGGCATTTAGCTGTATATGTCAGCTTTTCAGAATCGCAAAGTTCAATACAATCAGATGAAACATCCTTAATTTATGTGAAAAAAATAAGCACTACCTCTGGAAAAAACTATACAAATTTTCGTTTGTCGCTTTACATACGAAGGATTGGTCAAACAGCTTCAAAGTATTTGTTTATACACCGATTCTTAGAAAATTTACAATAAACAACGACTAATTAATTAGTCGTAACTATCCAAAACCAAAAAGTTGTATTTTTGACCTTTCCTGAGTTTCCAAATTAAAAAATTTAACAAAATATAGCGGAGAAAACTATGAAATTGGAATTTGAAAGTCTTATATCTTCCAAATGGTAAGCTGCAAAGTGTTCGGACTTGGTATGTAGTTGCATTTGTCAGCTTTTCAGAATTTTTAAGTTAAATACAATCAAATGAAACATACTCAAGTTATGTGAAAGAAATAAGCACTACTTCTGAAAAAACTATACAAATTTTTGTTCGTCGCTTTACATACGAAGGTTTGGTCAAACGGCTGCAACTTATCCGTTTATCCATCGATTCTTTAACAATTTACAATAAAAAACGACTAATTAATTAGTCGTAACTATCCAAAACCAAAAAGTTATATATTTCGACTTTTCCTGAGTTTCCAAAGTAACAAATTTAACAAAATATAGCGGAGAAAACTATGAAATTGGAATTTGAAAGTCTTATATCTTCCAAATGGTAAGCTGAAGCTACAAAGTGTTTGGACTTGGTATGTAGTTGCATTTTTCAGCTTTTCAGAATCGCAAAGTTCAATACAATCAGATAAAACATACTGAAGTTATGTGAAAGAAATAAGCACTACCTCTGAAAAAACTATACAAATTTTCGTTTGTCGCTTTACATACGAAGGTTTGGTCAAAAGGCTGCAACGTATCCGCTTATCCATCGATTCTTAGAAAATTTACATTAAACGACGACTAATTAATTAGTTGTAACTATCTAGAACCAAAAAGTTATATAGTTCGGCTTTTCCTGAGTTTCCAAAATACAAAATTTAACAAAATATAGCGAAGAAAACTATGAAATTGGAATTTGAAAATCTAATATCTTCCAGACTGTAAGCTGAAGCTACAAATTGTTTGGATATGGCATTTAACTGTATTTTTCAGCTTTTCAGAATCGCAAAGTTCAATACAATCAGATAAAACATACTGAAGTTATGTGAAAGAAATAAGCACTACCTCTGAAAAAACTATACACATTTTCGTGTGTCGCTTTACATACGAAGGATTGGTCAAACGGCTTTAAAGTATTTGTTTATACACCGATTCTTAGAAAATTTACATTAAAAGACGACTAAATAATTAGTTGTAACTACCTAGAACAAAAAAGTTGTATAATTTGGCTTTTCCTGAGTTTCCAAAATACAAAATTTAACAAAATATAGCGGAGAAAACTATGAAATTGTAATTTGAAAGTCATATCTTCCAGACTGTAAGCTGAAGCACAAAGTGTTTTTATCTGGCATGTAGCTGAACTTGTAAGCTTTTAAGAATTGTAAAGTTCAATACAATCAGATAAAACATACTGAAGTTATGTGAAAGAAATAAGCACTACCTCTGAAAAAAACTATACAAATTTTCGTTTGTCGCTTTACATACGAAGGATTGGTCAAACGGCTTCAAAGTATTTGTTTATACACCGTTGTATATGGCATTTAGCTGTATATGTCAGCTTTCCCGAATCGCAAAGTTCAATACAATTAGATGAAACATACTTAATTTATGTGAAAGAAATAATCACTACCTCTGAAAAAACTATACAAATTTTCGTTTGTCGCTTTACATACGAAGGTTTGGTCAAACGGCTGCAACGTATTTGCTTATCCATCGATTCATAGAAAATTTACATTAAACGACGTCTAAATAATTAGTTGTAACTACCTAGAACCAAAAAGTTATATAATTTGGCTTTTCCTGAGTTTCCAAAATACAAAATTTAACAAAATATAGCGGAGAAAACTATGAAATTGGAATTTGAAAATCTAATATCTTCCAGACTGTAAGCTGAAGCTACAAATTGTTTGGATATGGCATTTAACTGTATTTTTCAGCTTTTCAGAATCGCAAAGTTCAATACAATCAGATAAAACATACTGAAGTTATGTGAAAGAAATTAGCACTACCTCTGAAAAAACTATACAAATTTTCGTTTGTCGCTTTACACACGAAGGTTTGATCAAACGGCTGCAACGTATTTGTTTATCCATCGATTCTTAGAAAATTTACCTTAAACGACGACTAATTAATTAGTTGTAACTATCTAGAACCAAACAGTTATATAGTTCGGCTTTTCCTGAGTTTCCAAAATACAAAATTTAACAAAATATAGCGGAGAAAACCATGAAATTGTAATTTGAAAATCGAATATCTTCCAGACTGTAAGCCGAAGCTACACATTGTTGGAATATGGCATTTAGCTGTATATGTCAGCTTTTCAGAATCGCAAAGTTCAATACAATCAGATGAAACATCCTTAATTTATGTGAAAAAAATAAGCACTACCTCTGGAAAAAACTATACAAATTTTCGTTTGTCGCTTTACACACGAAGGTTTGATCAAACGGCTGCAACGTATTTGTTTATCCATCGATTCTTAGAAAATGTACCTTAAACGACGACTAATTAATTAGTTGTAACTATCTAGAACCAAAAAGTGTTATAATTCGGCTTTTCCTGAGTTTCCAAAATACAAAATTTAACAAAATATAGCGAAGAAAACTATGAAATTGGAATTTGGAAATCTAATATCTTCCAGACTGTAAGCTGAAGCTACAAATTGTTTGGATATGGCATTTAACTGTATTTTTCAGCTTTTCAGAATCGCAAAGTTCAATACAATCAGATAAAACATACTGAAGTTATGTGAAAGAAATAAGCACTACCTCTGAAAAAACTATACAAATTTTCGTTTGTCGCTTTACATACGAAGGATCGGTCAAACGGCTTTAAAGTATTTGTTTATACACCGATTCTTAGAAAATTTACATTAAAAGACGACTGAAATTGTAGTTTGAAAGTCTTATATCTTCCAGACTGTAAGCTGAAGCTACAAAGTGTTTTTATCTGGCATGTAGCTGTACTTGTAAGCTTTTAAGAATTGTAAAGTTCAATACAATCAGATAAAACATACTGAAGTTATGTGAAAGAAATAAGCACTACCTCTGAAAAAACTATACAAATTTTCGTTTGTCGCTTTACATACGAAGGTTTGGTCAAACGGCTGCAACGTATTTGCTTATCCATCGATTCATAGAAAATTTACATTATACGACGACTAAATAATTAGTTGTAACTACCTAGAACCAAAAAGTTATATAATTTGGCTTTTCCTGAGTTTCCAAAATACAAAATTTAACAAAATATAGCGGAGAAAACTATGAAATTGGAATTTGAAAATCTAATATCTTCCAGACTGTAAGCTGAAGCTACAAATTGTTTGGATATGGCATTTAACTGTATTTTTCAGCTTTTCAGAATCGCAAAGTTCAATACAATCAGATAAAACATACTGAAGTTATGTGAAAGAAATTAGCACTACCTCTGAAAAAACTATACAAATTTTCGTTTGTCGCTTTACACACGAAGGTTTGATCAAACGGCTGCAACGAATTTGTTTATCCATCGATTCTTAGAAAATTTACCTTAAACGACGACTAATTAATTAGTTGTAACTATCTAGAACCAAAAAGTTATATAGTTCGGCTTTTCCTGAGTTTCCAAAATACAAAACTTAACAAAATATAGCGGAGAAAACCATGAAATTGGAATTTGAAAATCTAATATCTTCCAGACTGTAAGCCGAAGCTACAAATTGTTTGAATATGGCATTTAGCTGTATATGTCAGCTTTTCAGAATCGCAAAGTTCAATACAATCAGATGAAACATCCTTAATTTATGTGAAAGAAATAATCAGAAAGAAATACAATCAGATAAAACATACTGAAGTTATGTGAAAGAAATTAGCACTACCTCTGAAAAAACTATACAAATTTTGTTTGTCGCTTTACATACGAAGGTTTGGTCAAACGGCTGCAACGTATTTGCTTATCCATCGATTCATAGAAAATTTACATTAAACGACGACTAAATAATTAGTTGTAACTACCTAGAACCAAAAAGTTATATAATTTGGCTTTTCCTGAGTTTCCAAAATACAAAATTTAACAAAATATAGCGGAGAAAACTATGAAATTGGAATTTGAAAATCTAATATCTTCCAGACTGTAAGCTGAAGCTACAAATTGTTTGGATATGGCATTTAACTGTATTTTTCAGCTTTTCAGAATCGCAAAGTTCAATACAATCAGACAAAACATACTGAAGTAATGTGAAAGAAATAAGCACTACCTCTGAAAAAACTATACAAATTTTCGTTTGTCGCTTTACATACGAAGGATTGGTCAAACGGCTTTAAAGTATTTGTTGATACATCGATTCTTAGAAAATTTACATTAAAAGACGACTAAATAATTAGTTGTAACTACCTAGAACCAAAAAGTTGTATAATTTGGCTTTTCCTGAGTTTCCAAAATACAAAATTTAACAAAATATAGCGGAGAAACCTATAAAATTGGAATTTGAAAGTCTATTATCTTTCAGACGAGAAGCTGAATCTACAAATTGTTTCGATATGGCATTTAGCTGTATATGTCAGCTTTCCCGAATCGCAAAGTTCAATACAATTAGATGAAACATACTTCATTTATGTGAAATCACTACCTCTGAAAAAACTATACAAATTTTCGTTTGTCGCTTTACATACGAAGGTTTGGTCAAAAGGCTGCAACGTATCCGCTTATCCATCGATTCTTAGAAAATTTACATTAAACGACGACTAATTAATTAGTTGTAACTATCTAGAACCAAAAAGTTATATAGTTCGGCTTTTCCTGAGTTTCCAAAATACAAAATTTAACAAAATATAGCGAAGAAAACTATGAAATTGGAATTTGAAAATCTAATATCTTCCAGACTGTAAGCTGAAGCTACAAATTGTTTGGATATGGCATTTAACTGTATTTTTCAGCTTTTCAGAATCGCAAAGTTCAATACAATCAGATAAAACATACTGAAGTTATGTGAAAGAAATAAGCACTACCTCTGAAAAAACTATACACATTTTCGTGTGTCGCTTTACATACGAAGGATTGGTCAAACGGCTTTAAAGTATTTGTTTATACACCGATTCTTAGAAAATTTACATTAAAAGACGACTAAATAATTAGTTGTAACTACCTAGAACCAAAAAGTTGTATAATTTGGCTTTTCCTGAGTTTCCAAAATACAAAATTTAACAAAATATAGCGGAGAAAACTATGAAATTGTAATTTGAAAGTCATATCTTCCAGACTGTAAGCTGAAGCACAAAGTGTTTTTATCTGGCATGTAGCTGAACTTGTAAGCTTTTAAGAATTGTAAAGTTCAATACAATCAGATAAAACATACTGAAGTTATGTGAAAGAAATAAGCACTACCTCTGAAAAAAACTATACAAATTTTCGTTTGTCGCTTTACATACGAAGGATTGGTCAAACGGCTTCAAAGTATTTGTTTATACACCGTTGTATATGGCATTTAGCTGTATATGTCAGCTTTCCCGAATCGCAAAGTTCAATACAATTAGATGAAACATACTTAATTTATGTGAAAGAAATAATCACTACCTCTGAAAAAACTATACAAATTTTCGTTTGTCGCTTTACATACGAAGGTTTGGTCAAACGGCTGCAACGTATTTGCTTATCCATCGATTCATAGAAAATTTACATTAAACGACGTCTAAATAATTAGTTGTAACTACCTAGAACCAAAAAGTTATATAATTTGGCTTTTCCTGAGTTTCCAAAATACAAAATTTAACAAAATATAGCGGAGAAAACTATGAAATTGGAATTTGAAAATCTAATATCTTCCAGACTGTAAGCTGAAGCTACAAATTGTTTGGATATGGCATTTAACTGTATTTTTCAGCTTTTCAGAATCGCAAAGTTCAATACAATCAGATAAAACATACTGAAGTTATGTGAAAGAAATTAGCACTACCTCTGAAAAAACTATACAAATTTTCGTTTGTCGCTTTACACACGAAGGTTTGATCAAACGGCTGCAACGTATTTGTTTATCCATCGATTCTTAGAAAATTTACCTTAAACGACGACTAATTAATTAGTTGTAACTATCTAGAACCAAAAAGTTATATAGTTCGGCTTTTCCTGAGTTTCCAAAATACAAAATTTAACAAAATATAGCGGAGAAAACCATGAAATTGTAATTTGAAAATCGAATATCTTCCAGACTGTAAGCCGAAGCTACACATTGTTGGAATATGGCATTTAGCTGTATATGTCAGCTTTTCAGAATCGCAAAGTTCAATACAATCAGATGAAACATCCTTAATTTATGTGAAAAAAATAAGCACTACCTCTGGAAAAAACTATACAAATTTTCGTTTGTCGCTTTACACACGAAGGTTTGATCAAACGGCTGCAACGTATTTGTTTATCCATCGATTCTTAGAAAATGTACCTTAAACGACGACTAATTAATTAGTTGTAACTATCTAGAACCAAAAAGTGTTATAATTCGGCTTTTCCTGAGTTTCCAAAATACAAAATTTAACAAAATATAGCGAAGAAAACTATGAAATTGGAATTTGGAAATCTAATATCTTCCAGACTGTAAGCTGAAGCTACAAATTGTTTGGATATGGCATTTAACTGTATTTTTCAGCTTTTCAGAATCGCAAAGTTCAATACAATCAGATAAAACATACTGAAGTTATGTGAAAGAAATAAGCACTACCTCTGAAAAAACTATACAAATTTTCGTTTGTCGCTTTACATACGAAGGATCGGTCAAACGGCTTTAAAGTATTTGTTTATACACCGATTCTTAGAAAATTTACATTAAAAGACGACTGAAATTGTAGTTTGAAAGTCTTATATCTTCCAGACTGTAAGCTGAAGCTACAAAGTGTTTTTATCTGGCATGTAGCTGTACTTGTAAGCTTTTAAGAATTGTAAAGTTCAATACAATCAGATAAAACATACTGAAGTTATGTGAAAGAAATAAGCACTACCTCTGAAAAAACTATACAAATTTTCGTTTGTCGCTTTACATACGAAGGTTTGGTCAAACGGCTGCAACGTATTTGCTTATCCATCGATTCATAGAAAATTTACATTATACGACGACTAAATAATTAGTTGTAACTACCTAGAACCAAAAAGTTATATAATTTGGCTTTTCCTGAGTTTCCAAAATACAAAATTTAACAAAATATAGCGGAGAAAACTATGAAATTGGAATTTGAAAATCTAATATCTTCCAGACTGTAAGCTGAAGCTACAAATTGTTTGGATATGGCATTTAACTGTATTTTTCAGCTTTTCAGAATCGCAAAGTTCAATACAATCAGATAAAACATACTGAAGTTATGTGAAAGAAATTAGCACTACCTCTGAAAAAACTATACAAATTTTCGTTTGTCGCTTTACACACGAAGGTTTGATCAAACGGCTGCAACGAATTTGTTTATCCATCGATTCTTAGAAAATTTACCTTAAACGACGACTAATTAATTAGTTGTAACTATCTAGAACCAAAAAGTTATATAGTTCGGCTTTTCCTGAGTTTCCAAAATACAAAATTTAACAAAATATAGCGGAGAAAACCATGAAATTGGAATTTGAAAATCTAATATCTTCCAGACTGTAAGCCGAAGCTACAAATTGTTTGAATATGGCATTTAGCTGTATATGTCAGCTTTTCAGAATCGCAAAGTTCAATACAATCAGATGAAACATCCTTAATTTATGTGAAAGAAATAATCAGAAAGAAATACAATCAGATAAAACATACTGAAGTTATGTGAAAGAAATTAGCACTACCTCTGAAAAAACTATACAAATTTTGTTTGTCGCTTTACATACGAAGGTTTGGTCAAACGGCTGCAACGTATTTGCTTATCCATCGATTCATAGAAAATTTACATTAAACGACGACTAAATAATTAGTTGTAACTACCTAGAACCAAAAAGTTATATAATTTGGCTTTTCCTGAGTTTCCAAAATACAAAATTTAACAAAATATAGCGGAGAAAACTATGAAATTGGAATTTGAAAATCTAATATCTTCCAGACTGTAAGCTGAAGCTACAAATTGTTTGGATATGGCATTTAACTGTATTTTTCAGCTTTTCAGAATCGCAAAGTTCAATACAATCAGACAAAACATACTGAAGTAATGTGAAAGAAATAAGCACTACCTCTGAAAAAACTATACAAATTTTCGTTTGTCGCTTTACATACGAAGGATTGGTCAAACGGCTTTAAAGTATTTGTTGATACATCGATTCTTAGAAAATTTACATTAAAAGACGACTAAATAATTAGTTGTAACTACCTAGAACCAAAAAGTTGTATAATTTGGCTTTTCCTGAGTTTCCAAAATACAAAATTTAACAAAATATAGCGGAGAAACCTATAAAATTGGAATTTGAAAGTCTATTATCTTTCAGACGAGAAGCTGAATCTACAAATTGTTTCGATATGGCATTTAGCTGTATATGTCAGCTTTCCCGAATCGCAAAGTTCAATACAATTAGATGAAACATACTTCATTTATGTGAAATCACTACCTCTGAAAAAACTATACAAATTTTCGTTTGTCGCTTTACATACGAAGGTTTGGTCAAAAGGCTGCAACGTATCCGCTTATCCATCGATTCTTAGAAAATTTACATTAAACGACGACTAATTAATTAGTTGTAACTATCTAGAACCAAAAAGTTATATAGTTCGGCTTTTCCTGAGTTTCCAAAATACAAAATTTAACAAAATATAGCGAAGAAAACTATGAAATTGGAATTTGAAAATCTAATATCTTCCAGACTGTAAGCTGAAGCTACAAATTGTTTGGATATGGCATTTAACTGTATTTTTCAGCTTTTCAGAATCGCAAAGTTCAATACAATCAGATAAAACATACTGAAGTTATGTGAAAGAAATAAGCACTACCTCTGAAAAAACTATACACATTTTCGTGTGTCGCTTTACATACGAAGGATTGGTCAAACGGCTTTAAAGTATTTGTTTATACACCGATTCTTAGAAAATTTACATTAAAAGACGACTAAATAATTAGTTGTAACTACCTAGAACCAAAAAGTTGTATAATTTGGCTTTTCCTGAGTTTCCAAAATACAAAATTTAACAAAATATAGCGGAGAAAACTATGAAATTGTAATTTGAAAGTCATATCTTCCAGACTGTAAGCTGAAGCACAAAGTGTTTTTATCTGGCATGTAGCTGAACTTGTAAGCTTTTAAGAATTGTAAAGTTCAATACAATCAGATAAAACATACTGAAGTTATGTGAAAGAAATAAGCACTACCTCTGAAAAAAACTATACAAATTTTCGTTTGTCGCTTTACATACGAAGGATTGGTCAAACGGCTTCAAAGTATTTGTTTATACACCGTTGTATATGGCATTTAGCTGTATATGTCAGCTTTCCCGAATCGCAAAGTTCAATACAATTAGATGAAACATACTTAATTTATGTGAAAGAAATAATCACTACCTCTGAAAAAACTATACAAATTTTCGTTTGTCGCTTTACATACGAAGGTTTGGTCAAACGGCTGCAACGTATTTGCTTATCCATCGATTCATAGAAAATTTACATTAAACGACGACTAATTAATTAGTTGTAACTATCTAGAACCAAAAAGTTATATAGTTCGGCTTTTCCTGAGTTTCCAAAATACAAAATTTAACAAAATATAGCGGAGAAAACTATGAAATTGTAATTTGAAAGTCTTATATCTTCCAGACTGTAAGCTGAAGCTTCAAAGTGTTTTTATCTGGCATGTAGCTGTACTTGTAAGCTTTTAAGAATTGTAAAGTTCAATACAATCAGATAAAACATCCTTAATTTATGTGAAAGAAATAAGCACTACGTCTGAAAAAACTATACAAATTTTTGTTCGTCGCTTTACATACGAAGGTTTGGTCAAACGGCTGCAAATTATCCGTTTATCCATCGATTCTTAAAAAATTTACAATAAACAACGACTAATTAATTAGTCGTAACTATCCAAAACCAAAAAGTTATATATTTTGACTTTTCCTGAGTTTCCAAAGTAACAAATTTAACAAAATATAGCGGAGATAACTATGAAATTGGAATTTGAAAATCTAATATCTTCCAGACTGTAAGCTGAAGCTACACATTGTTGTAATATGGCATTTAGCTGTATATGTCAGCTTTTCAGAATCGCAAAGTTCAATACAATCAGATGAAACATCCTTAATTTATGTGAAAAAAATAAGCACTACCTCTGGAAAAAACTATACAAATTTTCGTTTGTCGCTTTACACACGAAGGTTTGATCAAACGGCTGCAACGTATTTGTTTATCCATCGATTCTTAGAAAATGTACCTTAAACGACGACTAATTAATTAGTTGTAACTATCTAGAACCAAAAAGTTATATAGTTCGGCTTTTCCTGAGTTTCCAAAATACAAAATTTAACAAAATATAGCGAAGAAAACTATGAAATTGGAATTTGGAAATCTAATATCTTCCAGACTGTAAGCTGAAGCTACAAATTGTTTGGATATGGCATTTAACTGTATTTTTCAGCTTTTCAGAATCGCAAAGTTCAATACAATCAGATAAAACATACTGAAGTTATGTGAAAGAAATAAGCACTACCTCTGAAAAAACTATACAAATTTTCGTTTGTCGCTTTACATACGAAGGATCGGTCAAACGGCTTTAAAGTATTTGTTTATACACCGATTCTTAGAAAATTTACATTAAAAGACGACTGAAATTGTAGTTTGAAAGTCTTATATCTTCCAGACTGTAAGCTGAAGCTACAAAGTGTTTTTATCTGGCATGTAGCTGTACTTGTAAGCTTTTAAGAATTGTAAAGTTCAATACAATCAGATAAAACATCCTTAATTTATGTGAAAGAAATAAGCACTACGTCTGAAAAAACTATACAAATTTTTGTTCGTCGCTTTACATACGAAGGTTTGGTCAAACGGCTGCAAATTATCCGTTTATCCATCGATTCTTAAAAAATTTACAATAAACAACGACTAATTAATTAGTCGTAACTATCCAAAACCAAAAAGTTATATATTTTGACTTTTCCTGAGTTTCCAAAGTAACAAATTTAACAAAATATAGCGGAGATAACTATGAAATTGGAATTTGAAAATCTAATATCTTCCAGACTGTAAGCTGAAGCTACAAATTGTTTGGATATGGCATTTAACTGTATTTTTCAGCTTTTCAGAATCGCAAAGTTCAATACAATCAGATAAAACATACTGAAGTAATGTGAAAGAAATAAGCACTACCTCTGAAAAAACTATACAAATTTTCGTTTGTCGCTTTACATACGAAGGATTGGTCAAACGGCTTTAAAGTATTTGTTGATACATCGATTCTTAGAAAATTTACATTAAAAGACGACTAAATAATTAGTTGTAACTACCTAGAACCAAAAAGTTGTATAATTTGGCTTTTCCTGAGTTTCCAAAATACAAAATTTAACAAAATATAGCGGAGAAAACCATGAAATTGGAATTTGAAAATCTAATATCTTCCAGACTGTAAGCCGAAGCTACAAATTGTTTGAATATGGCATTTAGCTGTATATGTCAGCTTTTCAGAATCGCAAAGTTCAATACAATCAGATGAAACATCCTTAATTTATGTGAAAGAAATAAGCACTACGTCTGAAAAAACTATACAAATTTTTGTTCGTCGCTTTACATACGAAGGTTTGGTCAAACGGCTGCAAATTATCCGTTTATCCATCGATTCTTAAAAAATTTACAATAAACAACGACTAATTAATTAGTCGTAACTATCCAAAACCAAAAAGTTATATATTTCGACTTTTCCTGAGTTTCCAAAGTAACAAATTTAACAAAATATAGCGGAGATAACTATGAAATTGGAATTTGAAAGTCTTATATCTTCCAAATGGTAAGCTGAAGCTACAAAGTGTTTGGACTTGGTATGAAGTTGCATTTGTCAGCTTTTCAGAATTTTTAAGTTCAATACAATCAATTGAAACATACTCAAGTTATGTGAAAGAAATAAGCACTACGTCTGAAAAAACTATACAAATTTTTGTTCGTCGCTTTACATACGAAGGTATGGTCAAACGGCTGCAACGTATCCGCTTATCCATCGATTCTTAGAAAATTTACCTTAAACGACGACTAATTAATTAGTCGTAACTATCTAAAACCAAAAAGTTGTATATTTCGACTTTTCCTGAGTTTCCAAATTAAAAAATTTAACAAAATATAGCGGAGAAAACTATGAAATTGGAATTTGAAAGTCCTATATCTTCCAAATGGTAAGCTGCAAAGTGTTCGGACTTGGTATGTAGTTGCATTTGTCAGCTTTTCAGAATTTTTAAGTTAAATACAATCAAATGAAACATACTCAAGTTATGTGAAAGAAATAAGCACTACGTCTGAAAAAACTATACAAATTTTTGTTCGTCGCTTTACATACGAAGGTTTGGTCAAACGGCTGCAACTTATTCGTTTATCCATCGATTCTTAAAAAATTTACAATAAAAAACGACTAATTAATTAGTCGTAACTATCCAAAACCAAAAAGTTATATATTTCGACTTTTCCTGAGTTTCCAAAGTAACAAATTTAACAAAATATAGCGGAGAAAACTATGAAATTGGAATTTGAAAGTCTTATATCTTCCAAATGGTAAGCTGAAGCTACAAAGTGTTTGGACTTGGTATGTAGTTGCATTTTTCAGCTTTTCAGAATCGCAAAGTTCAATACAATCAGATAAAACATACTGAAGTTATGTGAAAGAAATAAGCACTACCTCTGAAAAAACTATACAAATTTTCGTTTGTCGCTTTACATACGAAGGTTTGGTCAAAAGGCTGCAACGTATCCGCTTATCCATCGATTCTTAGAAAATTTACATTAAACGACGACTAATTAATTAGTTGTAACTATCTAGAACTAAAAAGTTATATAGTTCGGCTTTTCCTGAGTTTCCAAAATACAAAATTTAACAAAATATAGCGAAGAAAACTATGAAATTGGAATTTGAAAATCTAATATCTTCCAGACTGTAAGCTGAAGCTACAAATTGTTTGGATATGGCATTTAACTGTATTTTTCAGCTTTTCAGAATCGCAAAGTTCAATACAATCAGATAAAACATACTGAAGTTATGTGAAAGAAATAAGCACTACCTCTGAAAAAACTATACAAATTTTCGTTTGTCGCTTTACATACGAAGGATTGGTCAAACGGCTTTAAAGTATTTGTTTATACACCGATTCTTAGAAAATTTAAATTAAAAGACGACTAAATAATTAGTTGTAAATACCTAGAACCAAAAAGTTGTATAATTTGGCTTTTCCTGAGTTTCCAAAATACAAAATTTAACAAAATATAGCGGAGAAAACTATGAAATTGTAATTTGAAAGTCTTATATCTTCCAGACTGTAAGCTGAAGCACAAAGTGTTTTTATCTGGCATGTAGCTGAACTTGTAAGCTTTTAAGAATTGTAAAGTTCAATACAATCAGATAAAACATACTGACCTACTACTCTGAAAAAACTACCTACTAACTAACCTACTAACTAACCTACTAACTACCTACTAACCTACTACCTCTGAAAAAACTATACAAATTTTCGTTTGTCGCTTTACATACGAAGGTTTGGTCAAACGGCTGCAACGTATTTGTTTATCCATCGATTCCTAGAAAACTTACATTAAACGACGACTAAATAATTAGTTGTAACTACCTAGAACCAACAAGTTATATAATTTGGCTTTTCCTGAGTTTCCAAAATACAAAATTTAACAAAATGTAGCGGAGAAAACCATGAAATTGGCATTTGAAAATCTAATATCTTCCAGACTGTAAACCGAAGCTACAAATTGTTTGGATATGGCATTTAGCTGTATATGTCAGCTTTTCAGAATCGCAAAGTTCAATACAATCAGATGAAACATCCTTAATTTATGTGAAAGAAATAAGCACTACCTCTGAAAAAATTATACAAATTTTCGTTTGTCGCTTTACATACGAAGGTTTGGTCAAACGGCTGAGACGTATTTGTTTATCCATCGATTCTTAGAAAATTTACATTAAACGACGACTAATTAATTAGTTGTAACTATCTAAAACAAAAAAGTTATATAATTTGGCTATTCCTGAGTTTCCAAAATACAAAATTTAACAAAATATAGCGGAGAAAACCATGAAATTGGCATTTGAAAATCTAATATCTTCCAGACTGTAAGCCGAAGCTACAAATTGTTTGGATATGGCATTTAACTGTATTTTTCAGCTTTTCAGAATCGCAAAGTTCAATACAATCAGATAAAACATACTGAAGTTATGTGAAAGAAATAAGCACTACCTCTGAAAAAACTATACAAATTTTCGTTTGTCGCTTTACATACGAAGGATTGGTCAAACGGCTTTAAAGTATTTGTTTATACACCGATTCTTAGAAAATTTAAATTAAAAGACGACTAAATAATTAGTTGTAAATACCTAGAACCAAAAAGTTGTATAATTTGGCTTTTCCTGAGTTTCCAAAATACAAAATTTAACAAAATATAGCGGAGAAAACTATGAAATTGTAATTTGAAAGTCTTATATCTTCCAGACTGTAAGCTGAAGCACAAAGTGTTTTTATCTGGCATGTAGCTGAACTTGTAAGCTTTTAAGAATTGTAAAGTTCAATACAATCAGATAAAACATACTGAAGTTATGTGAAAGAAATAAGCACTACCTCTGAAAAAACTATACAAATTTTCGTTTGTCGCTTTACACACGAAGGTTTGTTCAAACGGCTGCAACGTATTTGTTTATCCATCGATTCTTAGAAAATTTACATTAAACGACGACTAATTAATTAGTTGTAACTATCTAGAACCAAAAAGTTATATAGTTCGGCTTTTCCTGAGTTTCCAAAATACAAAATTTAACAAAATATAGCGGAGAAACCTATGAAATTGGAATTTGAAAATCTAATATCTTTCAGACGAGAAGCTGAATCTACAAATTGTTTGGATATGGCATTTAGCTGTATATGTCAGCTTTCCCGAATCGCAAAGTTCAATACAATTAGATGAAACATACTTAATTTATGTGAAAGAAATAATCACTACCTCTGAAAAAACTATACAAATTTTCGTTTGTCGCTTTACATACGAAGGTTCGGTCAAACGGCTGCAACGTATTTGCTTATCCATCGATTCATAGAAAATTTACATTAAAAGACGACTAAATAATTAGTTGTAACTACCTAGAACCAAAAAGTTGTATAATTTGGCTTTTCCTGAGTTTCCAAAATACAAAATTTAACAAAATATAGCGGAGAAAACTATGAAATTGTAATTTGAAAGTCTTATATCTTCCAGACTGTAAGCTGAAGCTACAAAGTTTTTTTATCTGGCATGTAGCTGTACTTGTAAGCTTTTAAGAATTGTAAAGTTCAATACAATCAGAAAAAACATCCTTAATTTATGTGAAAGAAATAAGCACTACGTCTGAAAAAACTATACAAATTTTTGTTCGTCGCTTTACATACGAAGGTTTGGTCAAACGGCTGCAAATTATCCGTTTATCCATCGATTCTTAGAAAATTTACATTAAACGACGACTAATTAATTAGTTGTAACTAACTAGAACCAAAAAGTTATATAGTTCGGCTTTTCCTGAGTTTCCAAAATACAAAATTTAACAAAATATAGCGGAGAAAACTATGACATTGGAATTTGAAAATCTAATATCTTCCAGACTGTAAGCTGAAGCTACAAATTGTTTGGATATGGCATTTAACTGTATTTTTCTGCTTTTCAGAATCGCAAAGTTCAATACAATCAGATAAAACATACTGAAGTTATGTGAAAGAAATAAGCACTACCTCTGAAAAAACTATACAAATTTTCGTTTGTCGCTTTACACACGAAGGTTTGTTCAAACGGCTGCAACGTATTTGTTTATCCATCGATTCTTAGAAAATTTACATTAAACGACGACTAATTAATTAGTTGTAACTATCTAGAACCAAAAAGTTATATAGTTCGGCTTTTCCTGAGTTTCCAAAATACAAAATTTAACAAAATATAGCGGAGAAAACTATAAAATTGGAATTTGAAAATCTAATATCTTCCAGACTGTAAGCCGAAGCTACAAATTGTTTGGATATGGCATTTAGCTGTATATGTCAGCTTTTCAGAATCGCAAAGTTCAATACAATCAGATGAAACATACTTAATTTATGTGAAAGAAATAAGCACTACCTCTGAAAAAACTATACAAATTTTCGTTTGTCGCTTTACATACGAAGGTTTGGTCAAACGGCTGCAACGTATTTGTTTATCCATCGATTCCTAGAAAACTTACATTAAACGACGACTAAATAATTAGTTGTAACTACCTAGAACCAACAAGTTATATAATTTGGCTTTTCCTGAGTTTCCAAAATACAAAATTTAACAAAATGTAGCGGAGAAAACCATGAAATTGGCATTTGAAAATCTAATATCTTCCAGACTGTAAACCGAAGCTACAAATTGTTTGGATATGGCATTTAGCTGTATATGTCAGCTTTTCAGAATCGCAAAGTTCAATACAATCAGATGAAACATCCTTAATTTATGTGAAAGAAATAAGCACTACGTCTGAAAAAACTATACAAATTTTTGTTCGTCGCTTTACATACGAAGGTTTGGTCAAACGGCTGCAAATTATCCGTTTATCCATCGATTCTTAGAAAATTTACATTAAACGACGACTAATTAATTAGTTGTAACTAACTAGAACCAAAAAGTTATATAGTTCGGCTTTTCCTGAGTTTCCAAAATACAAAATTTAACAAAATATAGCGGAGAAAACTATGACATTGGAATTTGAAAATCTAATATCTTCCAGACTGTAAGCTGAAGCTACAAATTGTTTGGATATGGCATTTAACTGTATTTTTCTGCTTTTCAGAATCGCAAAGTTCAATACAATCAGATAAAACATACTGAAGTTATGTGAAAGAAATAAGCACTACCTCTGAAAAAACTATACAAATTTTCGTTTGTCGCTTTACACACGAAGGTTTGTTCAAACGGCTGCAACGTATTTGTTTATCCATCGATTCTTAGAAAATTTACATTAAACGACGACTAATTAATTAGTTGTAACTATCTAGAACCAAAAAGTTATATAGTTCGGCTTTTCCTGAGTTTCCAAAATACAAAATTTAACAAAATATAGCGGAGAAAACTATAAAATTGGAATTTGAAAATCTAATATCTTCCAGACTGTAAGCCGAAGCTACAAATTGTTTGGATATGGCATTTAGCTGTATATGTCAGCTTTTCAGAATCGCAAAGTTCAATACAATCAGATGAAACATACTTAATTTATGTGAAAGAAATAAGCACTACCTCTGAAAAAACTATACAAATTTTCGTTTGTCGCTTTACATACGAAGGTTTGGTCAAACGGCTGCAACGTATTTGTTTATCCATCGATTCCTAGAAAACTTACATTAAACGACGACTAAATAATTAGTTGTAACTACCTAGAACCAACAAGTTATATAATTTGGCTTTTCCTGAGTTTCCAAAATACAAAATTTAACAAAATGTAGCGGAGAAAACCATGAAATTGGCATTTGAAAATCTAATATCTTCCAGACTGTAAACCGAAGCTACAAATTGTTTGGATATGGCATTTAGCTGTATATGTCAGCTTTTCAGAATCGCAAAGTTCAATACAATCAGATGAAACATCCTTAATTTATGTGAAAGAAATAAGCACTACCTCTGAAAAAATTATACAAATTTTCGTTTGTCGCTTTACATACGAAGGTTTGGTCAAACGGCTGAGACGTATTTGTTTATCCATCGATTCTTAGAAAATTTACATTAAACGACGACTAATTAATTAGTTGTAACTATCTAAAACAAAAAAGTTATATAATTTGGCTATTCCTGAGTTTCCAAAATACAAAATTTAACAAAATATAGCGGAGAAAACCATGAAATTGGCATTTGAAAATCTAATATCTTCCAGACTGTAAGCCGAAGCTACAAATTGTTTGGATATGGCATTTAACTGTATTTTTCAGCTTTTCAGAATCGCAAAGTTCAATACAATCAGATAAAACATACTGAAGTTATGTGAAAGAAATAAGCACTACCTCTGAAAAAACTATACAAATTTTCGTTTGTCGCTTTACACACGAAGGTTTGGTCAAACGGCTGCAAAGTATTTGTTTATCCATCGATTCTTAGAAAATTTACATTGAACGACGACTAATTAATTAGTTGTAACTATCTAGAACCAAAAAGTTATATAGTTCGGCTTTTCCTGAGTTTCCAAAATACAAAATTTAACAAAATATAGCGGAGAAAACTATAAAATTGGAATTTGAAAATCTAATATCTTCCAGACTGTAAGCCGAAGCTACAAATTGTTTGGATATGGCATTTAGCTGTATATGTCAGCTTTTCAGAATCGCAAAGTTCAATACAATCAGATGAAACATACTTAATTTATGTGAAAGAAATAAGCACTACCTCTGAAAAAACTATACAAATTTTCGTTTGTCGCTTTACATACGAAGGTTTGGTCAAACGGCTGCAACGTATTTGTTTATCCATCGATTCTTAGAAAACTTACATTAAACGACGACTAAATAATTAGTTGTAACTACCTAGAACCAAAAAGTTATATAATTAGGCTTTTCCTGAGTTTCCATAATACAAAATTTAACAAAATATAGCGGAGAAAACCATGAAATTGGCATTTGAAAATCTAATATCTTCCAGACTGTAAGCTGAAGCTACAAATTGTTTGGATATGGCATTTAACTGTATTTTTCAGCTTTTCAGAATCGCAAAGTTCAATACAATCAGATAAAACATACTGAAGTTATGTGAAAGAAATAAGCACTACCTCTGAAAAAACTATACAAATTTTCGTTTGTCGCTTTACACACGAAGGTTTGTTCAAACGGCTGCAACGTATTTGTTTATCCATCGATTCTTAGAAAATTTACATTAAACGACGACTAATTAATTAGTTGTAACTATCTAGAACCAAAAAGTTATATAGTTCGGCTTTTCCTGAGTTTCCAAAATACAAAATTTAACAAAATATAGCGGAGAAAACTATAAAATTGGAATTTGAAAATCTAATATCTTCCAGACTGTAAGCCGAAGCTACAAATTGTTTGGATATGGCATTTAGCTGTATATGTCAGCTTTTCAGAATCGCAAAGTTCAATACAATCAGATGAAACATACTTAATTTATGTGAAAGAAATAAGCACTACCTCTGAAAAAACTATACAAATTTTCGTTTGTCGCTTTACATACGAAGGTTTGGTCAAACGGCTGCAACGTATTTGTTTATCCATCGATTCCTAGAAAACTTACATTAAACGACGACTAAATAATTAGTTGTAACTACCTAGAACCAACAAGTTATATAATTTGGCTTTTCCTGAGTTTCCAAAATACAAAATTTAACAAAATGTAGCGGAGAAAACCATGAAATTGGCATTTGAAAATCTAATATCTTCCAGACTGTAAACCGAAGCTACAAATTGTTTGGATATGGCATTTAGCTGTATATGTCAGCTTTTCAGAATCGCAAAGTTCAATACAATCAGATGAAACATCCTTAATTTATGTGAAAGAAATAAGCACTACCTCTGAAAAAATTATACAAATTTTCGTTTGTCGCTTTACATACGAAGGTTTGGTCAAACGGCTGAGACGTATTTGTTTATCCATCGATTCTTAGAAAATTTACATTAAACGACGACTAATTAATTAGTTGTAACTATCTAAAACAAAAAAGTTATATAATTTGGCTATTCCTGAGTTTCCAAAATACAAAATTTAACAAAATATAGCGGAGAAAACCATGAAATTGGCATTTGAAAATCTAATATCTTCCAGACTGTAAGCCGAAGCTACAAATTGTTTGGATATGGCATTTAACTGTATTTTTCAGCTTTTCAGAATCGCAAAGTTCAATACAATCAGATAAAACATACTGAAGTTATGTGAAAGAAATAAGCACTACCTCTGAAAAAACTATACAAATTTTCGTTTGTCGCTTTACACACGAAGGTTTGGTCAAACGGCTGCAAAGTATTTGTTTATCCATCGATTCTTAGAAAATTTACATTGAACGACGACTAATTAATTAGTTGTAACTATCTAGAACCAAAAAGTTATATAGTTCGGCTTTTCCTGAGTTTCCAAAATACAAAATTTAACAAAATATAGCGGAGAAAACTATAAAATTGGAATTTGAAAATCTAATATCTTCCAGACTGTAAGCCGAAGCTACAAATTGTTTGGATATGGCATTTAGCTGTATATGTCAGCTTTTCAGAATCGCAAAGTTCAATACAATCAGATGAAACATACTTAATTTATGTGAAAGAAATAAGCACTACCTCTGAAAAAACTATACAAATTTTCGTTTGTCGCTTTACATACGAAGGTTTGGTCAAACGGCTGCAACGTATTTGTTTATCCATCGATTCTTAGAAAACTTACATTAAACGACGACTAAATAATTAGTTGTAACTACCTAGAACCAAAAAGTTATATAATTAGGCTTTTCCTGAGTTTCCATAATACAAAATTTAACAAAATATAGCGGAGAAAACCATGAAATTGGCATTTGAAAATCTAATATCTTCCAGACTGTAAGCCGAAGCTACAAATTGTTTGGATATGGCATTTAGCTGTATATGTCAGCTTTTCAGAATCGCAAAGTTCAATACAATCAGATGAAACATACTGAAGTTATGTGAAGGAAATAAGCACTACCGCTGAAAAAACTATACAAATTTTCGTTTGTCGCTTTACATACGAAGGTTTGGTCAAACGGCTGCAACGTATTTGTTTATCCATCGATTCTTAGAAAATTTACATTAAACGACGACTAATTAATTAGTTGTAACTAACTAGAACCAAAAAGTTATATAGTTCGGCTTTTCCTGAGTTTCCAAAATACAAAATTTAACAAAATATAGCGGAGAAAACTATGACATTGGAATTTGAAAATCTAATATCTTCCAGACTGTAAGCTGAAGCTACAAATTGTTTGGATATGGCATTTAACTGTATTTTTCAGCTTTTCAGAATCGCAAAGTTCAATACAATCAGATAAAACATACTGAAGTTATGTGAAAGAAATAAGCACTACCTCTGAAAAAACTATACAAATTTTCGTTTGTCGCTTTACACACGAAGGTTTGTTCAAACGGCTGCAACGTATTTGTTTATCCATCGATTCTTAGAAAATTTACATTAAACGACGACTAATTAATTAGTTGTAACTATCTAGAACCAAAAAGTTATATAGTTCGGCTTTTCCTGAGTTTCCAAAATACAAAATTTAACAAAATATAGCGGAGAAAACTATAAAATTGGAATTTGAAAATCTAATATCTTCCAGACTGTAAGCCGAAGCTACAAATTGTTTGGATATGGCATTTAGCTGTATATGTCAGCTTTTCAGAATCGCAAAGTTCAATACAATCAGATGAAACATACTTAATTTATGTGAAAGAAATAAGCACTACCTCTGAAAAAACTATACAAATTTTCGTTTGTCGCTTTACATACGAAGGTTTGGTCAAACGGCTGCAACGTATTTGTTTATCCATCGATTCCTAGAAAACTTACATTAAACGACGACTAAATAATTAGTTGTAACTACCTAGAACCAACAAGTTATATAATTTGGCTTTTCCTGAGTTTCCAAAATACAAAATTTAACAAAATGTAGCGGAGAAAACCATGAAATTGGCATTTGAAAATCTAATATCTTCCAGACTGTAAACCGAAGCTACAAATTGTTTGGATATGGCATTTAGCTGTATATGTCAGCTTTTCAGAATCGCAAAGTTCAATACAATCAGATGAAACATCCTTAATTTATGTGAAAGAAATAAGCACTACCTCTGAAAAAATTATACAAATTTTCGTTTGTCGCTTTACATACGAAGGTTTGGTCAAACGGCTGAGACGTATTTGTTTATCCATCGATTCTTAGAAAATTTACATTAAACGACGACTAATTAATTAGTTGTAACTATCTAAAACAAAAAAGTTATATAATTTGGCTATTCCTGAGTTTCCAAAATACAAAATTTAACAAAATATAGCGGAGAAAACCATGAAATTGGCATTTGAAAATCTAATATCTTCCAGACTGTAAGCCGAAGCTACAAATTGTTTGGATATGGCATTTAACTGTATTTTTCAGCTTTTCAGAATCGCAAAGTTCAATACAATCAGATAAAACATACTGAAGTTATGTGAAAGAAATAAGCACTACCTCTGAAAAAACTATACAAATTTTCGTTTGTCGCTTTACACACGAAGGTTTGGTCAAACGGCTGCAAAGTATTTGTTTATCCATCGATTCTTAGAAAATTTACATTGAACGACGACTAATTAATTAGTTGTAACTATCTAGAACCAAAAAGTTATATAGTTCGGCTTTTCCTGAGTTTCCAAAATACAAAATTTAACAAAATATAGCGGAGAAAACTATAAAATTGGAATTTGAAAATCTAATATCTTCCAGACTGTAAGCCGAAGCTACAAATTGTTTGGATATGGCATTTAGCTGTATATGTCAGCTTTTCAGAATCGCAAAGTTCAATACAATCAGATGAAACATACTTAATTTATGTGAAAGAAATAAGCACTACCTCTGAAAAAACTATACAAATTTTCGTTTGTCGCTTTACATACGAAGGTTTGGTCAAACGGCTGCAACGTATTTGTTTATCCATCGATTCTTAGAAAACTTACATTAAACGACGACTAAATAATTAGTTGTAACTACCTAGAACCAAAAAGTTATATAATTAGGCTTTTCCTGAGTTTCCATAATACAAAATTTAACAAAATATAGCGGAGAAAACCATGAAATTGGCATTTGAAAATCTAATATCTTCCAGACTGTAAGCCGAAGCTACAAATTGTTTGGATATGGCATTTAGCTGTATATGTCAGCTTTTCAGAATCGCAAAGTTCAATACAATCAGATGAAACATACTGAAGTTATGTGAAGGAAATAAGCACTACCGCTGAAAAAACTATACAAATTTTCGTTTGTCGCTTTACATACGAAGGTTTGGTCAAACGGCTGCAACGTATTTGTTTATCCATCGATTCTTAGAAAATTTACATTAAACGACGACTAATTAATTAGTTGTAACTAACTAGAACCAAAAAGTTATATAGTTCGGCTTTTCCTGAGTTTCCAAAATACAAAATTTAACAAAATATAGCGGAGAAAACTATAAAATTGGCATTTAAAAATCTAATATCTTCCAGACTGTAAGCCGAAGCTACAAATTGTTTGGATATGGCATTTAACTGTATTTTTCAGCTTTTCAGAATCGCAAAGTTCAATACAATCAGATAAAACATACTGAAGTTATGTGAAAGAAATAAGCACTACCTCTGAAAAAACTATACAAATTTTCGTTTGTCGCTTTACACACGAAGGTTTGGTCAAACGGCTGCAAAGTATTTGTTTATCCATCGATTCTTAGAAAATTTACATTGAACGACGACTAATTAATTAGTTGTAACTATCTAGAACCAAAAAGTTATATAGTTCGGCTTTTCCTGAGTTTCCAAAATACAAAATTTAACAAAATATAGCGGAGAAAACTATAAAATTGGAATTTGAAAATCTAATATCTTCCAGACTGTAAGCCGAAGCTACAAATTGTTTGGATATGGCATTTAGCTGTATATGTCAGCTTTTCAGAATCGCAAAGTTCAATACAATCATATGAAACATACTTAATTTATGTGAAAGAAATAAGCACTACCTCTGAAAAAACTATACAAATTTTCGTTTGTCGCTTTACACACGAAGGTTTGGTCAAACGGCTGCAAAGTATTTGTTTATCCATCGATTCTTAGAAAAATTACATTGAACGACGACTAATTAATTAGTTGTAACTATCTAGAACCAAAAAGTTATATAGTTCGGCTTTTCCTGAGTTTCCAAAATACAAAATTTAACAAAATATAGCGGAGAAAACTATAAAATTGGAATTTGAAAATCTAATATCTTACAGACTGTAAGCCGAAGCTACAAATTGTTTGGATATGGCATTTAGCTGTATATGTCAGCTTTTCAGAATCGCAAAGTTCAATACAATCAGATGAAACATACTTAATTTATGTGAAAGAAATAAGCACTACCTCTGAAAAAACTATACAAATTTTCGTTTGTCGCTTTACATACGAAGGTTTGGTCAAACGGCTGCAACGTATTTGTTTATCCATCGATTCTTAGAAAACTTACATTAAACGACGACTAAATAATTAGTTGTAACTACCTAGAAACAAAAAGTTATATAATTAGGCTTTTCCTGAGTTTCCATAATACAACATTTAACAAAATATAGCGGAGAAAACCATGAAATTGGCATTTGAAAATCTAATATCTTCCAGACTGTAAGCCGAAGCTACAAATTGTTTGGATATGGCATTTAGCTGTATATGTCAGCTTTTCAGAATCGCAAAGTTCAATACAATCAGATGAAACATACTGAAGTTATGTGAAGGAAATAAGCACTACCGCTGAACAAACTATACAAATTTTCGTTTGTCGCTTTACATACGAAGGTTTGGTCAAACGGCTGCAACGTATTTGTTTATCCATCGATTCTTAGAAAATTTACATTAAACGACGACTAATTAATTAGTTGTAACTAACTAGAACCAAAAAGTTATATAGTTCGGCTTTTTCTGAGTTTCCAAAATACAAAATTTAACAAAATATAGCGGAGAAAACTATGAAATTGGAATTTGAAAATCTAATATCTTCCAGACTGTAAGCTGAAGCTACAAATTGTTTGGATATGGCATTTAACTGTATTTTTCAGCTTTTCAGAACCAAAAAGTTATATAGTTCGGCTTTTCCTGAGTTTCCAAAATACAAAATTTAACAAAATATAGCGGAGAAAACTATAAAATTGGAATTTGAAAATCTAATATCTTCCAGACTGTAAGCCGAAGCTACAAATTGTTTGGATATGGCATTTAGCTGTATATGTCAGCTTTTCAGAATCGCAAAGTTCAATACAATCAGATGAAACATACTTAATTTATGTGAAAGAAATAAGCACTACCTCTGAAAAAACTATACAAATTTTCGTTTGTCGCTTTACATACGAAGGTTTGGTCAAACGGCTGCAACGTATTTGTTTATCCATCGATTCTTAGAAAATTTACATTAAACGACGACTAATTAATTAGTTGTAACTATCTAAAACAAAAAAATTACATAATTTGGCTATTCCTGAGTTTCCAAAATACAAAATTTAACAAAATATAGCGGAGAAAACCATGAAATTGGCATTTGAAAATCTAATATCTTCCAGACTGTAAGCCGAAGCTACAAATTGTTTGGATATGGCATTTAACTGTATTTTTCAGCTTTTCAGAATCGCAAAGTTCAATACAATCAGATAAAACATACTGAAGTTATGTGAAAGAAATAAGCACTACCTCTGAAAAAACTATACAAATTTTCGTTTGTCGCTTTACACACGAAGGTTTGGTCAAACGGCTGCAAAGTATTTGTTTATCCATCGATTCTTAGAAAATTTACATTGAACGACGACTAATTAATTAGTTGTAACTATCTAAAACAAAAAAGTTACATAATTTGGCTATTCCTGAGTTTCCAAAATACAAAATTTAACAAAATATAGCGGAGAAAACTATAAAATTGGAATTTGAAAATCTAATATCTTCCAGACTGTAAGCCGAAGCTACAAATTGTTTGGATATGGCATTTAGCTGTATATGTCAGCTTTTCAGAATCGCAAAGTTCAATACAATCAGATGAAACATACTTAATTTATGTGAAAGAAATAAGCACTACCTCTGAAAAAACTATACAAATTTTCGTTTGTCGCTTTACATACGAAGGTTTGGTCAAACGGCTGCAACGTATTTGTTTATCCATCGATTCTTAGAAAATTTACATTAAACGACGACTAATTAATTAGTTGTAACTATCTAAAACAAAAAAGTTACATAATTTGGCTATTCCTGAGTTTCCAAAATACAAAATTTAACAAAATATAGCGGAGAAAACTATAAAATTGGAATTTGAAAATCTAATATCTTACAGACTGTAAGCCGAAGCTACAAATTGTTTGGATATGGCATTTAGCTGTATATGTCAGCTTTTCAGAATCGCAAAGTTCAATACAATCAGATGAAACATACTTAATTTATGTGAAAGAAATAAGCACTACCTCTGAAAAAACTATACAAATTTTCGTTTGTCGCTTTACATACGAAGGTTTGGTCAAACGGCTGCAACGTATTTGTTTATCCATCGATTCTTAGAAAACTTACATTAAACGACGACTAAATAATTAGTTGTAACTACCTAGAACCAAAAATTTATATAATTAGGCTTTTCCTGAGTTTCCATAATACAACATTTAACAAAATATAGCGGAGAAAACCATGAAATTGGCATTTGAAAATCTAATATCTTCCAGACTGTAAGCCGAAGCTACAAATTGTTTGGATATGGCATTTAGCTGTATATGTCAGCTTTTCAGAATCGCAAAGTTCAATACAATCAGATGAAACATAATGAAGTTATGTGAAGGAAATAAGCACTACCGCTGAAAAAACTATACAAATTTTCGTTTGTCGCTTTACATACGATGGTTTGGTCAAACGGCTGCAACGTATTTGTTTATCCATCGATTCTTAGAAAATTTACATTAAACGACGACTAATTAATTAGTTGTAACTAACTAGAACCAAAAAGTTATATAGTTCGGCTTTTCCTGAGTTTCCAAAATACAAAATTTAACAAAATATAGCGGAGAAAACTATGAAATTGGAATTTGAAAATCTAATATCTTCCAGACTGTAAGCTGAAGCTACAAATTGTTTGGATATGGCATTTAACTGTATTTTTCAGCTTTTCAGAATCGCAAAGTTCAATACAATCAGATAAAACATACTGAAGTTATGTGAAAGAAATAAGCACTACCTCTGAAAAAACTATACAAATTTTCGTTTGTCGCTTTACACACGAAGGTTTGGTCAAACGGCTGCAAAGTATTTGTTTATCCATCGATTCTTAGAAAATTTACATTGAACGACGACTAATTAATTAGTTGTAACTATCTAGAACCAAAAAGTTATATAGTTCGGCTTTTCCTGAGTTTCCAAAATACAAAATTTAACAAAATATAGCGGAGAAAACTATAAAATTGGAATTTGAAAATCTAATATCTTCCAGACTGTAAACCGAAGCTACAAATTGTTTGGATATGGCATTTAGCTGTATATGTCAGCTTTTCAGAATCGCAAAGTTCAATACAATCAGATGAAACATCCTTAATTTATGTGAAAGAAATAAGCACTACCTCTGAAAAAACTATACAAATTTTCGTTTGTCGCTTTACATACGAAGGTTTCGTCAAACGGCTGCAACGTATTTGTTTATCCATCGATTCTTAGAAAATTTACATTAAACGACGACTAATTAATTAGTTGTAACTATCTAAAACAAAAAAGTTACATAATTTGGCTATTCCTGAGTTTCCAAAATACAAAATTTAACAAAATATAGCGGAGAAAACCATGAAATTGGCATTTGAAAATCTAATATCTTCCAGACTGTAAGCCGAAGCTACAAATTGTTTGGATATGGCATTTAACTGTATTTTTCAGCTTTTCAGAATCGCAAAGTTCAATACAATCAGATAAAACATACTGAAGTTATGTGAAAGAAATAAGCACTACCTCTGAAAAAACTATACAAATTTTCGTTTGTCGCTTTACACACGAAGGTTTGGTCAAACGGCTGCAAAGTATTTGTTTATCCATCGATTCTTAGAAAATTTACATTGAACGACGACTAATTAATTAGTTGTAACTATCTAGAACCAAAAAGTTATATAGTTCGGCTTTTCCTGAGTTTCCAAAATACAAAATTTAACAAAATATAGCGGAGAAAACTATAAAATTGGAATTTGAAAATCTAATATCTTCCAGACTGTAAGCCGAAGCTACAAATTGTTTGGATATGGCATTTAGCTGTATATGTCAGCTTTTCAGAATCGCAAAGTTCAATACAATCAGATGAAACATACTTAATTTATGTGAAAGAAATAAGCACTACCTCTGAAAAAACTATACAAATTTTCGTTTGTCGCTTTACATACGAAGGTTTGGTCAAACGGCTGCAACGTATTTGTTTATCCATCGATTCTTAGAAAATTTACATTAAACGACGACTAATTAATTAGTTGTAACTATCTAAAACAAAAAAGTTACATAATTTGGCTATTCCTGAGTTTCCAAAATACAAAATTTAACAAAATATAGCGGAGAAAACTATAAAATTGGAATTTGAAAATCTAATATCTTACAGACTGTAAGCCGAAGCTACAAATTGTTTGGATATGGCATTTAGCTGTATATGTCAGCTTTTCAGAATCGCAAAGTTCAATACAATCAGATGAAACATACTTAATTTATGTGAAAGAAATAAGCACTACCTCTGAAAAAACTATACAAATTTTCGTTTGTCGCTTTACATACGAAGGTTTGGTCAAACGGCTGCAACGTATTTGTTTATCCATCGATTCTTAGAAAACTTACATTAAACGACGACTAAATAATTAGTTGTAACTACCTAGAACCAAAAAGTTATATAATTAGGCTTTTCCTGAGTTTCCATAATACAACATTTAACAAAATATAGCGGAGAAAACCATGAAATTGGCATTTGAAAATCTAATATCTTCCAGACTGTAAGCCGAAGCTACAAATTGTTTGGATATGGCATTTAGCTGTATATGTCAGCTTTTCAGCATCGCAAAGTTCAATACAATCAGATGAAACATAATGAAGTTATGTGAAGGAAATAAGCACTACCGCTGAAAAAACTATACAAATTTTCGTTTGTCGCTTTACATACGAAGGTTTGGTCAAACGGCTGCAACGTATTTGTTTATCCATCGATTCTTAGAAAATTTACATTAAACGACGACTAATTAATTAGTTGTAACTAACTAGAACCAAAAAGTTATATAGTTCGGCTTTTCCTGAGTTTCCAAAATACAAAATTTAACAAAATATAGCGGAGAAAACTATGAAATTGGAATTTGAAAATCTAATATCTTCCAGACTGTAAGCTGAAGCTACAAATTGTTTGGATATGGCATTTAACTGTACTTTTCAGCTTTTCAGAATCGCAAAGTTTAATACAATCAGATAAAACATACTGAAGTTATGTGAAAGAAATAAGCACTACCTCTGAAAAAACTATACAAATTTTCGTTTGTCGCTTTACACACGAAGGTTTGGTCAAACGGCTGCAAAGTATTTGTTTATCCATCGATTCTTAGAAATTTTACATTGAACGACGACTAATTAATTAGTTGTAACTATCTAGAACCAAAAAGTTATATAGTTCGGCTTTTCCTGAGTTTCCAAAATACAAAATTTAACAAAATATAGCGGAGAAAACTATAAAATTGGAATTTGAAAATCTAATATCTTCCAGACTGTAAGCCGAAGCTACAAATTGTTTGGATATGGCATTTAGCTGTATATGTCAGCTTTTCAGAATCGCAAAGTTCAATACAATCAGATGAAACATACTTAATTTATGTGAAAGAAATAAGCACTACCTCTGAAAAAACTATACAAATTTTCGTTTGTCGCTTTACATACGAAGGTTTGGTCAAACGGCTGCAACGTATTTGTTTATCCATCGATTCTTAGAAAATTTACATTAAACGACGACTAATTAATTAGTTGTAACTATCTAAAACAAAAAAGTTACATAGTTTGGCTATTCCTGAGTTTCCAAAATACAAAATTTAACAAAATATAGCGGAGAAAACCATGAAATTGGCATTTGAAAATCTAATATCTTCCAGACTGTAAGCCGAAGCTACAAATTGTTTGGATATGGCATTTAACTGTATTTTTCAGCTTTTCAGAATCGCAAAGTTCAATACAATCAGATAAAACATACTGAAGTTATGTGAAAGAAATAAGCACTACCTCTGAAAAAACTATACAAATTTTCGTTTGTCGCTTTACATACGAAGGTTTGGTCAAACGGCTGCAACGTATTTGTTTATCCATCGATTCTTAGAAAACTTACATTAAACGACGACTAAATAATTAGTTGTAACTACCTAGAACCAAAAAGTTATATAATTAGGCTTTTCCTGAGTTTCCATAATACAAAATTTAACAAAATATAGCGGAGAAAACCATGAAATTGGCATTTGAAAATCTAATATCTTCCAGACTGTAAGCCGAAGCTACAAATTGTTTGGATATGGCATTTAGCTGTATATGTCAGCTTTTCAGAATCGCAAAGTTCAATACAATCAGATGAAACATACTGAAGTTATGTGAAGGAAATAAGCACTACCGCTGAAAAAACTATACAAATTTTCGTTTGTCGCTTTACATACGAAGGTTTGGTCAAACGGCTGCAACGTATTTGTTTATCCATCGATTCTTAGAAAATTTACATTAAACGACGACTAATTAATTAGTTGTAACTAACTAGAACCAAAAAGTTATATAGTTCGGCTTTTCCTGAGTTTCCAAAATACAAAATTTAACAAAATATAGCGGAGAAAACTATGAAATTGGAATTTGAAAATCTAATATCTTCCAGACTGTAAGCTGAAGCTACAAATTGTTTGGATATGGCATTTAACTGTATTTTTCAGCTTTTCAGAATCGCAAAGTTCAATACAATCAGATAAAACATACTGAAGTTATGTGAAAGAAATAAGCACTACCTCTGAAAAAACTATACAAATTTTCGTTTGTCGCTTTACACACGAAGGTTTGGTCAAACGGCTGCAACGTATTTGTTTATCCATCGATTCTTAGAAAATTTACATTGAACGACGACTAATTAATTAGTTGTAACTATCTAGAACCAAAAAGTTATATAGTTCGGCTTTTCCTGAGTTTCCAAAATACAAAATTTAACAAAATATAGCGGAGAAAACTATAAAATTGGAATTTGAAAATCTAATATCTTCCAGACTGTAAGCCGAAGCTACAAATTGTTTGGATATGGCATTTAGCTGTATATGTCAGCTTTTCAGAATCGCAAAGTTCAATACAATCAGATGAAACATACTTAATTTATGTGAAAGAAATAAGCACTACCTCTGAAAAAACTATACAAATTTTCGTTTGTCGCTTTACATACGAAGGTTTGGTCAAACGGCTGCAACGTATTTGTTTATCCATCGATTCTTAGAAAACTTACATTAAACGACGACTAAATAATTAGTTGTAACTACCTAGAACCAAAAAGTTATATAATTAGGCTTTTCCTGAGTTTCCATAATACAAAATTTAACAAAATATAGCGGAGAAAACTATAAAATTGGAATTTGAAAATCTAATATCTTCCAGACTGTAAGCCGAAGCTACAAATTGTTTGGATATGGCATTTAGCTGTATATGTCAGCTTTTCAGAATCGCAAAGTTTAATACAATCAGATGAAACATACTGAAGTTATGTGAAGGAAATAAGCACTACCGCTGAAAAAACTATACAAATTTTCGTTTGTCGCTTTACATACGAAGGTTTGGTCAAACGGCTGCAACGTATTTGTTTATCCATCGATTCTTAGAAAATTTACATTAAACGACGACTAATTAATTAGTTGTAACTAACTAGAACCAAAAAGTTATATAGTTCGGCTTTTCCTGAGTTTCCAAAATACAAAATTTAACAAAATATAGCGGAGAAAACTATAAAATTGGAATTTGAAAATCTAATATCTTCCAGTCTGTAAGCCGAAGCTACAAATTGTTTGGATATGGCATTTAGCTGTATATGTCAGCTTTTCCGAATCGCAAAGTTCAATACAATCAGATGAAACATACTTAATTTATGTGAAAGAAATAATCACTACCTCTGAAAAAACTATACAAATTTTCGTTTGTCGCTTTACATACGAAGGTTTGGTCAAACGGCTGCAACGTGTTTGTTTATCCATCGATTCTTAAAAAATTTACATTAAACGACGACTAAATAATTAGTTGTAACTACCTAGAACCAAAATGTTGTATAATTTGGCTTTTCCTGAGTTTCCAAAATACAAAATTTAACAAAATATAGCGGAGAAAACCATGAAATTGGAATTTGAAAATCTAATATCTTCCAGACTGTAAGCCGAAGCTACAAATTGTTTGGATATGGCATTTAGCTGTATATGTCAGCTTTTCAGAATCGCAAAGTTCAATACAATCAGATGAAACATCCTTAATTTATGTGAAAGAAATAAGCACTACCTCTGAAAAAACAATACAAATTTTCGTTTGTCGCTTTACATACGAAGGTTTGTTCAAACGGCTGCAACGTATTTGTTTATACATCGATTCTTAGAAAATTTACATTAAACGACGACTAAATAATTAGTTGTAACTACCTAGAACCAAAAAGTTGTATAATTTGGCTTTTCCTGAGTTTCCAAAATACAAAATTTAACCAAATATATAGTTTTTTTTTTTGGTATATTTTGACAATGTTGGTTTTTTTTTTTTAAATTTTGTATTTTTTGACATTTTTGGTTTTTTTTTTTGGTATTTTTTTTTGTTGTAATTTTTGGTATTTTTTGACAATTTATTTTTGGTATTCTTTGGTATTTTTGGTATAACAAGTTGGTTTTTGTTGGTATATTTTGACAATTTATTTTTGTTATTCTTTGCTATTTTTTGGTATAACAAGTTGGTATTTTTGGTTTTTTTTTTGTATTTTTTGACATTTTTGGTATTTTTTTAAATTTTTTGGTATTTTTAAAATAATTTTTTTTTTTTTTTGGTATTTTTTGGCCATTTTTGGTATTTTTTGACAATTTGGTATTTTATGGCATTTTTGGTATTTTTTGTTGACAATATTGGTAGTCTGTTTTTTTTTTTTGGTATTTTTTTACAATTTATTTTTGGTATTCTTTGGTATTGTTGTTATTTTTTGATATTTTTTTACATTTTTGGTATTTTTGGTATAACAAGTTGGTTTTTGTTGGTATTTTTTGACAATTTTTTTTTGTTATTCTTTGCTATTTTTTGGTATAACAAGTTGGTTTTTGTTGGTTTTTTTTTTGGTATTTTTTGACAATTTTGGTTTTTTTTTTTTTATTTTTTTTTTGTAATTTTTGGTATTTTTTGACAATTTATTTTTGGTATTTTTTTTGGCAATTTTGATATTTTTTTTTGGCATTTTTGGTATTTTTTGACAATTTGGTGTTTTATGGAATTTTTGGTATTTTTTGACAATTTTTGGTATAACAAATTGGTATTTGTTGGTATTTTTTGACAATTTTGGTATTTTTTTTTTTTACATTTTTGGTATTTTTTTTTTTGACAATTTTGACATTTTAGGTTTTTTTTTGATATTTTTGACAATTGTTGTATTTTTTTATGGTATTTTTTGACAATTTATTTTTGTTATTCTTTGGTATTTTTGGTATAACAAGTTGGTTTTTGTTGGTATTTTTTGACAATTTTGGTTTTTTTTTTTAAATTTTGTATTTTTTGACATTTTTGGTTTTTTTTTTTGGTATTTTTTTTTTGTAATTTTTGGTATTTTTTGACAATTTTTGGTATAACAAATTGGTATTTGTTGGTATTTTTTGACAATTTTGGTATTTTTTTTTTTACATTTTTGGCATTTTTTGTTTTTTTTTTTGACAAATTGGTATTTTTTGGTAATACCAATTCTTTGGTATTTTTTTTTTAATTTTTTTTTTTACAGTTTTTGTTTTTTTTTTGACATTTTTGGTATTTTTTTGATTTTTTTTTTGTCTTTTTGACAATTTTTGTATTTTTTTTTTTGGTATTTTTTTACAATTTGGTATTTTTGGTATTCTTTGTTATTTTTTTTTTGACATTTTTGGTATTTTTTTAAAATTGTTGGTATTTTTTGGTAATTTTTTGGTATGACTGGTTGGGTTTGTTGGTATTTTTTTGACAATTTTGGTATTTTTTTTAGTCATTTTTGGTATTTTTTCACAATTTTGGTATTTTTTTTTTTGGTATTTGTGACAATTTGGTATTTTATGGCATTTTTGTTATTTTTTGACAATTTGATATTTTTTGGTATTTTTTTTTGGAATTTTTTGGTATTTTTTGACATTTTTGGTATTTTTTTTGGCAATTTTGGTATTCTGTTTTTTTTTTTTTTTTTTGTATTTTTGACAATTTTTGTATTTTTTTGTGGTATTTTTTGACAATTTGGTATTTTGGTATTTTTTTTAAATTTTTGGTATTTTTTGACATTTTTTTTTGTTGTATTTTTTGACATTTTTGGTATTTTATGGCATTTTTGGTATTTTTTTTTGACAATTTTGGTATTCTGTTTTTTTTTTTTTTTTGGTATTTTTTACAATTTTTGTATTTTTTTGTGGTATTTTTTGACAATTTGGTATTTATGGTATTTTTTGTTATATTTGGTATTTTTTGATTTTTTTTTTTAAATTTATGGTATTTTTTGACATTTTTTTTTTTTTTGGTATTTTAAGACACTTATGGTATTTGTTGGCATTTTTTTTTCGGTATTTTTTCACAATTTATTTTTGGTATTCTTTGGTATTTTTTTACATTTTTGGTATTTTTTTCGAATTTTTTTTTGTTTTTTTGGTATAAAACCAAAAACCAACTTGGGTTTTTGTTGGTATTTTTTGACAATTTATTTTTGTTATTCTTTGGTATTTTTGGTATAACAAGTTGATTTTTGTTGGTATTTTTTTTTGTATTTTTTTTGTGGCATGTTTGGTATTTTTTGACATTTTCGTATTTTATGGAATATTTGGTAGTTTTTGACAATTTGGTATTTTATGGCATTTTTGGCATTTTTTTGACATTTTGGTATTTTTTGATATTTTTTGACAATATTTTAATTTTTTGACATTTTTGGTATTTTTTTCAATTTCTGGTATTTGTTGACAAATTTTTTTTTTTTGGTATAATTGGTATTCTTTGGTATTTTTTTTTTTAAATTTTTGGTATTTATTGACATTTTTTGGTTTTTTTTTGATATTTTATGACAATTTTGATATTTTTTTTTTGGTAATTTGTGACAATTTGGTATTTTATGGCATTTTTGTTATTTTTTTACAATTTGGTAATTTTTGGCAGTTTTGGTATACTTTTTTTTTTTGGCATTTTTGGTTTTTGTTTTGGTATTTTTTTTTTTTTGTATTTTTGAAAATTGTTTTATTTTTTTTTGGTGTTTTTTTGACAATTTGGTATTTATGGTATTCTTTGACATTTCTGGTATTTTTTGACAATTTTTTTTTTTTTTTGTATTTTTTGGCCATTTTTGGTATTTTTTTTTTTGACAATTTTGGTTTTCTGTTTATTTTTTTTTAGTATTTTTTTACAATTTATTTTTGGTATTGTTGTTATTTTTTGTATTTTTTGGAAGTTTTTTGGTATTATTTGACAATTTTGGTATTTTTTTTGACATTTTTGGTATTTTTTTTAAATTTTTGGTATTTTTTGACTTTTTTTTTTTTTTGGTATTTTTTCACAATTTATTTTTGGTATTCTTTGGTATTGTTGTTAATTTTTGGTATTTTTTTTTTACATTTTTGGTATTTTTTTTGGAATTTTTTTGGCATTTTTGGTATAACAAGTTTGTTTTTGTTGGTATTTTTTTGGTATTTTTTCACAATATTGGTATTTTTTTTTTGGTATTTGAGACAATTTGGTATTTTATGGCATTTTTGTTATTTTTTGACAAATTGGTATTTTTTGGTATTTTTTTTGGAATTTTTTTTGGTATTTTTTGACATATTTGGTATTTTTTTTGGCATTTTTGGTATTCTGTTTTTTTTTTTTTTTGGTATTTTTGACAATTTTTGTATTTTTTTGTGGTATTTTTTGACAATTTGGTATTTTGGTTTTTTCTTTTAAATTTTTGGTATTTTTTGACATTTTTTTTTGTTGTATTTTTTGACATTTTTGGTATTTTATGGCATTTTTGGTATTTTTTTTTGACAATTTTGGTATTCTGTTTTTTTTTTTTTTTTGGTATTTTAAGACACTTATGGTATTTGTTGGCATTTTTTTTTCGGTATTTTTTCACAATTTATTTTTGGTATTCTTTGGTTTTTTTTTGTATTTTTGGTATAACAAGTTGGTTTTTGTTGGTATTTTTTGACAATTTATTTTTGTTATTCTTTGGTATTTTTGGTATAACAAGTTGGTTTTTGTTGGTATTTTTTTTTGTATTTTTTTTGTGGCATGTTTGGTATTTTTTGACATTTTCGTATTTTATGGAATATTTGGTAGTTTTTGACAATTTGGTATTTTATGGCATTTTTGGCATTTTTTTGACATTTTGGTATTTTTTGATATTTTTTGACAATATTTTAATTTTTTGACATTTTTGGTATTTTTTTCAATTTCTGGTATTTGTTGACAAATTTGTATTTTTTGGTATAATTGGTATTCTTTGGTATTTTTTTTTTTTAAATTTTTGGTATTTATTGACATTTTTTGGTTTTTTTTTGATATTTTATGACAATTTTGATATTTTTTTTTTTGGTAATTTGTGACAATTTGGTATTTTATGGCATTTTTGTTATTTTTTTACAATTTGGTAATTTTTGGCAGTTTTGGTATATTTTTATTTTTTGGCATTTTTGATTTTTGTTTTGGTATTTTTTTTTTTGTATTTTTGGAAATTTTTTTTTTTTTTTTTTGGTGTTTTTTTGACAATTTGGTATTTATGGTATTCTTTGACATTTCTGGTATTTTTTGACAATTTTTTTTTTTTTTTGTATTTTTTGGCCATTTTTGGTATTTTTTTTTGACAATTTTGGTTTTCTGTTTATTTTTTTTAGTATTTTTTTACAATTTATTTTTGGTATTGTTGTTATTTTTTGTATTTTTTGGAAGTTTTTTGGTATTATTTGACAATTTTGGTATTTTTTTTGACATTTTTGGTATTTTTTTTAAATTTTTGGTATTTTTGGTATAACAAGTTGGTTTTTGTTGGTATTTTTTGACAATTTATTTTTGTTATTCTTTGGTATTTTTGGTATAACAAGTTGGTTTTTGTTGGTATTTTTTTTTGTATTTTTTTTGTGGCATGTTTGGTATTTTTTGACATTTTCGTATTTTATGGAATATGTGGTAGTTTTTGACAATTTGGTATTTTATGGCATTTTTGTTATTTTTTGACAAATTGGTATTTTTTGGTATTTTTTTTGGATTTTTTTGGTATTTTTTGACATTTTTGGTATTTTTTTTGGCATTTTTGGTATTCTGTTTTTTTTTTTTTTTGGTATTTTTGACAATTTTTGTATTTTTTTGTGGTATTTTTTGACAATTTGGTATTTTGGTTTTTTCTTTTAAATTTTTGGTATTTTTTGACATTTTTTTTTTTGACATTTTTGGTATTTTATGGCATTTTTGGTATTTTTTGACATTTCTGGTATTTTTTGACAATTTTTTTTTTTTTGTATTTTTTGGCCATTTTTGGTATTTTTTTTAAATTTTTGGTATTTTTTGACTTTTTTTTAGTATTTTTTTACAATTTATTTTTGGTATTGTTGTTATTTTTCGTATTTTTTGGAAGTTTTTTGGTATTATTTGACAATTTTGGTATTTTTTTTGACATTTTTGGTATTTTTTTTAAATTTTTGGTATTTTTTGACTTTTTTTTTTTTTTTTTTTTGGTATTTTTTGACATTTATGGTATATTTTGGCATTTTTGAATTATTTTTGGTATATTATTTTTGGGTTTTTTTTTTTTTTTTTTGGTATTTTTTCACAATTTATTTTTGGTATTCTTTGGTATTGTTGTTAATTTTTGGTATTTTTTTTTACATTTTTGGTATTTTTTTTGGAATTTTTTTGGCATTTTTGGTATAACAAGTTTGTTTTTGTTGGTATTTTTTTGGTATTTTTTGACAATTTATTTTTGTTATTCTTTGGTATTTTTGGAAGTTGGTTTTTGTTGGTATTTTTTTTGGTATTTTTTTTGACAATTTTGGTATTTTTTTTGTGGCATTTTTTGTATTTTTTTTGACATTTTGGTATTTTATGGAATTTTTTGTAGTTTTTGACAATTTGATATTTTTTTTAGTGTTTTCGGTATAACAAATTGGTATTTTTTGACAATTTTGGTATTTTATGGCATTTTTTGACATTTTGGTATTTTTTGGTATTATTTGACAATTTTGGTATTTTTTTTTTACATTTTTGGTATTTTTTGGCATTTTTGAATTATTTTTGGTATATTATTTTTGGGTATTTTTTACAATTTTTTTTTGGTATTTTTTCACAATTTATTTTTGGTATTTTTTTAAATTTTTGGTATTTTTGTTTGGCATTTTTGGTATTTTTTGACAATTTGATATTTTATGGCATTTTTGGTGTTTTTTGTTGACAATATTGGTATTCTGTTTTTTTTTTGGTATTTTTTTACAATTTATTTTTGGTATTCTTTGGTATTGTTGTTATTTTTTGGTATTTTTTTACATTTTTGGTATTTTTTTGAATTTTTTTGGTATTTTTGGTATAACAAGTTGGTTTTTGTTGGTATTTTTTGACAATTTTGGTTTTTTTTTTTTAATTTTTTGTTTTTTTTTTTTATGGTATTTTTTTTTTTGTAATTTTTGGTATTTTTTGACAATTTATTTTTGGTATTTTTTTTGGCAATTTTGATATTTTTTTTTGGCATTTTTGGTATTTTTTGACAATTTGGTATTTTATGGAATTTTTGGTATTTTTTGACAATTTTTGGTATAACAAATTGGTATTTGTTGGTATTTTTTGACAATTTTGGTATTTTTTTTTTGACATTTTTGGTATTTTTTTTTGACAATTTTGACATTTTAGGTTTTTTTTTTGGTGTTTTTGACAATTGCTGTATTTTTTTATGGTATTTTTTGACAATTTATTTATGTTATTCTTTGGTATTTTTGGTATAACAAGTTGGTTTTTGTTGGTATTTTTTGGTATTTTTTGACAATTTTGGTTTTTTTTTTTTAAATTTTGTATTTTTTGACATTTTTGGTTTTTTTTTTTGGTATTTTTTTTTTTGTAATTTTTGGTATTTTTTGACAATTTATTTTTGGTATTCTTTGGTATTTTTGGTAATTTTTTTGGCAATTTTGGTATTTTTTGACAATTTGGTATTTTATGGAATTTTTGGTATTTTTTGACATATTTTTTTTTTGGCCATTTTTGGTATTTTTTTGACAATTTTGGTATTCTGTTTATTTTTTTTAGTATTTTTTTACAATTTATTTTTGGTATTCTTTGGTATTGTTGTTATTTTTTGGTATTTTTTTTACAATTTTGGTATTTTTTGGAAGTTTTTTGGTATTATTTGACAATTTTGGTATTTTTTTTTGACATTTTTGGTATTTTTTTTAAATTTTTGGTATTTTTTGACATTTTTTTTTTTTGGTATTTTAAGACATTTATGGTATTTTTTTTTTTCGGTATTTTTTCACAATTTATTTTTGGTATTCTTTGGTATTTTTGTTAATTTTTGGTATTTTTTTACATGTTTGGTATTTTTTTCGAATTTTTTTTTGTATTTTTGGTATAACAAGTTTGTTTTTGTTGGTATTTTTTGACAATTTATTTTTGTTATTCTTTGGTATTTTTGGTATAACAAGTTGGTTTTTGTTGGTATTTTTTTTTGTGGCATTTTTGGTATTTTTTGACATTTTCGTATTTTATGGAATTTTTGGTAGTTTTTGACAATTTGGTATTTTATGGAATTTTTGGCATTTTTTTGACATTTTGGTATTTTTTGATATTTTTTGACAATATTTTAATTTTTTGACATTTTTGGTATTTTTTTCAATTTCTGGTATTTGTTGACAAATTTGTATTTTTTGGTATAATTGGTATTCTTTGGTATTTTTTTTTTTAAATTTTTGGTATTTATTGACTTTTTTTTGGTTTTTTTTTGATTTTTTATGACAATTTTGATATTTTTTTTTTTTGGTAATTTGTGACAATTTGGTATTTTATGTCATTTTTGTTATTTTTTTACAATTTGGTAATTTTTGGCAGTTTTGGTATATTTTTTTTTTTGGCATTTTTGGTTTTTGTTTTGGTATTTTTTTTTTTATTTGTATTTTTGAAAATTGTTGTATTTTTTTTGGTATTTTTTACAATTTGGTATTTATGGTATTCTTTGACATTTCTGGTATTTTTTGGCATTTTTGGTTTTTTTTTGGTATTTTTGATATTTTTGATATTTTTTCACCATTTATTTTTGGTATTTTTTGACAATTTGGTATTTTATGGCATTTTTGGTATTTTTTGACAATTAGGCAATTTTTATGGTATTCTTTGTATTTTTTGGTATTTTTGGACAATTTATGTATATTTTTTTTTTTTTTTTTTTGAATTTTTTGTTTTTTTTTTGACAGTTTGGTATTTTTTTTTTGGATTTTTTTAAAAATTGGTATTTTTTGGTGTTTTTTTTTTTTTTTTTTTAAATTTTTTGGTGTATTTTGATATTTTTGGTATTTTTTGACAATTTTGGTATTTTTGGTAATTGTTTGACATTTTTCGACTTTCTTTTTTAAATTTTTGGTATTGTTAGACAATTTGGTATTTTTTGGAATTTTTTCGGTATTTTTTGACATTTTTGGTATTTTTTTGGTATGACAGCTTGGTTTTTGTTGGTATTTTTTTTTGACATTTTTGGTATTTTTTTTGGCATTTTTGTTTTTTTTCTTTGGTATTTTTGACAATTTTTGTATTTATTTTGGTATTTTTTGACAATTTGGTATTCTTTGTTATTTTTTGTATATTTTGACATTTTTGGTATTTTATTTAAATTTTTGGTATTTTTAGACAATTTGGTATTTTTTCACAATTTATTTTTGGTATTCTTTGGTATTGTTGTTAATTTATGGTATTTTTTTTTACATTTTTGGTATTTTTTTTTGGAATTTTTTTGGCATTTTTGGTATAACAAGTTGGTTTTTGTTGGTATTTTTTGACAATTTATTTTTGTTATTCTTTGATATTTTTTGTATAACAAGTTGGTTTTTGTTGGTATTTTTTTGGTATTTTTTGACAATTTATTTTTGTTATTCTTTGGTATTTTTGGTATCACAAGTTGGTTTTTGTTGGTATTTTTTTTGGTATTTTTTGACAATTTATGTATATTTTTTTTTTGGCTTTTTTTTTTTTTTTGACAAATTGGTATTTTTTGGTAATTTTGGTATTCTTTGGTATTTTTTTTTTAATTTTTTTTTTTTACAATTTTGGTATTTTTTTGTTGGTTATTTGTGACAATTTGATATTTTATGGCATTTGTGTTATTTTTTGACAATTTGGTATTTTATGACAATTTTGGTATATATTGTTTTTTTTTTTTGCATTTTTTGTATTTTTTGGCATTTTTGGTTTTTTTTTTGGTATTTTTTTTGGTATTTTTTTTTTTATTTGTATTTATGACAATTTTTGTATTTTTTTTGTGGTATTTTTGGACAATTTTGTATTTATGGTATTTTTTGTTATTTTTGGTATTTTTTGACATTTTTGATTTTTTTTTTTTTTAAATTTTTGGTATATTTTGACATTTTTATTTCTTTTTTTTTGTATTTTTTGGCCATTTTTGGTATTTTTTGACAATTTGGTATTTTATGGAATTTTTGGTATTTTTTTTTGACAATTTTGGTATTCTGTTTTTTTTTTTTGGTATTTTTTTACAATTTATTTTTGGTATTCTTTGGTATTGTTGTTATTTTTTGGTATTTTTTTTACATTTTTGGTATTTTTTGGAAGTTTTTTGGTATTATTTGACAATTTTGGTATTTTTGTTTAGGCATTTTTGTTATTTTTTGACATTTTGGTATTTTATGGAATTTTTGGTAGTTTTTGACAATTTGATATTTTTTTTAGTGTTTTCGGTATAACAAATTGGTATTTTTTGGTATTTTTTGACAATTTTGGTATTTTTTTTTTTTTGTATATTTTGACAATTTGATATTTTATTGCATCTTTGGCATTTTTTGACATTTTGGTATTTTTTGGTATTATTTGACAATTTTGGTATTTTTTTACATTTTTGGTATTTTTTTTTAAATTTTTGGTATTTTTTGATTTTTTTTTTTTTTTTTTTGGTATTTTTTGGCATTTTATTTTTGGTATATTATTTTTGGGTAATTTTTACAATTTTTTTTTTTTTGGTATTTTTTCACAATTTATTTTTGGTATTCTTTGGTATTGTTGTTAATTTTTGGTATTTTTTTTGGAATTTTTTTGGTATTTTTGGTATAACAAGTTGGTTTTTGTTGGTATTTTTTGGTATTTTTTGACAATTTATTTTTGTTATTCTTTGGTATTTTTGGTTAACAAGTTGGTTTTTGTTGGTATTTTTTTTGGTATTTTTTGACAATTTATTTTTGTTATTCTTTGGTATTTTTTTTGTGGCATTTTTGGTATTTTTTGACATTTTGGTATTTTATGGAATTTTTGGTAGTATTGGTATTATTTGACAATTTTGGTATTTTTTTTGACATTTTTGGTATTTTTTGACATTTTTTTAAAATTTTTTTTTTGACAATTTTGGTATTTTTTTAGGCATTTTTGTTATTTTTTGACAATTTTGTTATTTTTTTTTTGGTAATTTGTGACAATTTGATATTTTATGGCATTTTTGTTATTTTTTGACAATTTGGTATTTTATGACAATTTTGGTATATATTGTTTTTTTTTTTTTTGGCATTTTTGGTATTTTTTGGCATTTTTGGTATTTTTTTTGGTATTTTTTTTTTAATTGTATTTTTGACAATTTTTGTATTTTTTTTGTGGTATTTTTTGACAATTTGGTATTTAATGGCATTTTTGGTGTTTTTTGACAATTTGGTATTTATGGTATTCTTTGACATATCTGGTATTTTTTGACAATTTTTTTTTTTTTTTTGTATTTTTTGGCCATTTTTGGTATTTTTTTTAAATTTTTGGTATTTTTTGACATAATTTTTTTTTTGGTATTTTTTGACATTTATGGTATTTTTTGGCATTTTTTTTTTTCGGTATTTTTTCACAATTTATTTTTGGTATTCTTTGGTATTTTTGTTAATTTTTGGTATTTTTTTCGAATTTTTTTTGTATTTTTGGTATAACAAGTTGGTTTTTGTTGGTATTTTTTGGTATTTTTTGACAATTTATTTTTGTTATTCTTTGGTATTTTTGGTTAACAAGTTGGTTTTTGTTGGTATTTTTTTTGGTATTTTTTGACAATTTATTTTTGTTATTCTTTGGTATTTTTGGTATAACAAGTTGGTTTTTGTTGGTATTTTTTGTGGCATTTTTTGTATTTTTTGACATTTTGGTATTTTATGGAATTTTTTGTAGTTTTTGACAATTTGATATTTTTTTTAGTGTTTTCGGTATAACAAATTGGTATTTTTTGGTATTTTTTGACAATTTTGGTATTTTTTTTTTTGTATTTTTTGACAATTTGATATTTTATGGCATTTTTGGCATTTTGACATTTTGGTATTTTTTGATATTTTTTGACAATTTTGGTATTTTTTGACATTTTTGGTATTTTTTTCAATTTCTGGTATTTGTTGACAAATTTGTATTTTTTGGTATAATTGGTATTCTTTGGTTTTTTTTTTTTTTTAATTTTTTGGTATTTATTGACATTTTTTTGGTTTTTTTTTTTGATATTTTATGACAATTTTGATATATTTTTTTTTTGGTAATTTGTGACAATTTGGTATTTTATGGCATTTTTGTTATTTTTGTACAATTTGGTAATTTTTGGCATTTTTGGTTTTTGTTTTGGTATTTTTTTTTTATTTGTATTTTTGAAAATTGTTGTATTTTTTTTGGTATTTTTTGACAATTTGGTATTTATGGTATTCTTTGACATTTCTGGTATTTTTTGACATATTTTTATTTTTTTATTTTTTTTTTTCTTGTATTTTTTGGCCATTTTTGGTATTTTTTTTTTGACAATTTTGGTATTCTGTTTATTTTTTTTAGTATTTTTTTACAATTTATTTTTGGTATTCTTTGGTATTGTTGTTATTTTTTTGGTATTTTTTGGAAGTTTTTTGGTATTATTTGACAATTTTGGTATTTTTTGACATTTTTTTTTTTTTGGTATTTTTTGACATTTATGGTATTTTTTGGCATTTTTTTTTTTCGGTATTTTTTCACAATTTATTTTTGGTATTCTTTGGTATTTTTGTTAATTGTTGGTATTTTTTTACATTTTTAGTATTTTTTTCGAATTTTTTTGTATTTTTGGTATAACAAGTTGGTTTTTGTTGGTATTTTTTGGTATTTTTTGACAATTTATTTTTGTTATTCTTTGGTATTTTTGGTATAACAAGTTGGTTTTTGTTGGTATTTTTTGACAATTTATTTTTGTTATTCTTTGGTATTTTTGGTATAACAAGTTGGTTTTTGTTGGTATTTTTTTTGGTATTTTTTGACAATTTTGGTATTATTTTGTGGAATTTTTTGTATTTTTTGACATTTTGGTATTTTATGGCATTTTTGACATTTTGGTATTTTTTGGTATTATTTGACAATTTTGGTATTTTTTTTTACATTTTTGGTATTTTTTGACTTTTGTTTTTTGGTTTTTTTTTGGCATTTTTGAATTATTTTTGGTATTTTTTCACAATTTATTTTTGGTATTCTTTGGTATTGTTGTTAATTTTTGGTATTTTTTTCGAATTTTTTTGGTATTTTTGGTATAACAAGTTGGTTTTTGTTGGTATTTTTTGGTATTTTTTGACAATTTATTTTTGTTATTCTTTGGTATTTTTGGTATAACAAGTTGGTTTTTGTTGGTATTTTTTGACAATTTATTTTTGTTATTCTTTGGTATTTTTGGTATAACAAGTTGGTTTTTGTTGGTATTTTTTTTGGTATTTTTTGACAATTTTGGTATTATTTTGTGGAATTTTTTGTATTTTTTGACATTTTGGTATTTTATGGCATTTTTGACATTTTGGTATTTTTTGGTATTATTTGACAATTTTGGTATTTTTTTTTACATTTTTGGTATTTTTTGACTTTTGTTTTTTGGTTTTTTTTTGGCATTTTTGAATTATTTTTGGTATTTTTTCACAATTTATTTTTGGTATTCTTTGGTATTGTTGTTAATTTTTGGTATTTTTTTCGAATTTTTTTGGTATTTTTGGTATAACAAGTTGGTTTTTGTTGGTATTTTTTGGTATTTTTTGACAATTTATTTTTGTTATTCTTTGGTATTTTTGGTATAACAAGTTGGTTTTTGTTGGTATTTTTTTTTGTGTTATTTTTGGTATTTTTTGACATTTTCGTATTTTATGGAATTTTTGGTAGTTTTTGACAATTTGGTGTTTTATGGCATTTTTGGTATTTTTTTTTGACATTTTTGGGATTTTTTTCAATTTCTGGTGTTTGTTGACAAATTTGTATTTTTTGGTATAATTGGTATTCTTTGGTATTTTTTTTTTAATTTTTTGGTATTTATTGACATTTTTTGGTTTTTTTTTTTATATTTTATGACAATTTTGATATTTTTTTTTTGGTAATTTGTGACAATTTGGTATTTTATGGCAATTTTGTTATTTTTTTACAATTTGGTAATTTTTGGCAGTTTTGGTATATTTTTTTTTTTGGCATTTTTGGTTTTTGTTTTGGTATTTTTTTTTTATTTGTATTTTTGAAAATTGTTGTATTTTTTTTGGTATATTTTGACAATTTGGTATTTATGGTATTCTTTGACATTTCTGGTATTTTTTGGCATTTTTGGTTTTTTTTTTTGGTATTTTTGATATTTTTTGACCATTTATTTTTGGTATTTTTTGAAAATTTGGTGTTTTATGGCTTTTTTGGTATTTTTTGACAATTAGGAAATTTTTATGGTATTCTTTGTATTTTTTGGGGTTTTTGGACAATTTATGTATATTTTTTTTTTTTTGAATTTGTTGTTTTTTTTTTTTTGACAGTTTGGTATTTTTTTAAAAATTGGTATTTTTTGGTAATTTTGGTATTCTTTGGTGTTTTTTTTTTTTTTTGGTATTTTTTCACAATTTATTTTTGGTATTCTTTGGTATTGTTGTTAATTTTTGGTATTTTTTTACATTTTTGGTATTTTTGATATTTTTTGACCATTTATTTTTGGTATTTTTTGACAATTAGGCAATTTTTATGGTATTCTTTGTATTTTTTGGTATTTTTGGACAATTTATGTATATTTTTTTTTTTTTTGAATTTGTTGTTTTTTTTTTGACAGTTTGGTATTTTTTTTTTGGTATTTTTTTAAAAATTGGTATTTTTTGGTATTCTTTGGTGTTTTTTTTTTTTTTGAAATTTTTTGGTATATTTTGATATTTTTGGTTTTTTTGGTATTTTTTGACAATTTTGGTATTTTTTGTATTCTTTGTTATTTTTGGTAATTGTTTGACATTTTTTGACTTTCTTTTTTAAATTTTTGGTATTGTTAGACAATTTGGTATTTTTTGGAATTTTTTCGGTATTTTTTGACATTTTTGGCATTTTTTGAATTATTTTTGGGTATTTTTTTTTTTTTTTTTTGGTATTTTTTCACAATTTATTTTTGGTATTCTTTGGTATTGTTGTTAATTTTTGGTATTTTTTTTGCATTTTTGGTATAACAAGTTGGTTTTTGTTGGTATTTTTTGACAATTTATTTTTGTTATTCTTTGGTATTTTTTGTATAACAAGTTGGTTTTTTTTGGTATTTTATTTTGGTATTTTTTGACAATTTATTTTTGTTATTCTTTGGTATTTTTGGTATAACAAGTTGGTTTTTGTTGGTATTTTTTGGTATTTTTTGACAATTTATGTATATTTTTTTTTTTGAATTTTTTGTTTTTTTTTGACAAATTGGTATTTTTTGGTAATTTTGGTATTCTTTGGTATTTTTTTGACAATTTTTTTTTTTGACAATTTTGGTATTTTTTTTAGGCATTTTTGTTATTTTTTGACAATTTTGTTATTTTTTTTTTGGTAATTTGTGACAATTTGATATTTTATGGCATTTTTGTTATTTTTTGACAATTTGGTATTTTATGACAATTTTGGTATATATATTTTTTTTGGCATTTTTGGTATTTTTTGGCATTTTTGGTTTATTTTTTTTGGTATTTTTTTTTTATTTGTATTTTTGACAATTTTTGTATTTTTTTTGTGGTATTTTTTGACAATTTGTTATTTATGGTATTTTTTGTTATTTTTGGTATTTTTCTGACATTTTTGTTTTTTTTTTTAAATTTTTGGTATTTTTTGACATTTTTATTTCTTTTTTTTTTGTATTTTTTGGCCATTTTTGGTATTTTTTTTGACAATTTTGGTATTTTGTATTTTTTTTTTCGGTATTTTTTTACAATTTATTTTTGGTATTCTTTGGTATTGTTGTTATTTTTTGGTATTTTTTTACATTTTTGGTATTTTTTGGAAGTTTTTTGGTATTATTTGACAATTTTGGTATTTTTTTTTAGGCATTTTTGTTATTTTTTGACAATTTTGTTATTTTTTTTTTGGTAATTTGTGACAATTTGGTATTTTATGGCATTTTGGTATTTTTTGGTATTTTTTGACAATTTTGGTATTTTTTTGACATTTTTGGTATTTTTTTCAATTTCTGGTATTTGTTGACAAATTTTTATTTTTTGGTATAATTGGTATTCTTTGGTATTTTTTTTTTTAATTTTTTGGTATTTATTGACATTTTTTGGTTTTTTTTTTTATATTTTATGACAATTTTAATATTTTTTTTTTTGGTAATTTGTGACAATTTGGTATTTTATGGCATTTTTGTTATTTTTTTTACAATTTGGTAATTACAATTTTTGATAACATTTTCGAAAACTTTTTCGATAACATTTTCGATGCTCCCTTACAGAAGCTGCCTGCTATGTCACCCGGTGCTCCCTGACAAAAGCCGCCTGCTATGTCACCCGGTGCTCCCTTACAGAAGCTGCCTGCTATGTCACCCGGTGCTCCCTTACAGAAGCTGCCTGCTATGTCACCCGGTGCTCCCTGACAAAAGCCGCCTGCTATGTCACCCGGTGCTCCCTTACAGAAGCCGCCTGCTATGTCACCCGGTGCTCCCTTACAGAAGCTGCCTGCTATGTCACCCGGTGCTCCCTGACAAAAGCCGCCTGCTATGTCACCCGGTGCTCCCTTACAGAAGCCGCCTGCTATGTCACCCGGTGCTCCCTTACAGAAGCTGCCTGCTATGTCACCCGGTGCTCCCTGACAAAAGCTGTCTGCTATGTCACCCTGTGCTCCCTGACATAAGCTGCCTACTATGTCAGTTGGTGCTCCCTGACAAAAAATGCCCGAAAACTTTTTCGATAACATTTTCGATAACATAAGCTGTCTGGTATGTCACCCGGTGCTCCCTGACAAAAGCTGCCTGCTACGTAACCCGGTGCTCCCCGACATTTTTGGTATTTTGGTATTTTTGATAACATTTTTGATAACATTTTCGAAAACTTTTTCGATAACATTTTCGATAACAGAAGCTGCCTGCTATGTCACCCGGTGCTCCCTGACAAAAGCTGCCTGCTACGTAACCCGGTGCTCCCCGACATTTTTGGTATTTTGGTATTTTTGATAACATTTTTGATAACATTTTCGAAAACTTTTTCGATAACATTTTCGATAACAGAAGCTGCCTGCTATGTCACCCGGTGCTCCCTGACAAAAGCTGCCTGCTACGTAACCCGGTGCTCCCCGACATTTTTGGTATTTTGGTATTTTTGATAACATTTTTGATAACATTTTCGAAAACTTTTTCGATAACATTTTCGATAACAGAAGCTGCCTGCTATGTCACCCTGTGCTCCCTGACATTTTTGGTATTTTGGTATATTTGGTATCGATAACATTTTCGAAAACTTTTTCAAAAACTTTTTCGATAACATTTTCGATAACAGAAGCTGCCTGCTATGTCACCCTGTGCTCCCTGACAAAAGCTGCCTGCTACGTAACCCGGTGCTCCCCGACATTTTTGGTATTTTGGTATTTTTGATAACATTTTTGATAACATTTTCGAAAACTTTTTCGATAACATTTTCGATAACAGAAGCTGCCTGCTATGTCACCCTGTGCTCCCTGACATTTTTGGTATTTTGGTATATTTGGTATCGATAACATTTTCGAAAACTTTTTCAAAAACTTTTTCGATAACATTTTCGATAACAGAAGCTGCCTGCTATGTCACCCTGTGCTCCCTGACAAAAGCTGCCTGCTATGTCGCTTGGTTCTCCCTGACAAAAGCTGCCTACTATGTCACCCGGTGCTCCCTGACAAAAGCTGCCTACTATGTCACCCGATGCTCCCCGACATTTTTGGTATTTTTGATAACATTTTCGAAAACTATATCGATAACATTTTCGATAACAGAAGCTGCCTGCTATGTCACCCGGTGCTCCCTGACAAAATCTGCCTACTATGTCACCCGATGCTCCCTGACATTTTTGGTATTTTGGTATCGATAACATTTTTGAAAACTTTTTCGATAACATTTTCGATAACAGAAGCTGCCTTCTATGTCACCCGGTGCTCCCTGACAAAAGCTGCCTACTATGTCACCCGATGCTCCCTGACATTTTTGGTATTTTGGTATCGATAACATTTTTGAAAACTTTTTCGATAACATTTTCGATAACAGAAGCTGCCTGCTATGTCACCTGGTGCTCCCTGGCAAAAGCTGCCTGCTATGTCACCTGGTGCTCCCTGACAAAAGCTGTCTGCTATGTCACCCTGTGCTCCCTGACATAAGCTGCCTACTATGTCAGTTGGTGCTCCCTGACACAAAATGCCCGAAAACTTTTTCGATAACATTGTCGATAACAGAAGCTGTCTGCTATGTCACCCGGTGCTCCCTGACAAAAGCTGCCTGCTATGTCACCCTGTGCTCCCTGACAAAAGCTGCCTACTATGTTACCCGGTGCTCCCTGACAAAAGCTGCCTGCTATGTCACCCGCTGCTCCCTGACAAAAGCTGTCTGCTATGTAACCCGGTGCTCCCCGACATTTTTGGTATTTTGGTATTTTTGATAACATTTTTGATAACATTTCCGAAAACTTTTTCGATAACATTTTCCATATTTTTTTCTATAACAGAAGCCGCCTGCTATGTCACCCGGTGCTCCCTTACAAAAGCTGGCTGCTATGTCACCCGGTTCTCCTTGACAGAAGCTTCCTGCTATGTCACCTGGTGCTCCCTGACAAAAGCTGTCTGCTATGTCACCCTGTGCTCCCTGACATAAGCTGCCTACTATGTCAGTTGGTGCTACCTGACAAAAAATGCCTGCTATGTCAACCGGTGCTCCCTGACAAAAGCTGCCTGCTACGTAACCCGGTGCTCCCCGACATTTTTGGTATTTTGGTATTTTTGATAACATTTTTGATAACATTTTCGAAAACTTTTTCGATAACATTTTCGATAACAGAAGCTGCCTGCTATGTCACCCGGTGCTCCTTGACAAAAGCTGCCTGCTATGTCGCTTGGTGCTCCCTGACAAAAGCTGCCTACTATGTTACCCGGTGCTCCCTGACATTTTTGGTATTTTGGTATCGATAACATTTTTGAAAAATTTTTCGATAACATTTTCGATAACAGAAGCTGCCTGCTATGTCACCCGGTGCTCCCTGACAAAAGCAGCCTACTATGTCACCCGATGCTCCCTGACATTTTTGGTATTTTGGTATCGATAACATTTTTGAAAACTTTTTCGATAACATTTTCGATAACAGAAGCTGCCTGCTATGTCACCTGGTGCTCCCTGGCAAAAGCTGCCTGCTATGTCACCTGGTGCTCCCTGACAAAAGCTGTCTGCTATGTCACCCTGTGCTCCCTGACATAAGCTGCCTACTATGTCAGTTGGTGCTCCCTGACACAAAATGCCCGAAAACTTTTTCGATAACATTGTCGATAACAGAAGCTGTCTGCTATGTCACCCGGTGCTCCCTGACAAAAGCTGCCTGCTATGTCACCCTGTGCTCCCTGACAAAAGCTGCCTACTATGTTACCCGGTGCTCCCTGACAAAAGCTGCCTGCTATGTCACCCGCTGCTCCCTGACATTTTTGGTATTTTGGTATCGATAACATTTTTGAAAACTTTTTCGATAACATTTTCGATAACAGAAGCTGCCTTCTATGTCACCCGGTGCTCCCTGACAAAAGCTGCCTACTATGTCACCCGATGCTCCCTGACATTTTTGGTATTTTGGTATCGATAACATTTTTGAAAACTTTTTCGATAACATTTTCGATAACAGAAGCTGCCTGCTATGTCACCTGGTGCTCCCTGGCAAAAGCTGCCTACTATGTCACCCGATGCTCCCTGACATTTTTGGTATTTTGGTATCGATAACATTTTTGAAAACTTTTTCGATAACATTTTCGATAACAGAAGCTGCCTGCTATTTCACCTGGTGCTCCCTGGCAAAAGCTGCCTGCTATGTCACCTGGTGCTCCCTGACAAAAGCTGTCTGCTATGTCACCCTGTGCTCCCTGACATAAGCTGCCTACTATGTCAGTTGGTGCTCCCTGACACAAAATGCCCGAAAACTTTTTCGATAACATTGTCGATAACAGAAGCTGTCTGCTATGTCACCCGGTGCTCCCTGACAAAAGCTGCCTGCTATGTCACCCTGTGCTCCCTGACAAAAGCTGCCTACTATGTTACCCGGTGCTCCCTGACAAAAGCTGCCTGCTATGTCACCCGCTGCTCCCTGACAAAAGCTGTCTGCTATGTAACCCGGTGCTCCCCGACATTTTTGGTATTTTGGTATTTTTGATAACATTTTTGATAACATTTCCGAAAACTTTTTCGATAACATTTTCCATATTTTTTTCTATAACAGAAGCCGCCTGCTATGTCACCCGGTGCTCCCTTACAAAAGCTGGCTGCTATGTCACCCGGTTCTCCTTGACAGAAGCTTCCTGCTATGTCACCTGGTGCTCCCTGACAAAAGCTGTCTGCTATGTCACCCTGTGCTCCCTGACATAAGCTGCCTACTATGTCAGTTGGTGCTACCTGACAAAAAATGCCTGCTATGTCAACCGGTGCTCCCTGACAAAAGCTGCCTGCTACGTAACCCGGTGCTCCCCGACATTTTTGGTATTTTGGTATTTTTGATAACATTTTTGATAACATTTTCGAAAACTTTTTCGATAACATTTTCGATAACAGAAGCTGCCTGCTATGTCACCCGGTGCTCCTTGACAAAAGCTGCCTGCTATGTCGCTTGGTGCTCCCTGACAAAAGCTGCCTACTATGTTACCCGGTGCTCCCTGACATTTTTGGTATTTTGGTATCGATAAAATTTTTGAAAACTTTTTCGATAACATTTTCGATAACAGAAGCTGCCTGCTATGTCACCCGGTGCTCCCTGACAAAAGCAGCCTGCTATGTCCCTTGGTGCTCCTTGACAAAAGCTGCCTGCTATGTCACCCGTTGCTCCCTGAAATTTTTGGCAATTTGGTATATTTGGTATCGATAACATTTTTGAAAACTTTTTCGATAACATTTTCGATATTTTTTCTATAACAGAAGCCGCCTGCTATGTCACCCGATGCTCCCTGACATTTTTGGTATTTTGGTATCGATAACATTTTTGAAAACTTTTTCGATAACATTTTCGATATTTTTTCTATAACAGAAGCCGCCTGCTATGTCACCCGGTGCTCCCTGACAGAAGCTGCCTGCTATGTCACTTGGTGCTCCCTGACAAAAGCAGCCTGCTATGTCCCTTGGTGCTCCTTGACAAAAGCTGCCTGCTATGTCACCCGTTGCTCCCTGAAATTTTTGGCAATTTGGTATATTTGGTATCGATAACATTTTCGAAAACTTTTTCGATAACATTTTCGATATTTTTTTCTATAACAGAAGCCGCCTGCTATGTCACCCGGTGCTCCCTGACAAAAGCTGTCTGCTATGTAACCCGGTGCTCCCCGACATTTTTGGTATTTTGGTATTTTTGATAACATTTATGATAACATTTTCGATAACATTTTCGATATTTTTTTCTATAATTGAAGCCGCCTGCTATGTCACCCGGTGCTCCCTGACAGAAGCTGCCTGCTATGTCACCCGGTGCTCCCTGACATTTTTGGTATTTTGGTATTTTTGATAACATTTTTGATAACATTTTCGAAAACTTTTTCGATAACATTTTCGATATTTTTTTCTATAACAGAAGCCGCCTGCTATGTCACCCGGTGCTGCCTGACAGAAGCTGCCTGCTATGTCACCCGGTGCTCCCTGACATTTTTGGTATTTTGGTATTTTTGATAACATTTTTGATAACATTTTCGAAAACTTTTTCCATAACATTTTCGATATTTTTTTCTATAACAGAAGCCGCCTGCTATGTCACCCGGTGCTCCCTTACAGAAGCTGCCTGCTATGTCACCCGGTGCTCCCTGACAAAAGCTGTCTGCTATGTCACCCTGTGCTCCCTGACATAAGCTGCCTACTATGTCAGTTGGTGCTCCCTGACAAAAAATGCCCGAAAACTTTTTCGATAACATTTTTGATAACAGAAGCTGTCTGCTATGTCACCCGGTGCTCCCTGACAAAAGCTGCCTGCTATGTCACCCTGTGCTCCCTGACAAAAGCTGCCTGCTATGTCACCCGGTGCTCCCTGACAAAAGCTGTCTGCTATGTCACCCTGTGCTCCCTGACAAAAGCTGCCTACTATGTTACCCGGTGCTCCCTGACAAAAGCTGCCTGCTATGTCACATGGTGCTCCCTGACAAAAGCTGCCTGCTATGTCATCCGGTTCTCCCTGACAGGAGCTGCCTGCTATGTCACCCGGTGCTCCCTGACAGAAGCTGCCTGCTATGTCACTTGGTGCTCCCTGACAAAAAATGCCTGCTATGTCAACCGGTGCTCCCTGACAAAAGCTGCCTGCTACGTAACCCGGTGCTCCCCGACATTTTTGGTATTTTGGTATTTTTGATAACATTTTTGATAACATTTTCGAAAACTTTTTCGATAACATTTTCGATATTTTTTTCTATAACAGAAGCCGCCTGCTATGTCACCCGGTGCTCCCTGACAGAAGCTGCCTGCTATGTCACCCGGTGCTCCCTGACATTTTTGGTATTTTGGTATTTTTGATAACATTTTTGATAACATTTTCGAAAACTTTTTCGATAACATTTTCGATATTTTTTTCTATAACAGAAGCTGCCTGCTATGTCACCCGGTGCTCCCTGACAAATGCTGTCTGCTATGTCACCCTGTGCTCCCTGACAAAAGCTGCCTGCTATGTCACCTGGTGCTCCCTGACAAAAGCTGTCTGCTATGTCACCCTGTGCTCCCTGACATTAGCTGCCTACTATGTCAGTTGGTGCTCCCTGACAAAAAATGCCCGAAAACTTTTTCGATAACATTTTCGATAACAGAAGCTGTCTGCTATGTCACCCGGTGCTCCCTGACAAACGCTGCCTACTATGTCACCCGATGCTCCCTGACACTTTTGGTATTTTGGTATCGATAACATTTTCGAAAACTATATCGATAACATTTTCGATACAAGAAGCTGCCTGCTATGTCACCCGGTGCTCCCTGACAAAAGCTGTCTGCTATGTCGCTTGGTGCTCCCTGACAAAAGCTGCCTACTATGTTACCCGGTGCTCCCTGACATTTTTGGTATTTTGGTATCGATAACATTTTTGAAAACTTTTTCGATAACATTTTCGATAACAGAAGCTGCCTGCTATGTCACCCGGTGCTCCCTGACAAAAGCTGCCTACTATGTCACCCGTTGCTCCCTGAAATTTTTGGCAATTTGGTATATTTGGTATCGACAACATTTTCGAAAACTTTTTCGATAACATTTTCGATATTTTTTTCTATAACAGAAGCCGCCTGCTATGTCACCCGGTGCTCCCTGACAAAAGCTGTCTGCTATGTAACCCGGTGCTCCCCGACATTTTTGGTATTTTGGTATTTTTGATAACATTTATGATAACATTTTCGATAACATTTTCGATATTTTTTTCTATAACAGAAGCCGCCTGCTATGTCACCCGGTGCTCCCTGACAGAAGCTGCCTGCTATGTCACCCGGTGCTCCCTGACATTTTTGGTATTTTGGTATTTTTGATAACATTTTTGATAACATTTTCGAAAACTTTTTCGAAAACTTTTTCGATACATTTTCGATATTTTTTTCTATAACAGAAGCCGCCTGCTATGTCACCCGGTGCTCCCTGACAGAAGCTGCCTGCTATGTCACCCGGTGCTCCCTGACATTTTTGGTATTTTGGTATTTTTGATAACATTTTTGATAACATTTTCGAAAACTTTTTCCATAACATTTTCGATATTTTTTTCTATAACAGAAGCCGCCTGCTATGTCACCCGGTGCTCCCTTACAGAAGCTGCCTGCTATGTCACCCGGTGCTCCCTGACAAAAGCTGTCTGCTATGTCACCCTGTGCTCCCTGACATAAGCTGCCTACTATGTCAGTTGGTGCTCCCTGACAAAAAATGCCCGAAAACTTTTTCGATAACATTTTCGATAACAGAAGCTGTCTGCTATGTCACACGGTGCTCCCTGACAAACGCTGCCTGCTATGTCACCCGATGCTCCCTGACACTTTTGGTATTTTGGTATCGATAACATTTTCGAAAACTATATCGATAACATTTTCGATAACAGAAGCTGCCTGCTATGTCACCCGGTGCTCCCTGACAAAAGCAGCCTACTATGTCACCCGATGCTCCCTGACATTTTTGGTATTTTGGTATCGATAACATTTTTGAAAACTTTTTCGATAACATTTTCGATAACAGAAGCTGCCTTCTATGTCACCCGGTGCTCCCTGACAAAAGCTGCCTACTATGTCACCCGATGCTCCCTGACATTTTTGGTATTTTGGTATCGATAACATTTTTGAAAACTTTTTCGATAACATTTTCGATAACAGAAGCTGCCTGCTATGTCACCTGGTGCTCCCTGGCAAGAGCTGTCTGCTATGTCACCCTGTGCTCCCTGACAAAAGCTGCCTGCTATGTCACCTGGTGCTCCCTGACAAAAGCTGTCTGCTATGTCACCCTGTGCTCCCTGACATAAGCTGCCTACTATGTCAGTTGGTGCTCCCTGACACAAAATGCCCGAAAACTTTTTCGATAACATTGTCGATAACAGAAGCTGTCTGCTATGTCACCCGGTGCTCCCTGACAAAAGCTGCCTGCTATGTCACCCTGTGCTCCCTGACAAAAGCTGCCTACTATGTTACCCGGTGCTCCCTGACAAAAGCTGCCTGCTATGTCACCCGCTGCTCCCTGACAAAAGCTGCCTGCTATGTTACATGGTGCTCCCTGACAAAAGCTGTCTGCTATGTAACCCGGTGCTCCCCGACATTTTTGGTATTTTGGTATTTTTGATAACATTTCCGAAAACTTTTTCGATAACATTTTCGATATTTTTTTCTATAACAGAAGCCGCCTGCTATGTCACCCGGTGCTCCCTTACAGAAGCTGGCTGCTATGTCACCCGGTTCTCCCTGACAGAAGCTTCCTGCTATGTCACCTGGTGCTCCCTGACAAAAGCTGTCTGCTATGTCACCCTGTGCTCCCTGACATAAGCTGCCTACTATGTCAGTTGGTGCTCCCTGACAAAAAATGCCTGCTATGTCAACCGGTGCTCCCTGACAAAAGCTGCCTGCTACGTAACCCGGTGCTCCCCGACATTTTTGGTATTTTGGTATTTTTGATAACATTTTTGATAACATTTTCGAAAACTTTTTCGATAACATTTTCGATAACAGAAGCTGCCTGCTATGTCACCCGGTGCTCCCTGACATTTTTGGTATTTTGGTATATTTGGTATCGATAACATTTTCGAAAACTTTTTCAAAAACTTTTTCGATAACATTTTCGATAACAGAAGCTGCCTGCTATGTCACCCGGTGCTCCCTGACAAAAGCTGCCTGCTATGTCACCCTGTGCTCCCTGACAAAAGCTGCCTGCTATGTCACCCGGTGCTCCCTGACAAAAGCTGTCTGCTATGTCACCCTGTGCTCCCTGACAAAAGCTGCCTACTATGTTACCCGGTGCTCCCTGACAAAAGCTGCCTGCTATGTCACATGGTGCTCCCTGACAAAAGCTGCCTGCTATGTCATCCGGTTCTCCCTGACAGGAGCTGCCTGCTATGTCACCCGGTGCTCCCTGACAGAAGCTGCCTGCTATGTCACTTGGTGCTCCCTGACAAAAAATGCCTGCTATGTCAACCGGTGCTCCCTGACAAAAGCTGCCTGCTACGTAACCCGGTGCTCCCCGACATTTTTGGTATTTTGGTATTTTTGATAACATTTTTGATAACATTTTCGAAAACTTTTTCGATAACATTTTCGATATTTTTTTCTATAACAGAAGCCGCCTGCTATGTCACCCGGTGCTCCCTGACAAAAGCTGCCTGCTATGTCACCCTGTGCTCCCTGACAAAAGCTGCCTGCTATGTCACCCGGTGCTCCCTGACAAAAGCTGTCTGCTATGTCACCCTGTGCTCCCTGACAAAAGCTGCCTACTATGTTACCCGGTGCTCCCTGACAAAAGCTGCCTGCTATGTCACATGGTGCTCCCTGACAAAAGCTGCCTGCTATGTCATCCGGTTCTCCCTGACAGGAGCTGCCTGCTATGTCACCCGGTGCTCCCTGACAGAAGCTGCCTGCTATGTCACTTGGTGCTCCCTGACAAAAAATGCCTGCTATGTCAACCGGTGCTCCCTGACAAAAGCTGCCTGCTACGTAACCCGGTGCTCCCCGACATTTTTGGTATTTTGGTATTTTTGATAACATTTTTGATAACATTTTCGAAAACTTTTTCGATAACATTTTCGATATTTTTTTCTATAACAGAAGCCGCCTGCTATGTCACCCGGTGCTCCCTGACAGAAGCTGCCTGCTATGTCACCCGGTGCTCCCTGACATTTTTGGTATTTTGGTATTTTTGATAACATTTTTGATAACATTTTCGAAAACTTTTTCGATAACATTTTCGATATTTTTTTCTATAACAGAAGCTGCCTGCTATGTCACCCGGTGCTCCCTGACAAATGCTGTCTGCTATGTCACCCTGTGCTCCCTGACAAAAGCTGCCTGCTATGTCACCTGGTGCTCCCTGACAAAAGCTGTCTGCTATGTCACCCTGTGCTCCCTGACATTAGCTGCCTACTATGTCAGTTGGTGCTCCCTGACAAAAAATGCCCGAAAACTTTTTCGATAACATTTTCGATAACAGAAGCTGTCTGCTATGTCACCCGGTGCTCCCTGACAAACGCTGCCTACTATGTCACCCGATGCTCCCTGACACTTTTGGTATTTTGGTATCGATAACATTTTCGAAAACTATATCGATAACATTTTCGATACAAGAAGCTGCCTGCTATGTCACCCGGTGCTCCCTGACAAAAGCTGTCTGCTATGTCGCTTGGTGCTCCCTGACAAAAGCTGCCTACTATGTTACCCGGTGCTCCCTGACATTTTTGGTATTTTGGTATCGATAACATTTTTGAAAACTTTTTCGATAACATTTTCGATAACAGAAGCTGCCTGCTATGTCACCCGGTGCTCCCTGACAAAAGCTGCCTACTATGTCACCCGTTGCTCCCTGAAATTTTTGGCAATTTGGTATATTTGGTATCGACAACATTTTCGAAAACTTTTTCGATAACATTTTCGATATTTTTTTCTATAACAGAAGCCGCCTGCTATGTCACCCGGTGCTCCCTGACAAAAGCTGTCTGCTATGTAACCCGGTGCTCCCCGACATTTTTGGTATTTTGGTATTTTTGATAACATTTATGATAACATTTTCGATAACATTTTCGATATTTTTTTCTATAACAGAAGCCGCCTGCTATGTCACCCGGTGCTCCCTGACAGAAGCTGCCTGCTATGTCACCCGGTGCTCCCTGACATTTTTGGTATTTTTGATAACATTTTTGATAACATTTTCGAAAACTTTTTCGAAAACTTTTTCGATACATTTTCGATATTTTTTTCTATACAAGAGGAGGCCTGCTATGTCACCCGGTGCTCCCTGACAGAAGCTGCCTGCTATGTCACCCGGTGCTCCCTGACATTTTTGGTATTTTGGTATTTTTGATAACATTTTTGATAACATTTTCGAAAACTTTTTCCATAACATTTTCGATATTTTTTTCTATAACAGAAGCCGCCTGCTATGTCACCCGGTGCTCCCTTACAGAAGCTGCCTGCTATGTCACCCGGTGCTCCCTGACAAAAGCTGTCTGCTATGTCACCCTGTGCTCCCTGACATAAGCTGCCTACTATGTCAGTTGGTGCTCCCTGACAAAAAATGCCCGAAAACTTTTTCGATAACATTTTCGATAACAGAAGCCGCCTGCTATGTCACCCGGTGCTCCCTGACAGAAGCTGCCTGCTATGTCACCCGGTGCTCCCTGACATTTTTGGTATTTTTGATAACATTTTTGATAACATTTTCGAAAACTTTTTCGAAAACTTTTTCGATACATTTTCGATATTTTTTTCTATAACAGAAGCCGCCTGCTATGTCACCCGGTGCTCCCTGACAGAAGCTGCCTGCTATGTCACCCGGTGCTCCCTGACATTTTTGGTATTTTGGTATTTTTGATAACATTTTTGATAACATTTTCGAAAACTTTTTCCATAACATTTTCGATATTTTTTTCTATAACAGAAGCCGCCTGCTATGTCACCCGGTGCTCCCTTACAGAAGCTGCCTGCTATGTCACCCGGTGCTCCCTGACAAAAGCTGTCTGCTATGTCACCCGGTGCTCCCTGACAGAAGCTGCCTGCTATGTCACCCGGTGCTCCCTGACATTTTTGGTATTTTTGATAACATTTTTGATAACATTTTCGAAAACTTTTTCGAAAACTTTTTCGATACATTTTCGATATTTTTTTCTATAACAGAAGCCGCCTGCTATGTCACACGGTGCTCCCTGACAAACGCTGCCTGCTATGTCACCCGATGCTCCCTGACACTTTTGGTATTTTGGTATCGATAACATTTTCGAAAACTATATCGATAACATTTTCGATAACAGAAGCTGCCTGCTATGTCACCCGGTGCTCCCTGACAAAAGCAGCCTACTATGTCACCCGATGCTCCCTGACATTTTTGGTATTTTGGTATCGATAACATTTTTGAAAACTTTTTCGATAACATTTTCGATAACAGAAGCTGCCTTCTATGTCACCCGGTGCTCCCTGACAAAAGCTGCCTACTATGTCACCCGATGCTCCCTGACATTTTTGGTATTTTGGTATCGATAACATTTTTGAAAACTTTTTCGATAACATTTTCGATAACAGAAGCTGCCTGCTATGTCACCTGGTGCTCCCTGGCAAGAGCTGTCTGCTATGTCACCCTGTGCTCCCTGACAAAAGCTGCCTGCTATGTCACCTGGTGCTCCCTGACAAAAGCTGTCTGCTATGTCACCCTGTGCTCCCTGACATAAGCTGCCTACTATGTCAGTTGGTGCTCCCTGACACAAAATGCCCGAAAACTTTTTCGATAACATTGTCGATAACAGAAGCTGTCTGCTATGTCACCCGGTGCTCCCTGACAAAAGCTGCCTGCTATGTCACCCTGTGCTCCCTGACAAAAGCTGCCTACTATGTTACCCGGTGCTCCCTGACAAAAGCTGCCTGCTATGTCACCCGCTGCTCCCTGACAAAAGCTGCCTGCTATGTTACATGGTGCTCCCTGACAAAAGCTGTCTGCTATGTAACCCGGTGCTCCCCGACATTTTTGGTATTTTGGTATTTTTGATAACATTTCCGAAAACTTTTTCGATAACATTTTCGATATTTTTTTCTATAACAGAAGCCGCCTGCTATGTCACCCGGTGCTCCCTTACAGAAGCTGGCTGCTATGTCACCCGGTTCTCCCTGACAGAAGCTTCCTGCTATGTCACCTGGTGCTCCCTGACAAAAGCTGTCTGCTATGTCACCCTGTGCTCCCTGACATAAGCTGCCTACTATGTCAGTTGGTGCTCCCTGACAAAAAATGCCTGCTATGTCAACCGGTGCTCCCTGACAAAAGCTGCCTGCTACGTAACCCGGTGCTCCCCGACATTTTTGGTATTTTGGTATTTTTGATAACATTTTTGATAACATTTTCGAAAACTTTTTCGATAACATTTTCGATAACAGAAGCTGCCTGCTATGTCACCCGGTGCTCCCTGACATTTTTGGTATTTTGGTATATTTGGTATCGATAACATTTTCGAAAACTTTTTCAAAAACTTTTTCGATAACATTTTCGATAACAGAAGCTGCCTGCTATGTCACCCGGTGCTCCCTGACAAAAGCTGCCTGCTATGTCGCTTGGTGCTCCCTGACAAAAGCTGCCTACTATGTTACCCGGTGCTTCCTGACATTTTTGGTATTTTGGTATCGATAACATTTTTGAAAACTTTTTCGATAACATTTTCGATAACAGAAGCTTCCTTCTATGTCACCCGGTGCTCCCTGACAAAAGCTGCCTGCTATGTCACCCTGTGCTCCCTGACAAAAGCTGCCTACTATGTTACCCGGTGCTCCCTGACAAAAGCTGCCTGCTATGTCACCCGCTGCTCCCTGACAAAAGCTGCCTGCTATGTCACATGGCGCTCCCTGACAAAAGCTGTCTGCTATGTAACCCGGTGCTCCCCGACATTTTTTGTATTTTGGTATTTTTGATAACATTTTTGATAACATTTCCGAAAACTTTTTCGATAACATTTTCGATATTTTTTTCTATAACAGAAGCCGCCTGCTATGTCACCCGGTGCTCCCTTACAGAAGCTGGCTGCTATGTCACCCGGTTCTCCCTGACAGAAGCTTCCTGCTATGTCACCTGGTGCTCCCTGACAAAAGCAGCCTGCTATGTCCCTTGGTGCTCCTTGACAAAAGCTGCCTGCTATGTCACCCGTTGCTCCCTGAAATTTTTTGCAATTTGGTATATTTGGTATCGATAACATTTTCGAAAACTTTTTCGATAACATTTTCGATATTTTTTGCTCCCTGACATTTTTGGTATTTTGGTATCGATAACATTTTTGAAAACTTTTTCGATAACATTTTCGATATTTTTTCTATAACAGAAGCCGCCTGCTATGTCACCCGGTGCTCCCTGACAGAAGCTGCCTGCTATGTCACTTGGTGCTCCCTGACAAAAGCAGCCTGCTATGTCCCTTGGTGCTCCTTGACAAAAGCTGCCTACTATGTCACCCGTTGCTCCCTGAAATTTTTGGCAATTTGGTATATTTGGTATCGATAACATTTTCGAAAACTTTTTCGATAACATTTTCGATATTTTTTGCTCCCTGACATTTTTGGTATTTTGGTATCGATAACATTTTTGAAAACTTTTTCGATAACATTTTCGATATTTTTTCTATAACAGAAGCCGCCTGCTATGTCACCCGGTGCTCCCTGACAGAAGCTGCCTGCTATGTCACTTGGTGCTCCCTGACAAAAGCAGCCTGCTATGTCCCTTGGTGCTCCTTGACAAAAGCTGCCTGCTATGTCACCCGTTGCTCCCTGAAATTTTTGGCAATTTGGTATATTTGGTATCGATAACATTTTCGAAAACTTTTTCGATAACATTTTCGATATTTTTTTCTATAACAGAAGCCGCCTGCTATGTCACCCGGTGCTCCCTGACAAAAGCTGTCTGCTATGTAACCCGGTGCTCCCCGACATTTTTGGTATTTTGGTATTTTTGATAACATTTATGATAACATTTTCGAAAACTTTTTCGATAACATTTTCGATATTTTTTTCTATAACAGAAGCCGCCTGCTATGTCACCCGCTGCTCTCTTACAGAAGCTGCCTGCTATGTCACCCGGTGCTCCCTGACAAAAGCTGTCTGCTATGTCACCCTGTGCTCCCTGACATAAGCTGCCTACTATGTCAGTTGGTGCTCCACGACAAAAAATGCCCGAAAACTTTTTCGATAACATTTTCGATAACAGAAGCTGTCTGCTATGTCACCCGGTGCTCCCTGACAAAAGCTGCCTGCTATGTCACCCTGTGCTCCCTGACAAAAGCTGCCTGCTATGTCACCCGGTGCTCCCTGACAAAAGCTGTCTGCTATGTCACCCTGTGCTCCCTGACATAAGCTGCCTACTATGTCAGTTGGTGCTCCCTGACAAAAAATGCCCGAAAACTTTTTCGATAACATTTTCGATAACAGAAGCTGTCTGCTATGTCACCCGGTGCTCCCTGACAAAAGCTGCCTGCTATGTCACCCTGTGCTCCCTGCCAAAAGCTGCCTGCTATGTTACCCGGTGCTCCCTGACAGAAGCTGCCTGCTATGTCACATGGTGCTCCCCGACAAAGGCTGTCTGCTATGTAACCCGGTGCTCCCCGACATTTTTGGTATTTTGGCATTTTTGATAACATTTTCGAAAACTTTTTCGATAACATTTTCGATATTTTTTTCTATAACAGAAGCCGCCTGCTATGTCACCAGGTGCTCCCTTACAGAAGCTGCCTGCTATGTCACCCGGTGCTCCCTGACAGAAGCTGCCTACTATGTCAGTTGGTGCTCCCTGACAAAAAATGCCTGCTATGTCAGCCGGTGCTCCCTGACAAAAGCTGCCTGCTACGTAACCCGGTGCTCCCCGACATTTTTGGTATTTTGGTATTTTTGATAACATTTTCGAAAACTTTTTCGATAACATTTTCGATAACAGAAGCTGCCTGCTATGTCACCCGGTGCTCCCTGACAAAAGCTGCCTGCTACGTAACCCGGTGCTCCCCGACATTTTTGGTATTTTGGTATTTTTGATAACATTTTTGATAACATTTTCGAAAACTTTTTCGATAACATTTTCGATAACAGAAGCTGCCTGCTATGTCATCCGGTGCTCCCTGACATTTTTGGTATTTTGGTATATTTGGTATCGATAACATTTTCGAAAACTTTTTCAAAAACTTTTTCGATAACATTTTTGATAACAGAAGCTGCCTGCTATGTCACCCGGTGCTCCCTGACAAAAGCTGCCTGCTATGTCGCTTGGTTCTCCCTGACAAAAGCTGCCTACTATGTTACCCGGTGCTCCCTGACAAAAGCTGCCTGTTATGTCACCCGGTGCTCCCTGACAGAAGCTGCCTGCTATGTAACCCGGTGCTCCCCGACATTTTTGGTATTTTTGATAACATTTTCGAAAACTATATCGATAACATTTTCGATAACAGAAGCTGCCTGCTATGTCACCCGGTGCTCCCTGACAAAAGCTGCCTACTATGTCACCCGATGCTCCCTGACATTTTTGGTATTTTGGTATCGATAACATTTTTGAAAACTTTTTCGATAACATTTTCGATAACAGAAGCTGCCTGCTATGTCACCCGGTGCTCCCTGACAAAAGCTGCCTACTATGTCACCCGATGCTCCCTGACATTTTTGGTATTTTGGTATCGATAACATTTTTGAAAACTTTTTCGATAACATTTTCGATAACAGAAGCTGCCTGCTATGTCACCTGGTGCTCCCTGGCAAAAGCTGTCTGATATGTCACCCTGTGCTCCCTGACAAAAGCTGCCTGCTATGTCACCTGGTGCTCCCTGACAAAAGCTGCCTGCTATGTCGCTTGGTGCTCCCTGACAAAAGCTGCCTACTATGTTACCCGGTGCTTCCTGACATTTTTGGTATTTTGGTATCGATAACATTTTTGAAAACTTTTTCGATAACATTTTCGATAACAGAAGCTTCCTTCTATGTCACCCGGTGCTCCCTGACAAAAGCTGCCTGCTATGTCACCCTGTGCTCCCTGACAAAAGCTGCCTACTATGTTACCCGGTGCTCCCTGACAAAAGCTGCCTGCTATGTTACCCGGTGCTTCCTGACATTTTTGGTATTTTGGTATCGATAACATTTTTGAAAACTTTTTCGATAACATTTTCGATAACAGAAGCTTCCTTCTATGTCACCCGGTGCTCCCTGACAAAAGCTGCCTGCTATGTCACCCTGTGCTCCCTGACAAAAGCTGCCTACTATGTTACCCGGTGCTTCCTGACATTTTTGGTATTTTGGTATCGATAACATTTTTGAAAACTTTTTCGATAACATTTTCGATAACAGAAGCTTCCTTCTATGTCACCCGGTGCTCCCTGACAAAAGCTGCCTGCTATGTCACCCTGTGCTCCCTGACAAAAGCTGCCTACTATGTTACCCGGTGCTCCCTGACAAAAGCTGCCTGCTATGTCACCCGCTGCTCCCTGACAAAAGCTGCCTGCTATGTCACATGGCGCTCCCTGACAAAAGCTGTCTGCTATGTAACCCGGTGCTCCCCGACATTTTTTGTATTTTGGTATTTTTGATAACATTTTTGATAACATTTCCGAAAACTTTTTCGATAACATTTTCGATATTTTTTTCTATAACAGAAGCCGCCTGCTATGTCACCCGGTGCTCCCTTACAGAAGCTGGCTGCTATGTCACCCGGTTCTCCCTGACAGAAGCTTCCTGCTATGTCACCTGGTGCTCCCTGACAAAAGCAGCCTGCTATGTCCCTTGGTGCTCCTTGACAAAAGCTGCCTGCTATGTCACCCGTTGCTCCCTGAAATTTTTTGCAATTTGGTATATTTGGTATCGATAACATTTTCGAAAACTTTTTCGATAACATTTTCGATATTTTTTGCTCCCTGACATTTTTGGTATTTTGGTATCGATAACATTTTTGAAAACTTTTTCGATAACATTTTCGATATTTTTTCTATAACAGAAGCCGCCTGCTATGTCACCCGGTGCTCCCTGACAGAAGCTGCCTGCTATGTCACTTGGTGCTCCCTGACAAAAGCAGCCTGCTATGTCCCTTGGTGCTCCTTGACAAAAGCTGCCTACTATGTCACCCGTTGCTCCCTGAAATTTTTGGCAATTTGGTATATTTGGTATCGATAACATTTTCGAAAACTTTTTCGATAACATTTTCGATATTTTTTGCTCCCTGACATTTTTGGTATTTTGGTATCGATAACATTTTTGAAAACTTTTTCGATAACATTTTCGATATTTTTTCTATAACAGAAGCCGCCTGCTATGTCACCCGGTGCTCCCTGACTGAAGCTGCCTGCTATGTCACTTGGTGCTCCCTGACAAAAGCAGCCTGCTATGTCCCTTGGTGCTCCTTGACAAAAGCTGCCTGCTATGTCACCCGTTGCTCCCTGAAATTTTTGGCAATTTGGTATATTTGGTATCGATAACATTTTCGAAAACTTTTTCGATAACATTTTCGATATTTTTTTCTATAACAGAAGCCGCCTGCTATGTCACCCGGTGCTCCCTGACAAAAGCTGTCTGCTATGTAACCCGGTGCTCCCCGACATTTTTGGTATTTTGGTATTTTTGATAACATTTATGATAACATTTTCGAAAACTTTTTCGATAACATTTTCGATATTTTTTTCTATAACAGAAGCCGCCTGCTATGTCACCCGCTGCTCTCTTACAGAAGCTGCCTGCTATGTCACCCGGTGCTCCCTGACAAAAGCTGTCTGCTATGTCACCCTGTGCTCCCTGACATAAGCTGCCTACTATGTCAGTTGGTGCTCCACGACAAAAAATGCCCGAAAACTTTTTCGATAACATTTTCGATAACAGAAGCTGTCTGCTATGTCACCCGGTGCTCCCTGACAAAAGCTGCCTGCTATGTCACCCTGTGCTCCCTGACAAAAGCTGCCTGCTATGTCACCCGGTGCTCCCTGACAAAAGCTGTCTGCTATGTCACCCTGTGCTCCCTGACATAAGCTGCCTACTATGTCAGTTGGTGCTCCCTGACAAAAAATGCCCGAAAACTTTTTCGATAACATTTTCGATAACAGAAGCTGTCTGCTATGTCACCCGGTGCTCCCTGACAAAAGCTGCCTGCTATGTCACCCTGTGCTCCCTGACAAAAGCTGCCTGCTATGTTACCCGGTGCTCCCTGACAAAAGCTGCCTGCTATGTTACCCGGTGCTTCCTGACATTTTTGGTATTTTGGTATCGATAACATTTTTGAAAACTTTTTCGATAACATTTTCGATAACAGAAGCTTCCTTCTATGTCACCCGGTGCTCCCTGACAAAAGCTGCCTGCTATGTAACCCTGTGCTCCCTGACAAAAGCTGCCTACTATGTTACCCGGTGCTTCCTGACATTTTTGGTATTTTGGTATCGATAACATTTTTGAAAACTTTTTCGATAACATTTTCGATAACAGAAGCTTCCTTCTATGTCACCCGGTGCTCCCTGACAAAAGCTGCCTGCTATGTCACCCTGTGCTCCCTGACAAAAGCTGCCTACTATGTTACCCGGTGCTCCCTGACAAAAGCTGCCTGCTATGTCACCCGCTGCTCCCTGACAAAAGCTGCCTGCTATGTCACATGGCGCTCCCTGACAAAAGCTGTCTGCTATGTAACCCGGTGCTCCCCGACATTTTTTGTATTTTGGTATTTTTGATAACATTTTTGATAACATTTCCGAAAACTTTTTCGATAACATTTTCGATATTTTTTTCTATAACAGAAGCCGCCTGCTATGTCACCCGGTGCTCCCTTACAGAAGCTGGCTGCTATGTCACCCGGTTCTCCCTGACAGAAGCTTCCTGCTATGTCACCTGGTGCTCCCTGACAAAAGCAGCCTGCTATGTCCCTTGGTGCTCCTTGACAAAAGCTGCCTGCTATGTCACCCGTTGCTCCCTGAAATTTTTTGCAATTTGGTATATTTGGTATCGATAACATTTTCGAAAACTTTTTCGATAACATTTTCGATATTTTTTGCTCCCTGACATTTTTGGTATTTTGGTATCGATAACATTTTTGAAAACTTTTTCGATAACATTTTCGATATTTTTTCTATAACAGAAGCCGCCTGCTATGTCACCCGGTGCTCCCTGACAGAAGCTGCCTGCTATGTCACTTGGTGCTCCCTGACAAAAGCAGCCTGCTATGTCCCTTGGTGCTCCTTGACAAAAGCTGCCTACTATGTCACCCGTTGCTCCCTGAAATTTTTGGCAATTTGGTATATTTGGTATCGATAACATTTTCGAAAACTTTTTCGATAACATTTTCGATATTTTTTGCTCCCTGACATTTTTGGTATTTTGGTATCGATAACATTTTTGAAAACTTTTTCGATAACATTTTCGATATTTTTTCTATAACAGAAGCCGCCTGCTATGTCACCCGGTGCTCCCTGACAGAAGCTGCCTGCTATGTCACTTGGTGCTCCCTGACAAAAGCAGCCTGCTATGTCCCTTGGTGCTCCTTGACAAAAGCTGCCTGCTATGTCACCCGTTGCTCCCTGAAATTTTTGGCAATTTGGTATATTTGGTATCGATAACATTTTCGAAAACTTTTTCGATAACATTTTCGATATTTTTTTCTATAACAGAAGCCGCCTGCTATGTCACCCGGTGCTCCCTGACAAAAGCTGTCTGCTATGTAACCCGGTGCTCCCCGACATTTTTGGTATTTTGGTATTTTTGATAACATTTATGATAACATTTTCGAAAACTTTTTCGATAACATTTTCGATATTTTTTTCTATAACAGAAGCCGCCTGCTATGTCACCCGCTGCTCTCTTACAGAAGCTGCCTGCTATGTCACCCGGTGCTCCCTGACAAAAGCTGTCTGCTATGTCACCCTGTGCTCCCTGACATAAGCTGCCTACTATGTCAGTTGGTGCTCCACGACAAAAAATGCCCGAAAACTTTTTCGATAACATTTTCGATAACAGAAGCTGTCTGCTATGTCACCCGGTGCTCCCTGACAAAAGCTGCCTGCTATGTCACCCTGTGCTCCCTGACAAAAGCTGCCTGCTATGTCACCCGGTGCTCCCTGACAAAAGCTGTCTGCTATGTCACCCTGTGCTCCCTGACATAAGCTGCCTACTATGTCATTTGGTGCTCCCTGACAAAAAATGCCCGAAAACTTTTTCGATAACATTTTCGATAACAGAAGCTGTCTGCTATGTCACCCGGTGCTCCCTGACAAAAGCTGCCTGCTATGTCACCCTGTGCTCCCTGACTAAAGCTGCCTGCTATGTTACCCGGTGCTCCCTGACAGAAGCTGCCTGCTATGTCACATGGTGCTCCCCGACAAAGGCTGTCTGCTATGTAACCCGGTGCTCCCCGACATTTTTGGTATTTTGGCATTTTTGATAACATTTTCGAAAACTTTTTCGATAACATTTTCGATATTTTTTTCTATAACAGAAGCCGCCTGCTATGTCACCAGGTGCTCCCTTACAGAAGCTGCCTGCTATGTCACCCGGTGCTCCCTGACAGAAGCTGCCTACTATGTCAGTTGGTGCTCCCTGACAAAAAATGCCTGCTATGTCAGCCGGTGCTCCCTGACAAAAGCTGCCTGCTACGTAACCCGGTGCTCCCCGACATTTTTGGTATTTTGGTATTTTTGATAACATTTTCGAAAACTTTTTCGATAACATTTTCGATAACAGAAGCTGCCTGCTATGTCACCCGGTGCTCCCTGACAAAAGCTGCCTGCTACGTAACCCGGTGCTCCCCGACATTTTTGGTATTTTGGTATTTTTGATAACATTTTTGATAACATTTTCGAAAACTTTTTCGATAACATTTTCGATAACAGAAGCTGCCTGCTATGTCATCCGGTGCTCCCTGACATTTTTGGTATTTTGGTATATTTGGTATCGATAACATTTTCGAAAACTTTTTCAAAAACTTTTTCGATAACATTTTTGATAACAGAAGCTGCCTGCTATGTCACCCGGTGCTCCCTGACAAAAGCTGCCTGCTATGTCGCTTGGTTCTCCCTGACAAAAGCTGCCTACTATGTTACCCGGTGCTCCCTGACAAAAGCTGCCTGTTATGTCACCCGGTGCTCCCTGACAGAAGCTGCCTGCTATGTAACCCGGTGCTCCCCGACATTTTTGGTATTTTTGATAACATTTTCGAAAACTATATCGATAACATTTTCGATAACAGAAGCTGCCTGCTATGTCACCCGGTGCTCCCTGACAAAAGCTGCCTACTATGTCACCCGATGCTCCCTGACATTTTTGGTATTTTGGTATCGATAACATTTTTGAAAACTTTTTCGATAACATTTTCGATAACAGAAGCTGCCTGCTATGTCACCCGGTGCTCCCTGACAAAAGCTGCCTACTATGTCACCCGATGCTCCCTGACATTTTTGGTATTTTGGTATCGATAACATTTTTGAAAACTTTTTCGATAACATTTTCGATAACAGAAGCTGCCTGCTATGTCACCTGGTGCTCCCTGGCAAAAGCTGTCTGATATGTCACCCTGTGCTCCCTGACAAAAGCTGCCTGCTATGTCACCTGGTGCTCCCTGACAAAAGCTGTCTGCTATGTCACCCTGTGCTCCCTGACATAAGCTGCCTACTATGTCAGTTGGTGCTCCCTGACAAAGAATGCCCGAAAACTTTTTCGATAACATTTTCGATAACAGAAGCTGTCTGCTATGTCACCCGGTGCTCCCTGACAAAAGCTGCCTGCTATGTCACCCTGTGCTCCCTGACAAAAGCTGCCTACTATGTTACCCGGTGCTCCCTGACAAAAGCTGCCTGCTATGTCACCCGCTGCTCCCTGACAAAAGCTGCCCGCTATGTCACATGGTGCTCCCTGACAAAAGCTGTCTGCTATGTAACCCGGTGCTCCCCGACATTTTTGGTATTTTGGTATTTTTGATAACATTTTTGATAACATTTCCGAAAACTTTTTCGATAACATTTTCGATATTTTTTTCTATAACAGAAGCCGCCTGCTATGTCACCCGGTGCTCCCTTACAGAAGCTGGCTGCTATGTCACCCGGTTCTCCCTGACAGAAGCTGCCTGCTATGTCACCTGGTGCTCCCTGACAAAAGCTGTCTGCTATGTCACCCTGTGCTCCCTGACATAAGCTGCCTACTATGTCAGTTGGTGCTCCCTGACAAAAAATGCCTGCTATGTCAACCGGTGCTCCTTGACAACAGCTGCCTGCTACGTTACCCGGTGCTCCCCGACATTTTTGGTATTTTGGTATTTTTGATAACATTTTTGATAACATTTTCGAAAACTTTTTCGATAACATTTTCGATAACAGAAGCTGCCTGCTATGTCACCTGGTGCTCCCTGGCAAAAGCTGTCTGCTATGTCCCTTGGTGCTCCTTGACAAAAGCTGCCTGCTATGTCACCCGTTGCTCCCTGACATTTTTGGTATTTTGGTATATTTGGTATCGATAACATTTTCGAAAACTTTTTCAAAAACTTTTTCGATAACATTTTCGATAACAGAAGCTGCCTGCTATGTCACCCGGTGCTCCCTGACAAAAGCTGCCTGCTATGTCGCTTGGTGCTCCCTGACAAAAGCTGCCTACTATGTTATCCGGTGCTCCCTGACATTTTTGGTATTTTGGTATCGATAACATTTTTGAAAACTTTTTCGATAACATTTTCGATAACAGAAGCTGCCTGCTATGTCACCCGGTGCTCCCTGACAAAAACTGCCTACTATGTCACCCGATGCTCCCTGACATTTTTGGTATTTTGGTATCGATAACATTTTTGAAAACTTTTTCGATAACATTTTCGATAACAGAAGCTGCCTGCTATGTCACCTGGTGCTCCCTGGCAAAAGCTGTCTGCTATGTCACCCTGTGCTCCCTGACAAAAGCTGCCTACTATGTCACCCGATGCTCCCTGACATTTTTGGTATTTTGGTATCGATAACATTTTTGAAAACTTTTTCGATAACATTTTCGATAACAGAAGCTGCCTGCTATGTCACCCGGTGCTCCCTGACAAAAGCTGCCTACTATGTCACCCGATGCTCCCTGACATTTTTGGTATTTTGGTATCGATAACATTTTTGAAAAATTTTTCGATAACATTTTCGATAACAGAAGCTGCCTGCTATGTCACCTGGTGCTCCCTGGCAAAAGCTGTCTGCTATGTCACCCTGTGCTCCCTGGCAAAAGCTGTCTGCTATGTCACCCTGTGCTCCCTGACAAAAGCTGCCTACTATGTCACCCGATGCTCCCTGACATTTTTGGTATTTTGGTATCGATAACATTTTTGAAAACTTTTTCGATAACATTTTCGATAATAGAAGCTGCCTGCTATGTCACCCGGTGCTCCCTGACAAAAGCTGCCTACTATGTCACCCGATGCTCCCTGACATTTTTGGTATTTTGGTATCGATAACATTTTTGAAAAAATTTTCGATAACATTTTCGATAACAGAAGCTGCCTGCTATGTCACCTGGTGCTCCCTGGCAAAAGCTGTCTGCTATGTCACCCTGTGCTCCCTGACAAAAGCTGCCTACCATGTCACCCGATGCTCCCTGACATTTTTGGTATTTTTGTATCGATAACATTTTTGAAAACTTTTTCGATAACATTTTCGATAACAGAAGCTGCCTGCTATGTCACCCGGTGCTCCCTGACATTTTTGGTATTTTGGTATATTTGGCATCGATAACATTTTCGAAAACTTTTTCGATATTATTTTCTATAACAGAAGCCGACTGCTATGTCACCCGGTGCTCCCTGACAAAAGCTGCCTACTATGTCACCCGATACTCCCTGACATTTTTGGTATTTTGGTATATTTGGTATCGATAACATTTTCGAAAACTTTTTCGATAACATTTTCGATATTTTTTCTATAAAAGAAGCCGCCTGCTATGTCACCCGGTGCTCCCTGACAGAAGCTGCCTGCTATGTCACCCGGTGCTCCCTGACAGAAGATGCCTGCTATGTAACCCGGTGCTCCCCGACATTTTTTGTATTTTGGTATTTTTGATAACATTTTTGATAACATTTTCGAAAACTTTTTCGATAACAGAAGCTGCCTGCTATGTCACCCGGTGCTCCCTGACAAAAGCTGCCTACTATGTCAGTTGGTGCTCCCTGACAAAAAATGCCTACTATGTCACCCGATACTCCCTGACATTTTTGGTATTTTGGTATATTTGGTATCGATAACATTTTCGAAAACTTTTTCGATAACATTTTCGATATTTTTTCTATAACAGAAGCTGCCTGCTATGTCACCTGGTGCTCCCTGACAAAAGCTGTCTGCTATGTCACCCTGTGCTCCCTGACATAAGCTGCCTACTATGTCAGTTGGTGCTCCCTGACAAAAAATGCCCGAAAACTTTTTCGATAACATTTTCGATAACAAAAGCTGTCTGCTATGTCACCCGGTGCTCCCTGACAAAAGCTGCCTACTATGTTACCCGGTGCTCCCTGACAAAAGCTGCCTGCTATGTCACCCGCTGCTCCCTGACAAAAGCTGCCTGCTATGTCACATGGTGCTCCCTGACAAAAGCTGTCTGCTATGTAACCCGGTGCTCCCCGACATTTTTGGTATTTTGGTATTTTTGATAACATTTTTGATAACATTTTCGAAAACTTTTTCGATAACATTTTCGATATTTTTTTCTATAACAGAAGCCGCCTGCTATGTCACCCGGTGCTCCCTTACAGAAGCTGCCTGCTATGTCACCCGGTGCTCCCTGACAGAAGATGCCTGCTATGTCACCTGGTGCTCCCTGACAAAAGCTGTCTGCTATGTCACCCTGTCAGTTGGTGCTCCCTGACAAAAAATGCCTGCTATGTCAACCGGTGCTCCCTGACAAAAGCTGCCTGCTACGTAACCCGGTGCTCCCCGACATTTTTGGTATTTTGGTATTTTTGATAACATTTTTGATAACATTTTCGAAAACTTTTTCGATAACATTTTCGATAACAGAAGCTGCCTGCTATGTCACCCGGTGCTCCCTGACATTTTTGGTATATTTGGTATCGATAACATTTTCGAAAACTTTTTCAAAAACTTTTTCGATAACATTTTCGATAACAGAAGCTGCCTGCTATGTCACCCGGTGCTCCCTGACAAAAGCTGCCTGCTATGTCACCCGGTGCTCCCTGACAGAAGCTGCCTGCTATGTAACCCGGTGCTCCCCGACATTTTTGGTATTTTTGATAACATTTTCGAAAACTTTATCGATAACATTTTCGATAACAGAAGCTGCCTGCTATGTCACCCGGTGCTCCCTGACAAAAGCTGCCTACTATGTCACCCGATGCTCCCTGACATTTTTGGTATTTTGGTATCGATAACATTTTTGAAAACTTTTTCGATAACATTTTCGATAACAGAAGCTGCCTGCTATGTCACCCGGTGCTCCCTGACAAAAGCTGCCTACTATGTTACCCGGTGCTCCCTGACAAAAGCTGCCTGCTATGTCACCCGGTGCTCCCTGACAGAAGCTGCCTGCTATGTAACCCGGTGCTCCCCGACATTTTTGGTATTTTTGATAACATTTTCGAAAACTTTATCGATAACATTTTCGATAACAGAAGCTGCCTGCTATGTCACCCGGTGCTCCCTGACAAAAGCTGCCTACTATGTCACCCGATGCTCCCTGACATTTTTGGTATTTTGGTATCGATAACATTTTTGAAAACTTTTTCGATAACATTTTCGATAACAGAAGCTGCCTGCTATGTCACCCGGTGCTCCCTGACAAAAGCTGCCTACTATGTCACCCGCTGCTCCCTGACATTTTTGGTATTTTGGTATCGATAACATTTTTGAAAACTTTTTCGATAACATTTTCGATAATAGAAGCTGCCTGCTATGTCACCTGGTGCTCCCTGGCAAAAGCTGTCTGCTATGTCACCCTGTGCTCCCTGACAAAAGCTGCCTACTATGTCACCCGATGCTCCCTGACATTTTTGGTATTTTGGTATCGATAACATTTTTGAAAACTTTTTCGATAACATTTTCGATAACAGAAGCTGCCTGCTATGTCACCCGGTGCTCCCTGACAAAAGCTGCCTACTATGTCACTCGATGCTCCCTGACATTTTTGGTATTTTGGTATCGATAACATTTTTGAAAACTTTTTCGATAACATTTTCGATAACAGAAGCTGCCTGCTATGTCACCCGGTGCTCCCTGACAAAAGCTGCCTACTATTTCACCCGCTGCTCCCTGACATTTTTGGTATTTTGGTATCGATAACATTTTTGAAAACTTTTTCGATAACATTTTCGATAATAGAAGCTGCCTGCTATGTCACCTGGTGCTCCCTGGCAAAAGCTGTCTGCTATGTCACCCTGTGCTCCCTGACAAAAGCTGCCTACTATGTCACCCGATGCTCCCTGACATTTTTGGTATTTTGGTATCGATAACATTTTTGAAAACTTTTTCGATAACATTTTCGATAACAGAAGCTGCCTGCTATGTCACCCGGTGCTCCCTGACAAAAGCTGCCTACTATGTCACCCGATGCTCCCTGACATTTTTGGTATTTTGGTATCGACAACATTTTTGAAAACTTTTTCGATAACATTTTCGATAACAGAAGCTGCCTGCTATGTCACCCGGTGCTCCCTGACAAAAGTTGCCTACTATGTCACCCGATGCTCCCTGACATTTTTGGTATTTTGGTATCGATAACTTTTTCGATAACAATTTCGATAACATTTTCGATAACAGAAGCTGCCTGCTATGTCACCCGGTGCTCCCTGACATTTTTGGTATTTTGGTATATTTGGTATCGATAACATTTTCGAAAACTTTTTCAAAAACTTTTTCGATAACATTTTCGATAACAGAAGCTGCCTGCTATGTCACCCGGTGCTCCCTGACAAAAGCTGCCTGCTATTTCGCTTGGTGCTCCCTGACAAAAGCTGCCTACTATGTTACCCGGTGCTCCCTGACAAAAGCTGCCCGCCACTTCCCCCGGTGCTCACTGAAATTTTTGGTATTTTGGTATATTTGGTATCGATAATATTTTCGAAAACTTTTTCGATATTATTTTCTATAACAGAAGCCGACTGCTATGTCACCCGGTGCTCCCTGACAAAAGATGCCTGCTATGTAACCCGGTGCTCCCCGACATTTTTTGTATTTTGGTATTTTTGATAACATTTTTGATAACATTTTCGAAAACTTTTTCGAAAACAGAAGCTGCCTGCTATGTCACCCGGTGCTCCCTTACAAAAGCTGCCTACTATGTCACCCGATACTCCCTGACATTTTTGGTATTTTGGTATATTTGGCATCGATAACATTTTCGAAAATTTTTTCGATAACATTTTTGTTATTTTTTTCTATAACAGAAGCCGCCTGCTATGTCCGCCTGGTGCTCCCTGACAAAAGCTGTCTGCTATGTCACCCTGTGCTCCCTGACATAAGCTGCCTACTATGTCAGTTGGTGCTCCCTGACAAAAAATGCCCGAAAACTTTTTCGATAACATTTTCGATAACAAAAGCTGTCTGCTATGTCACCCGGTGCTCCCTGACAAAAGCTGCCTGCTATGTCACCCTGTGCTCCCTGACAAAAGCTGCCTGCTATGTCACCCGGTGCTCCCTGACAAAAGCTGCCTGCTATGTCACATGGTGCTCCCTGACAAAAGCAGTCTGCTATGTAACCCGGTGCTCCCCGACATTTTTGATAACATTTTCGAAAACTTTTTCGAAAACAGAAGCTGCCTGCTATGTCACCCGGTGCTCCCTTACAAAAGCTGCCTACTATGTCACCCGATACTCCCTGACATTTTTGGTATTTTGGTATATTTGGCATCGATAACATTTTCGAAAACTTTTTCGATAACATTTTTGTTATTTTTTTCTATAACAGAAGCCGCCTGCTATGTCCGCCTGGTGCTCCCTGACAAAAGCTGTCTGCTATGTCACCCTGTGCTCCCTGACATAAGCTGCCTACTATGTCAGTTGGTGCTCCCTGACAAAAAATGCCCGAAAACTTTTTCGATAACATTTTCGATAACAAAAGCTGTCTGCTATGTCACCCGGTACTCCCTGACAAAAGCTGCCTGCTATGTCACCCTGTGCTCCCTGACAAAAGCTGCCTGCTATGTCACCCGGTGCTCCCTGACAAAAGCTGCCTGCTATGTCACCCGGTGCTCCCTGACAAAAGCTGCCTGCTATGTCACCCGATACTCCCCGACATTTTTGGTATTTTGGTATATTTGGCATCGATAACATTTTCGAAAATTTTTTCGATAACATTTTTGTTATTTTTTTCTATAACAGAAGCCGCCTGCTATGTCCGCCTGGTGCTCCCTGACAAAAGCTGTCTGCTATGTCACCCTGTGCTCCCTGACATAAGCTGCCTACTATGTCAGTTGGTGCTCCCTGACAAAAAATGCCCGAAAACTTTTTCGATAACATTTTCGATAACAAAAGCTGTCTGCTATGTCACCCGGTGCTCCCTGACAAAAGCTGCCTGCTATGTCACCCTGTGCTCCCTGACAAAAGCTGCCTACTATGTTACCCGGTGCTCCCTGACAAAAGCTGCCTGCTATGTCACCCGGTGCTCCCTGACAAAAGCTGCCTGCTATGTCACATGGTGCTCCCTGACAAAAGCAGTCTGCTATGTAACCCGGTGCTCCCCGACATTTTTGATAACATTTTCGAAAACTTTTTCGAAAACAGAAGCTGCCTGCTATGTCACCCGGTGCTCCCTTACAAAAGCTGCCTACTATGTCACCCGATACTCCCTGACATTTTTGGTATTTTGGTATATTTGGCATCGATAACATTTTCGAAAACTTTTTCGATAACATTTTTGTTATTTTTTTCTATAACAGAAGCCGCCTGCTATGTCCGCCTGGTGCTCCCTGACAAAAGCTGTCTGCTATGTCACCCTGTGCTCCCTGACATAAGCTGCCTACTATGTCAGTTGGTGCTCCCTGACAAAAAATGCCCGAAAACTTTTTCGATAACATTTTCGATAACAAAAGCTGTCTGCTATGTCACCCGGTGCTCCCTGACAAAAGCTGCCTGCTATGTCACCCTGTCCTCCCTGACAAAAGCTGCCTACTATGTTACCCGGTGCTCCCTGACAAAAGCTGCCTGCTATGTCACCCGGTGCTCCCTGACAAAAGCTGCCTGCTATGTCACATGGTGCTCCCTGACAAAAGCAGTCTGCTATGTAACCCGGTGCTCCCCGACATTTTTGGTATTTTGGTATTTTTGATAACATTTTTGATAACATTTTCGAAAACTTTTTCGATAACATTTTCGATATTTTTTTCTATAACAGAAGCTGCCTGCTATGTCACCCGGTGCTCCCTGACAAAAGCTGCCTACTATGTCACCCGATGCTCCCTGACATTTTTGGTATTTTGGTATCGATAACATTTTTGAAAACTTTTTCGATAACATTTTCGATAACAGAAGCTGCCTGCTATGTCACCCGGTGCTCCCTGACAAAAGCTGCCTACTATGTCACCCGCTGCTCCCTGACATTTTTGGTATTTTGGTATCGATAACATTTTTGAAAACTTTTTCGATAACATTTTCGATAATAGAAGCTGCCTGCTATGTCACCTGGTGCTCCCTGGCAAAAGCTGTCTGCTATTTCACCCTGTGCTCCCTGACAAAAGCTGCCTACTATGTCACCCGATGCTCCCTGACATTTTTGGTATTTTGGTATCGATAACATTTTTGAAAACTTTTTCGATAACATTTTCGATAACAGAAGCTGCCTGCTATGTCACCCGGTGCTCCCTGACAAAAGCTGCCTACTATGTCACCCGATGCTCCCTGACATTTTTGGTATTTATGTATCGATAACATTTTTGAAAACTTTTTCGATAACATTTTCGATAACAGAAGCTGCCTGCTATGTCACCCGGTGCTCCCTGACAAAAGCTGCCTACTATGTCACCCGATGCTCCCTGACATTTTTGGTATTTTGGTATCGATAACATTTTTGAAAACTTTTTCGATAACATTTTCGATAACAGAAGCTGCCTGCTATGTCACCCGGTGCTATCTGACATTTTTGGTATTTTGGTATATTTGGTATCGATAACATTTTCAAAAACTTTTTCAAAAACTTTTTCGATAACATTTTTGATAACAGAAGCTGCCTGCTATGTCACCCGGTGCTCCCTGACATTTTTGGTATTTTGGTATTTTTGATAACATTTTTGATAACATTTTCGAAAACTTTTTCGATAACATTTTCGATATTTTTTTCTATAACAGAAGCTGCCTGCTATGTCACCCGGTGCTCCCTGACAAAAGCTGTCTGCTATGTCACCCGGTGCTCCCTGACAAAAGCTGCCTACTATGTCACCCGATGCTCCCTGACATTTTTGGTATTTATGTATCGATAACATTTTTGAAAACTTTTTCGATAACATTTTCGATAACAGAAGCTGCCTGCTATGTCACCCGGTGCTCCCTGACAAAAGCTGCCTACTATGTCACCCGATGCTCCCTGACATTTTTGGTATTTTGGTATCGATAACATTTTTGAAAACTTTTTCGATAACATTTTCGATAACAGAAGCTGCCTGCTATGTCACCCGGTGCTCCCTGACAAAAGTTGCCTACTATGTCACCCGATGCTCCCTGACATTTTTGGTATTTTGGTATCGATAACTTTTTCGATAACAATTTCGATAACATTTTCGATAACAGAAGCTGCCTGCTATGTCACCCGGTGCTCCCTGACATTTTTGGTATTTTGGTATATTTGGTATCGATAACATTTTCGAAAACTTTTTCAAAAACTTTTTCGATAACATTTTCGATAACAGAAGCTGCCTGCTATGTCACCCGGTGCTCCCTGACAAAAGCTGCCTGCTATTTCGCTTGGTGCTCCCTGACAAAAGCTGCCTACTATGTTACCCGGTGCTCCCTGACAAAAGCTGCCCGCCACTTCCCCCGGTGCTCACTGAAATTTTTGGTATTTTGGTATATTTGGTATCGATAATATTTTCGAAAACTTTTTCGATATTATTTTCTATAACAGAAGCCGACTGCTATGTCACCCGGTGCTCCCTGACAAAAGATGCCTGCTATGTAACCCGGTGCTCCCCGACATTTTTTGTATTTTGGTATTTTTGATAACATTTTTGATAACATTTTCGAAAACTTTTTCGAAAACAGAAGCTGCCTGCTATGTCACCCGGTGCTCCCTTACAAAAGCTGCCTACTATGTCACCCGATACTCCCTGACATTTTTGGTATTTTGGTATATTTGGCATCGATAACATTTTCGAAAATTTTTTCGATAACATTTTTGTTATTTTTTTCTATAACAGAAGCCGCCTGCTATGTCCGCCTGGTGCTCCCTGACAAAAGCTGTCTGCTATGTCACCCTGTGCTCCCTGACATAAGCTGCCTACTATGTCAGTTGGTGCTCCCTGACAAAAAATGCCCGAAAACTTTTTCGATAACATTTTCGATAACAAAAGCTGTCTGCTATGTCACCCGGTGCTCCCTGACAAAAGCTGCCTGCTATGTCACCCTGTGCTCCCTGACAAAAGCTGCCTACTATGTTACCCGGTGCTCCCTGACAAAAGCTGCCTGCTATGTCACCCGGTGCTCCCTGACAAAAGCTGCCTGCTATGTCACATGGTGCTCCCTGACAAAAGCAGTCTGCTATGTAACCCGGTGCTCCCCGACATTTTTGATAACATTTTCGAAAACTTTTTCGAAAACAGAAGCTGCCTGCTATGTCACCCGGTGCTCCCTTACAAAAGCTGCCTACTATGTCACCCGATACTCCCTGACATTTTTGGTATTTTGGTATATTTGGCATCGATAACATTTTCGAAAACTTTTTCGATAACATTTTTGTTATTTTTTTCTATAACAGAAGCCGCCTGCTATGTCCGCCTGGTGCTCCCTGACAAAAGCTGTCTGCTATGTCACCCTGTGCTCCCTGACATAAGCTGCCTACTATGTCAGTTGGTGCTCCCTGACAAAAAATGCCCGAAAACTTTTTCGATAACATTTTCGATAACAAAAGCTGTCTGCTATGTCACCCGGTGCTCGCTGACAAAAGCTGCCTGCTATGTCACCCTGTGCTCCCTGACAAAAGCTGCCTACTATGTTACCCGGTGCTCCCTGACAAAAGCTGCCTGCTATGTCACCCGGTGCTCCCTGACAAAAGCTGCCTGCTATGTCACATGGTGCTCCCTGACAAAAGCAGTCTGCTATGTAACCCGGTGCTCCCCGACATTTTTGGTATTTTGGTATTTTTGATAACATTTTTGATAACATTTTCGAAAACTTTTTCGATAACATTTTCGATATTTTTTTCTATAACAGAAGCTGCCTGCTATGACACCCGGTGCTCCCTGACAAAAGCTGCCTACTATGTCACCCGATGCTCCCTGACATTTTTGGTATTTTGGTATCGATAACATTTTTGAAAACTTTTTCGATAACATTTTCGATAACAGAAGCTGCCTGCTATGTCACCCGGTGCTCCCTGACAAAAGCTGCCTACTATGTCACCCGCTGCTCCCTGACATTTTTGGTATTTTGGTATCGATAACATTTTTGAAAACTTTTTCGATAACATTTTCGATAATAGAAGCTGCCTGCTATGTCACCTGGTGCTCCCTGGCAAAAGCTGTCTGCTATTTCACCCTGTGCTCCCTGACAAAAGCTGCCTACTATGTCACCCGATGCTCCCTGACATTTTTGGTATTTTGGTATCGATAACATATTTGAAAACTTTTTCGATAACATTTTCGATAACAGAAGCTGCCTGCTATGTCACCCGGTGCTCCCTGACAAAAGCTGCCTACTATGTCACCCGATGCTCCCTGACATTTTTGGTATTTATGTATCGATAACATTTTTGAAAACTTTTTCGATAACATTTTCGATAACAGAAGCTGCCTGCTATGTCACCCGGTGCTCCCTGACAAAAGCTGCCTACTATGTCACCCGATGCTCCCTGACATTTTTGGTATTTTGGTATCGATAACATTTTTGAAAACTTTTTCGATAACATTTTCGATAACAGAAGCTGCCTGCTATGTCACCCGGTGCTATCTGACATTTTTGGTATTTTGGTATATTTGGTATCAATAACATTTTCGAAAACTTTTTCAAAAACTTTTTCGATAACATTTTTGATAACAGAAGCTGCCTGCTATGTCACCCGGTGCTCCCTGACAAAAGCTGTCTGCTATGTCACCCTGTGCTCCCTGACATAAGCTGCCTACTATGTCAGTTGGTGCTCCACGACAAAAAATGCCCGAAAACTTTTTCGATAACATTTTCGATAACAGAAGCTGCCTGCTATGTCACCTGGTGCTCCCTGGCAAAAGCTGTCTGCTATGTCACCCTGTGCTCCCTGACAAAAGCTGCCTGCTATGTCACCTGGTGCTCCCTGACAAAAGCTGTCTGCTATGTCACCCTGTGCTCCCTGACATAAGCTGCCTACTATGTCAGTTGGTGCTCCCTGACAAAAAATGCCCGAAAACTTTTTCGATAACATTTTCGATAACAGAAGCTGTCTGCTATGTCACCCGGTGCTCCCTGACAAACGCTGCCTACTATGTCACCCGATGCTCCCTGACACTTTTGGTATTTTGGTATCGATAACATTTTCGAAAACTATATCGATAACATTTTCGATAACAGAAGCTGCCTGCTATGTCACCCGGTGCTCCCTGAAAAAAGCTGTCTGCTATGTCGCTTGGTGCTCCCTGACAAAAGCTGCCTACTATGTTACCCGGTGCTCCCTGACATTTTTGGTATTTTGGTATCGATAACATTTTTGAAAACTTTTTCGATAACATTTTCGATAACAGAAGCTGCCTGCTATGTCACCCGGTGCTCCCTGACAAAAGCTGCCTACTATGTCATCCGTTGCTCCCTGAAATTTTTGGCAATTTGGTATATTTGGTATCGATAACATTTTCGAAAACTTTTTCGATAACATTTTCGATATTTTTTTCTATAACAGAAGCCGCCTGCTATGTCACCCGGTGCTCCCTGACAAAAGCTGTCTGCTATGTAACCCGGTGCTCCCCGACATTTTTGGTATTTTGGTATTTTTGATAACATTTTTGATAACATTTTCGAAAACTTTTTCGAAAACAGAAGCTGCCTGCTATGTCACCCGGTGCTCCCTTACAAAAGCTGCCTACTATGTCACCCGATACTCCCTGACATTTTTGGTATTTTGGTATATTTGGCATCGATAACATTTTCGAAAATTTTTTCGATAACATTTTTGTTATTTTTTTCTATAACAGAAGCCGCCTGCTATGTCCGCCTGGTGCTCCCTGACAAAAGCTGTCTGCTATGTCACCCTGTGCTCCCTGACATAAGCTGCCTACTATGTCAGTTGGTGCTCCCTGACAAAAAATGCCCGAAAACTTTTTCGATAACATTTTCGATAACAAAAGCTGTCTGCTATGTCACCCGGTGCTCCCTGACAAAAGCTGCCTGCTATGTCACCCTGTGCTCCCTGACAAAAGCTGCCTACTATGTTACCCGGTGCTCCCTGACAAAAGCTGCCTGCTATGTCACCCGGTGCTCCCTGACAAAAGCTGCCTGCTATGTCACATGGTGCTCCCTGACAAAAGCAGTCTGCTATGTAACCCGGTGCTCCCCGACATTTTTGATAACATTTTCGAAAACTTTTTCGAAAACAGAAGCTGCCTGCTATGTCACCCGGTGCTCCCTTACAAAAGCTGCCTACTATGTCACCCGATACTCCCTGACATTTTTGGTATTTTGGTATATTTGGCATCGATAACATTTTCGAAAACTTTTTCGATAACATTTTTGTTATTTTTTTCTATAACAGAAGCCGCCTGCTATGTCCGCCTGGTGCTCCCTGACAAAAGCTGTCTGCTATGTCACCCTGTGCTCCCTGACATAAGCTGCCTACTATGTCAGTTGGTGCTCCCTGACAAAAAATGCCCGAAAACTTTTTCGATAACATTTTCGATAACAAAAGCTGTCTGCTATGTCACCCGGTGCTCGCTGACAAAAGCTGCCTGCTATGTCACCCTGTGCTCCCTGACAAAAGCTGCCTACTATGTTACCCGGTGCTCCCTGACAAAAGCTGCCTGCTATGTCACCCGGTGCTCCCTGACAAAAGCTGCCTGCTATGTCACATGGTGCTCCCTGACAAAAGCAGTCTGCTATGTAACCCGGTGCTCCCCGACATTTTTGGTATTTTGGTATTTTTGATAACATTTTTGATAACATTTTCGAAAACTTTTTCGATAACATTTTCGATATTTTTTTCTATAACAGAAGCTGCCTGCTATGACACCCGGTGCTCCCTGACAAAAGCTGCCTACTATGTCACCCGATGCTCCCTGACATTTTTGGTATTTTGGTATCGATAACATTTTTGAAAACTTTTTCGATAACATTTTCGATAACAGAAGCTGCCTGCTATGTCACCCGGTGCTCCCTGACAAAAGCTGCCTACTATGTCACCCGCTGCTCCCTGACATTTTTGGTATTTTGGTATCGATAACATTTTTGAAAACTTTTTCGATAACATTTTCGATAATAGAAGCTGCCTGCTATGTCACCTGGTGCTCCCTGGCAAAAGCTGTCTGCTATTTCACCCTGTGCTCCCTGACAAAAGCTGCCTACTATGTCACCCGATGCTCCCTGACATTTTTGGTATTTTGGTATCGATAACATATTTGAAAACTTTTTCGATAACATTTTCGATAACAGAAGCTGCCTGCTATGTCACCCGGTGCTCCCTGACAAAAGCTGCCTACTATGTCACCCGATGCTCCCTGACATTTTTGGTATTTATGTATCGATAACATTTTTGAAAACTTTTTCGATAACATTTTCGATAACAGAAGCTGCCTGCTATGTCACCCGGTGCTCCCTGACAAAAGCTGCCTACTATGTCACCCGATGCTCCCTGACATTTTTGGTATTTTGGTATCGATAACATTTTTGAAAACTTTTTCGATAACATTTTCGATAACAGAAGCTGCCTGCTATGTCACCCGGTGCTATCTGACATTTTTGGTATTTTGGTATATTTGGTATCAATAACATTTTCGAAAACTTTTTCAAAAACTTTTTCGATAACATTTTTGATAACAGAAGCTGCCTGCTATGTCACCCGGTGCTCCCTGACAAAAGCTGTCTGCTATGTCACCCTGTGCTCCCTGACATAAGCTGCCTACTATGTCAGTTGGTGCTCCACGACAAAAAATGCCCGAAAACTTTTTCGATAACATTTTCGATAACAGAAGCTGCCTGCTATGTCACCTGGTGCTCCCTGGCAAAAGCTGTCTGCTATGTCACCCTGTGCTCCCTGACAAAAGCTGCCTGCTATGTCACCTGGTGCTCCCTCACAAAAGCTGTCTGCTATGTCACCCTGTGCTCCCTGACATAAGCTGCCTACTATGTCAGTTGGTGCTCCCTGACAAAAAATGCCCGAAAACTTTTTCGATAACATTTTCGATAACAGAAGCTGTCTGCTATGTCACCCGGTGCTCCCTGACAAACGCTGCCTACTATGTCACCCGATGCTCCCTGACACTTTTGGTATTTTGGTATCGATAACATTTTCGATAACAGAAGCTGCCTGCTATGTCACCCGGTGCTCCCTGAAAAAAGCTGTCTGCTATGTCGCTTGGTGCTCCCTGACAAAAGCTGCCTACTATGTTACCCGGTGCTCCCTGACATTTTTGGTATTTTGGTATCGATAACATTTTTGAAAACTTTTTCGATAACATTTTCGATAACAGAAGCTGCCTGCTATGTCACCCGGTGCTCCCTGACAAAAGCTGCCTACTATGTCATCCGTTGCTCCCTGAAATTTTTGGCAATTTGGTATATTTGGTATCGATAACATTTTCGAAAACTTTTTCGATAACATTTTCGATATTTTTTTCTATAACAGAAGCCGCCTGCTATGTCACCCGGTGCTCCCTGACAAAAGCTGTCTGCTATGTAACCCGGTGCTCCCCGACATTTTTGGTATTTTGGTATTTTTGATAACATTTATGATAACATTTTCGATAACATTTTCGATATTTTTTTCTATAACAGAAGCCGCCTGCTATGTCACCCGGTGCTCCCTGACAGAAGCTGCCTGCTATGTCACCCGGTGCTCCCTGACATTTTTGGTATTTTGGTATTTTTGATAACATTTTTGATAACATTTTCGAAAACTTTTTCGATAACATTTTCGATATTTTTTTCTATAACAGAAGCCGCCTGCTATGTCACCCGGTGCTCCCTGACAGAAGCTGCCTGCTATGTCACCCGGTGCTCCCTGACATTTTTGGTATTTTGGTATTTTTGATAACATTTTTGATAACATTTTCGAAAACTTTTTCCATAACATTTTCGATATTTTTTTCTATAACAGAAGCCGCCTGCTATGTCACCCGGTGCTCCCTTACAGAAGCTGCCTGCTATGTCACCCGGTGCTCCCTGACAAAAGCTGTCTGCTATGTCACCCTGTGCTCCCTGACATAAGCTGCCTACTATGTCAGTTGGTGCTCCCTGACAAAAAATGCCCGAAAACTTTTTCGATAACATTTTCGATAACAGAAGCTGTCTGCTATGTCACCCGGTGCTCCCTGACAAAAGCTGCCTGCTATGTCACCCTGTGCTCCCTGACAAAAGCTGCCTGCTATGTCACCCGGTGCTCCCTGACAAAAGCTGTCTGCTATGTCACCCTGTGCTCCCTGACAAAAGCTGTCTGCTATGTCACCCTGTGCTCCCTGACAAAAGCTGCCTACTATGTTACCCGGTGCTCCCTGACAAAAGCTGCCTGCTATGTCACATGGTGCTCCCTGACAAAAGCTGCCTGCTATGTCATCCGGTTCTCCCTGACAGGAGCTGCCTGCTATGTCACCCGGTGCTCCCTGACAGAAGCTGCCTGCTATGTCACTTGGTGCTCCCTGACAAAAAATGCCTGCTATGTCAACCGGTGTTCCCTGACAAAAGCTGCCTGCTACGTAACCCGGTGCTCCCCGACATTTTTGGTATTTTGGTATTTTTGATAACATTTTCGAAAACTTTTTGATAACATTTTCGATATTTTTTTCTATAACAGAAGCCGCCTGCTATGTCACCCGGTGCTCCCTGACATTTTTGGTATTTTGGTATTTTTGATAACATTTTTGATAACATTTTCGAAAACTTTTTCGATAACATTTTCGATATTTTTTTCTATAACAGAAGCTGCCTGCTATGTCACCCGGTGCTCCCTGACAAAAGCTGTCTGCTATGTCACCCTGTGCTCCCTGACATAAGCTGCCTACTATGTCAGTTGGTGCTCCACGACAAAAAATGCCCGAAAACTTTTTCGATAACATTTTCGATAACAGAAGCTGCCTGCTATGTCACCTGGTGCTCCCTGGCAAAAGCTGTCTGCTATGTCACCCTGTGCTCCCTGACAAAAGCTGCCTGCTATGTCACCTGGTGCTCCCTGACAAAAGCTGTCTGCTATGTCACCCTGTGCTCCCTGACATAAGCTGCCTACTATGTCAGTTGGTGCTCCCTGACAAAAAATGCCCGAAAACTTTTTCGATAACATTTTCGATAACAGAAGCTGTCTGCTATGTCACCCGGTGCTCCCTGACAAACGCTGCCTACTATGTCACCCGATGCTCCCTGACACTTTTGGTATTTTGATATCGATAACATTTTCGAAAACTATATCGATAACATTTTCGATAACAGAAGCTGCCTGCTATGTCACCCGGTGCTCCCTGACAAAAGCTGCCTACTATGTCACCCGATGCTCCCTGACATTTTTGGTATTTTGGTATCGATAACATTTTTGAAAACTTTTTCAATAACATTTTCGATAACAGAAGCTGCCTTCTATGTCACCCGGTGCTCCCTGACAAAAGCTGCCTACTATGTCACCCGATGCTCCCTGACATTTTTGGTATTTTGGTATCGATAACATTTTTGAAAACTTTTTCGATAACATTTTCGATAACAGAAGCTGCCTGCTATGTCACCTGGTGCTCCCTGGCAAAAGCTATCTGCTATGTCACCCTGTGCTCCCTGACAAAAGCTGCCTGCTATGTCACCTGGTGCTCCCTGACAAAAGCTGTCTGCTATGTCACCCTGTGCTCCCTGACATAAGCTGCCTACTATGTCAGTTGGTGCTCCCTGACACAAAATGCCCGAAAACTTTTTCGATAACATTGTCGATAACAGAAGCTGTCTGCTATGTCACCCGATGCTCCCTGACAAAAGCTGCCTGCTATGTCACCCTGTGCTCCCTGACAAAAGCTGCCTACTATGTTACCCGGTGCTCCCTGACAAAAGCTGCCTGCTATGTCACATGGTGCTCCCTGACAAAAGCTGTCTGCTATGTAACCCGGTGCTCCCCGACATTTTTGGTATTTTGGTATTTTTGATAACATTTCCGAAAACTTTTTCGATAACATTTTCGATATTTTTTTCTATAACAGAAGCCGCCTGCTATGTCACCCGGTGCTCCCTTACAGAAGCTGGCTGCTATGTCACCCGGTTCTCCCTGACAGAAGCTTCCTGCTATGTCACCTGGTGCTCCCTGACAAAAGCTGTCTGCTATGTCACCCTGTGCTCCCTGAAATAAGCTGCCTACTATGTCAGTTGGTGCTCCCTGACAAAAAATGCCTGCTATGTCAACCGGTGCTCCCTGACAAAAGCTGCCTGCTACGTAACCCGGTGCTCCCCGACATTTTTGGTATTTTGGTATTTTTGATAACATTTTTGATAACATTTTCGAAAACTTTTTCGATAACATTTTCGATAACAGAAGCTGCCTGCTATGTCACCCGGTGCTCCCTGACATTTTTGGTATTTTGGTATATTTGGTATCGATAACATTTTCGAAAACTTTTTCAAAAACTTTTTCGATAACATTTTCGATAACAGAAGCTGCCTGCTATGTCACCCGGTGCTCCCTGACAAAAGCTGCCTACTATGTCGCTTGGTGCTCCCTGACAAAAGCTGCCTACTATGTTACCCGGTGCTTCCTGACATTTTTGGTATTTTGGTATCGATAACATTTTTGAAAACTTTTTCGATAACATTTTCGATAACAGAAGCTGCCTTCTATGTCACCCGGTGCTCCCTGACAAAAGCTGCCTACTATGTCACCCGATGCTCCCTGACATTTTTGGTATTTTGGTATCGATAACATTTTTGAAAACTTTTTCGATAACATTTTCGATAACAGAAGCTGCCTGCTATGTCACCTGGTGCTCCCTGGCAAAAGCTGTCTGCTATGTCACCCTGTGCTCCCTGACAAAAGCTGCCTGCTATGTCACCTGGTGCTCCCTGACAAAAGCTGTCTGCTATGTCACCCTGTGCTCCCTGACATAAGCTGCCTACTATGTCAGTTGGTGCTCCCTGACACAAAATGCCCGAAAACTTTTTCGATAACATTGTCGATAACAGAAGCTGTCTGCTATGTCACCCGGTGCTCCCTGACAAAAGCTGCCTGCTATGTCACCCTGTGCTCCCTGACAAAAGCTGCCTACTATGTTACCCGGTGCTCCCTGACAAAAGCTGCCTGCTATGTCACCCGCTGCTCCCTGACAAAAGCTGCCTGCTATGTCACATGGCGCTCCCTGACAAAAGCTGTCTGCTATGTAACCCGGTGCTCCCCGACATTTTTTGTATTTTGGTATTTTTGATAACATTTTTGATAACATTTCCGAAAACTTTTTCGATAACATTTTCGATATTTTTTTCTATAACAGAAGCCGCCTGCTATGTCACCCGGTGCTCCCTTACAGAAGCTGGCTGCTATGTCACCCGGTTCTCCCTGACAGAAGCTTCCTGCTATGTCACCTGGTGCTCCCTGACAAAAGCTGTCTGCTATGTCACCCTGTGCTCCCTGACATAAGCTGCCTACTATGTCAGTTGGTGCTCCCTGACAAAAAATGCCTGCTATGTCAACCGGTGCTCCCTGACAAAAGCTGCCTGCTACGTAACCCGGTGCTCCCCGACATTTTTGGTATTTTGGTATTTTTGGTATCGATAACATTTTCGAAAACTTTTTCGATAACATTTTCGATAACAGAAGCTGCCTGCTATGTCACCCGGTGCTCCCTGACATTTTTGGTATTTTGGTATATTTGGTATCGATAACATTTTCGAAAACTTTTTCAAAAACTTTTTCGATAACATTTTCGATAACAGAAGCTGCCTGCTATGTCACCCGGTGCTCCCTGACAAAAGCTGCCTGCTATGTCGCTTGGTGCTCCCTGACAAAAGCTGCCTACTATGTTACCCGGTGCTTCCTGACATTTTTGGTATTTTGGTATCGATAACATTTTTGAAAACTTTTTCGATAACATTTTCGATAACAGAAGCTGCCTGCTATGTCACCCGGTGCTCCCTGACAAAAGCTGCCTACTATGTCACCCGATGCTCCCTGACATTTTTGGTATTTTGGTATCGATAACACTTTTGAAAACTTTTGCTCCCGATGCTCCCTGACATTTTTGGTATTTTGGTATCGATAACATTTTTGAAAACTTTTTCGATAACATTTTCGATATTTTTTCTATAACAGAAGCCGCCTGCTATGTCACCCGGTGCTCCCTGACAGAAGCTGCCTGCTATGTCACTTGGTGCTCCCTGACAAAAGCAGCCTGCTATGTCCCTTGGTGCTCCTTGACAAAAGCTGCCTGCTATGTCACCCGTTGCTCCCTGAAATTTTTGGCAATTTGGTATATTTGGTATCGATAACATTTTCGAAAACTTTTTCGATAACATTTTCGATATTTTTTGCTCCCTGACATTTTTGGTATTTTGGTATCGATAACATTTTTGAAAACTTTTTCGATAACATTTTCGATATTTTTTCTATAACAGAAGCCGCCTGCTATGTCACCCGGTGCTCCCTGACAGAAGCTGCCTGCTATGTCACTTGGTGCTCCCTGACAAAAGCAGCCTGCTATGTCCCTTAGTGCTCCTTGACAAAAGCTGCCTGCTATGTCACCCGTTGCTCCCTGAAATATTTGGCAATTTGGTATATTTGGTATCGATAACATTTTCGAAAACTTTTTCGATAACATTTTCGATATTTTTTTCTATAACAGAAGCCGCCTGCTATGTCACCCGGTGCTCCCTGACAAAAGCTGTCTGCTATGTAACCCGGTGCTCCCCGACATTTTTGGTATTTTGGTATTTTTGATAACATTTATGATAACATTTTCGAAAACTTTTTCGATAACATTTTCGATATTTTTTTCTATAACAGAAGCCGCCTGCTATGTCACCCGCTGCTCCCTTACAGAAGCTGCCTGCTATGTCACTCGGTGCTCCCTGACAAAAGCTGTCTGCTATGTCACCCTGTGCTCCCTGACATAAGCTGCCTACTATGTCAGTTGGTGCTCCACGACAAAAAATGCCCGAAAACTTTTTCGATAACATTTTCGATAACAGAAGCTGTCTGCTATGTCACCCGGTGCTCCCTGACAAAAGCTGCCTGCTATGTCACCCTGTGCTCCCTGACAAAAGCTGCCTGCTATGTCACCCGGTGCTCCCTGACAAAAGCTGTCTGCTATGTCACCCTGTGCTCCCTGACATAAGCTGCCTACTATGTCAGTTGGTGCTCCCTGACAAAAAATGCCCGAAAACTTTTTCGATAACATTTTCGATAACAGAAGCTGTCTGCTATGTCACCCGGTGCTTCCTGACAAAAGCTGCCTGCTATGTCACCCTGTGCTCCCTGACAAAAGCTGCCTGCTATGTTACCCGGTGCTCCCTGACAGAAGCTGCCTGCTATGTCACATGGTGCTCCCTGACAAAGGCTGTCTGCTATGTAACCCGGTGCTCCCCGACATTTTTGGTATTTTGGCATTTTTGATAACATTTTCGAAAACTTTTTCGATAACATTTTCGATATTTTTTTCTATAACAGAAGCCGCCTGCTATGTCACCAGGTGCTCCCTTACAGAAGCTGCCTGCTATGTCACCCGGTGCTCCCTGACAGAAGCTGCCTACTATGTCAGTTGGTGCTCCCTGACAAAAAATGCCTGCTATGTCAGCCGGTGCTCCCTGACAAAAGCTGCCTGCTACGTAACCCGGTGCTCCCCGACATTTTTGGTATTTTGGTATTTTTGATAACATTTTCGAAAACTTTTTCGATAACATTTTCGATAACAGAAGCTGCCTGCTATGTCACCCGGTGCTCCCTGACAAAAGCTGCCTGCTACGTAACCCGGTGCTCCCCGACATTTTTGGTATTTTGGTATTTTTGATAACATTTTTGATAACATTTTCGAAAACTTTTTCGATAACATTTTCGATAACAGAAGCTGCCTGCTATGTCATCCGGTGCTCCCTGACATTTTTGGTATTTTGGTATATTTGGTATCGATAACATTTTCGAAAACTTTTTCAAAAACTTTTTCGATAACATTTTTGATAACAGAAGCTGCCTGCTATGTCACCCGGTGCTCCCTGACAAAAGCTGCCTGCTATGTCGCTTGGTTCTCCCTGACAAAAGCTGCCTACTATGTTACCCGGTGCTCCCTGACAAAAGCTGCCTGCTATGTCACCCGGTGCTCCCTGACAGAAGCTGCCTGCTATGTAACCCGGTGCTCCCCGACATTTTTGGTATTTTTGATAACATTTTCGAAAACTATATCGATAACATTTTCGATAACAGAAGCTGCCTGCTATGTCACCCGGTGCTCCCTGACAAAAGCTGCCTACTATGTCACCCGATGCTCCCTGACATTTTTGGTATTTTGGTATCGATAACATTTGTGAAAACTTTTTCGATAACATTTTCGATAACAGAAGCTGCCTGCTATGTCACCCGGTGCTCCCTGACAAAAGCTGCCTACTATGTCACCCGATGCTCCCTGACATTTTTGGTATTTTGGTATCGATAACATTTTTGAAAACTTGTTCGATAACATTTTCGATAACAGAAGCTGCCTGCTATGTCACCTGGTGCTCCCTGGCAAAAGCTGTCTGATATGTCACCCTGTGCTCCCTGACAAAAGCTGCCTGCTATGTCACCTGGTGCTCCCTGACAAAAGCTGTCTGCTATGTCACCCTGTGCTCCCTGACATAAGCTGCCTACTATGTCAGTTGGTGCTCCCTGACAAAGAATGCCCGAAAACTTTTTCGATAACATTTTCGATAACAGAAGCTGTCTGCTATGTCACCCGGTGCTCCCTGACAAAAGCTGCCTGCTATGTCACCCTGTGCTCCCTGACAAAAGCTGCCTACTATGTTACCCGGTGCTCCCTGACAAAAGCTGCCTGCTATGTCACCCGCTGCTCCCTGACAAAAGCTGCCTGCTATGTCACATGGTGCTCCCTGACAAAAGCTGTCTGCTATGTAACCCGGTGCTCCCCGACATTTTTGGTATTTTGGTATTTTTGATAACATTTTTGATAACATTTCCGAAAACTTTTTCGATAACATTTTCGATATTTTTTTCTATAACAGAAGCCGCCTGCTATGTCACCCGGTGCTCCCTTACAGAAGCTGGCTGCTATGTCACCCGGTTCTCCCTGACAGAAGCTGCCTGCTATGTCACCTGGTGCTCCCTGTCACCTGGTGCTCCCTGACAAAAGCTGTCTGCTATGTCACCCTGTGCTCCCTGACATAAGCTGCCTACTATGTCAGTTGGTGCTCCCTGACAAAAAATGCCCGAAAACTTTTTCGATAACATTTTCGATAACAAAAGCTGTCTGCTATGTCACCCGGTGCTCCCTGACAAAAGCTGCCTGCTATGTCACCCTGTGCTCCCTGACAAAAGCTGCCTACTATGTCGCTTGGTGCTCCCTGACAAAAGCTGCCTACTATGTTACCCGGTGCTCCCTGACAAAAGCTGCCTACTATGTCACCCGATGCTCCTTGACATTTTTGGTATTTTGGTATCGATAACATTTTTGAAAACTTTTTCGATAACATTTTCGATAACAGAAGCTGCCTGCTATCTCACTGGTGCTCCCTGACAAAAGCTGCCTACTATGTCACCCGATGCTCCCTGACATTTTTGGTATTTTGGTATCGATAACATTTTTGAAAACTTTTTCGATAACATTTTCGATAATAGAAGCTGCCTGCTATGTCACCTGGTGCTCCCTGGCAAAAGCTGTCTGCTATGTCACCCTGTGCTCCCTGACAAAAGCTGCCTACTATGTCACCCGATGCTCCCTGACATTTTTGGTATTTTGGTATCGATAACATTTTTGATAACATTTTCGAAAACTTTTTCGATAACATTTTCGATATTTTTTTCTATAACAGAAGCCGCCTGCTATGTCACCCGGTGCTCCCTTACAGAAGCTGCCTGCTATGTCACCAGGTGCTCCCTGACAGAAGCTGCCTGCTATGTCACCTGGTGCTCCCTGACAAAAGCTGTCTGCTATGTCACCCTGTGCTCCCTGACATAAGCTGCCTACTATGTCAGTTGGTGCTCCCTGACAAAAAATGCCTGCTATGTCAACCGGTGCTCCCTGACAGAAGCTGCCTGCTACGTAACCCGGTGCTCCCCGACATTTTTGGTATTTTGGTATCGATAACATTTTTGAAAACTTTTTCGATAACATTTTCGATAACAGAAGCTGCCTGCTATGTCACCCGGTGCTCCCTGACAAAAGCTGCCTACTATGTCACCCGATGCTCCCTGACATTTTTGGTATTTTGGTATCGATAACATTTTTGAAAACTTTTTCGATAACAGAAGCTGCCTGCTATGTCACCTGGTGCTCCCTGGCAAAAGCTGCCTACCATGTCAGTTGGTGCTCCCTGACAAAAGCTGCCTACCATGTCAGTTGGTGCTCCCTGACAAAAGCTGCCTACTATGTCAGTTGGTGCTCCCTGACAAAAAATGCCTGCTATGTCAACCGGTGCTCCCTGACAAAAGCTGCCTGCTATGTCACCCTGTGCTCCCTGACAAAAGCTGCCTACTATGTTACCCGGTGCTCCCTGACAAAAGCTGCCTGCTATGTCACCCGGTGCTCCCTGACAAAAGCTGCCTGCTATGTCACATGGTGCTCCCTGACAAAAGCTGTCTGCTATGTAACCCGTTGCTCCCCGACATTTTTGGTATTTTGGTATTTTTGATAACATTTTTGATAACATTTTCGAAAACTTTTTCGATAACAGAAGCTGCCTGCTATGTCACCCGGTGCTCCCTGACAAAAGCTGCCTACTATGTCACCCGATACTCCCTGACATTTTTGGTATTTTGGTATATTTGGTATCGATAACATTTTCGAAAACTTTTTCGATAACATTTTCGATATTTTTTTCTATAACAGAAGCCGCCTGCTATGTCACCCGGTGCTCCCTGACAGAAGCTGCCTGCTATGTCACCCGGTGCTCCCTGACAGAAGCTGCCTGCTATGTCACCTGGTGCTCCCTGACAAAAGCTGTCTGCTATGTCACCCTGTGCTCCCTGACATAAGCTGCCTACTATGTCAGTTGGTGCTCCCTGACAAAAAATGCCCGAAAACTTTTTCGATAACATTTTCGATAACAAAAGCTGTCTGCTATGTCACCCGGTGCTCCCTGACAAAAGCTGCCTGCTATGTCACCCTGTGCTCCCTGACAAAAGCTGCCTACTATGTCGCTTGGTGCTCCCTGACAAAAGCTGCCTACTATGTTACCCGGTGCTCCCTGACAAAAGCTGCCTACTATGTCACCCGATGCTCCTTGACATTTTTGGTATTTTGGTATCGATAACATTTTTGAAAACTTTTTCGATAACATTTTCGATAACAGAAGCTGCCTCCTATCTCACCCGGTGCTCCCTGACAAAAGCTGCCTACTATGTCACCCGATGCTCCCTGACATTTTTGGTATTTTGGTATCGATAACATTTTTGAAAACTTTTTCGATAACATTTTCGATAATAGAAGCTGCCTGATATGTCACCTGGTGCTCCCTGGCAAAAGCTGTCTGCTATGTCACCCTGTGCTCCCTGACAAAAGCTGCCTACTATGTCACCCGATGCTCCCTGACATTTTTGGTATTTTGGTATCGATAACATTTTTGATAACATTTTCGAAAACTATTTCGATAACATTTTCGATATTTTTTTCTATAACAGAAGCCGCCTGCTATGTCACCCGGTGCTCCCTTACAGAAGCTGCCTGCTATGTCACCCGGTGCTCCCTGACAGAAGCTGCCTGCTATGTCACCTGGTGCTCCCTGACAAAAGCTGTCTGCTATGTCACCCTGTGCTCCCTGACATGAGCTGCCTACTATGTCAGTTGGTGCTCCCTGACAAAAAATGCCTGCTATGTCAACCGGTGCTCCCTGACAGAAGCTGCCTGCTACGTAACCCGGTGCTCCCCGACATTTTTGGTATTTTGGTATCGATAACATTTTTGAAAACTTTTTCGATAACATTTTCGATAACAGAAGCTGCCTGCTATGTCACCCGGTGCTCCCTGACAAAAGCTGCCTGCTATGTCACCCTGTGCTCCCTGACAAAAGCTGCCTGCTATGTCACCCGGTGCTCCCTGACAAAAGCTGTCTGCTATGTCACCCTGTGCTCCCTGACATAAGCTGCCTACTATGTCAGTTGGTGCTCCACGACAAAAAATGCCCGAAAACTTTTTCGATAACATTTTCGATAACAGAAGCTGTCTGCTATGTCACCCGGTGCTCCCTGACAAAAGCTGCCTGCTATGTCACCCTGTGCTCCCTGACAAAAGCTGCCTGCTATGTCACCCGGTGCTCCCTGACAAAAGCTGTCTGCTATGTCACCCTGTGCTCCCTGACATAAGCTGCCTACTATGTCAGTTGGTGCTCCCTGACAAAAAATGCCCGAAAACTTTTTCGATAACATTTTCGATAACAGAAGCTGTCTGCTATGTCACCCGGTGCTTCCTGACAAAAGCTGCCTGCTATGTCACCCTGTGCTCCCTGACAAAAGCTGCCTGCTATGTTACCCGGTGCTCCCTGACAGAAGCTGCCTGCTATGTCACATGGTGCTCCCTGACAAAGGCTGTCTGCTATGTAACCCGGTGCTCCCCGACATTTTTGGTATTTTGGCATTTTTGATAACATTTTCGAAAACTTTTTCGATAACATTTTCGATATTTTTTTCTATAACAGAAGCCGCCTGCTATGTCACCAGGTGCTCCCTTACAGAAGCTGCCTGCTATGTCACCCGGTGCTCCCTGACAGAAGCTGCCTACTATGTCAGTTGGTGCTCCCTGACAAAAAATGCCTGCTATGTCAGCCGGTGCTCCCTGACAAAAGCTGCCTGCTACGTAACCCGGTGCTCCCCGACATTTTTGGTATTTTGGTATTTTTGATAACATTTTCGAAAACTTTTTCGATAACATTTTCGATAACAGAAGCTGCCTGCTATGTCACCCGGTGCTCCCTGACAAAAGCTGCCTGCTACGTAACCCGGTGCTCCCCGACATTTTTGGTATTTTGGTATTTTTGATAACATTTTTGATAACATTTTCGAAAACTTTTTCGATAACATTTTCGATAACAGAAGCTGCCTGCTATGTCATCCGGTGCTCCCTGACATTTTTGGTATTTTGGTATATTTGGTATCGATAACATTTTCGAAAACTTTTTCAAAAACTTTTTCGATAACATTTTTGATAACAGAAGCTGCCTGCTATGTCACCCGGTGCTCCCTGACAAAAGCTGCCTGCTATGTCGCTTGGTTCTCCCTGACAAAAGCTGCCTACTATGTTACCCGGTGCTCCCTGACAAAAGCTGCCTGCTATGTCACCCGGTGCTCCCTGACAGAAGCTGCCTGCTATGTAACCCGGTGCTCCCCGACATTTTTGGTATTTTTGATAACATTTTCGAAAACTATATCGATAACATTTTCGATAACAGAAGCTGCCTGCTATGTCACCCGGTGCTCCCTGACAAAAGCTGCCTACTATGTCACCCGATGCTCCCTGACATTTTTGGTATTTTGGTATCGATAACATTTGTGAAAACTTTTTCGATAACATTTTCGATAACAGAAGCTGCCTGCTATGTCACCCGGTGCTCCCTGACAAAAGCTGCCTACTATGTCACCCGATGCTCCCTGACATTTTTGGTATTTTGGTATCGATAACATTTTTGAAAACTTGTTCGATAACATTTTCGATAACAGAAGCTGCCTGCTATGTCACCTGGTGCTCCCTGGCAAAAGCTGTCTGATATGTCACCCTGTGCTCCCTGACAAAAGCTGCCTGCTATGTCACCTGGTGCTCCCTGACAAAAGCTGTCTGCTATGTCACCCTGTGCTCCCTGACATAAGCTGCCTACTATGTCAGTTGGTGCTCCCTGACAAAGAATGCCCGAAAACTTTTTCGATAACATTTTCGATAACAGAAGCTGTCTGCTATGTCACCCGGTGCTCCCTGACAAAAGCTGCCTGCTATGTCACCCTGTGCTCCCTGACAAAAGCTGCCTACTATGTTACCCGGTGCTCCCTGACAAAAGCTGCCTGCTATGTCACCCGCTGCTCCCTGACAAAAGCTGCCTGCTATGTCACATGGTGCTCCCTGACAAAAGCTGTCTGCTATGTAACCCGGTGCTCCCCGACATTTTTGGTATTTTGGTATTTTTGATAACATTTTTGATAACATTTCCGAAAACTTTTTCGATAACATTTTCGATATTTTTTTCTATAACAGAAGCCGCCTGCTATGTCACCCGGTGCTCCCTTACAGAAGCTGGCTGCTATGTCACCCGGTTCTCCCTGACAGAAGCTGCCTGCTATGTCACCTGGTGCTCCCTGTCACCTGGTGCTCCCTGACAAAAGCTGTCTGCTATGTCACCCTGTGCTCCCTGACATAAGCTGCCTACTATGTCAGTTGGTGCTCCCTGACAAAAAATGCCCGAAAACTTTTTCGATAACATTTTCGATAACAAAAGCTGTCTGCTATGTCACCCGGTGCTCCCTGACAAAAGCTGCCTGCTATGTCACCCTGTGCTCCCTGACAAAAGCTGCCTACTATGTCGCTTGGTGCTCCCTGACAAAAGCTGCCTACTATGTTACCCGGTGCTCCCTGACAAAAGCTGCCTACTATGTCACCCGATGCTCCTTGACATTTTTGGTATTTTGGTATCGATAACATTTTTGAAAACTTTTTCGATAACATTTTCGATAACAGAAGCTGCCTGCTATCTCACCCGGTGCTCCCTGACAAAAGCTGCCTACTATGTCACCCGATGCTCCCTGACATTTTTGGTATTTTGGTATCGATAACATTTTTGAAAACTTTTTCGATAACATTTTCGATAATAGAAGCTGCCTGCTATGTCACCTGGTGCTCCCTGGCAAAAGCTGTCTGCTATGTCACCCTGTGCTCCCTGACAAAAGCTGCCTACTATGTCACCCGATGCTCCCTGACATTTTTGGTATTTTGGTATCGATAACATTTTTGATAACATTTTCGAAAACTTTTTCGATAACATTTTCGATATTTTTTTCTATAACAGAAGCCGCCTGCTATGTCACCCGGTGCTCCCTTACAGAAGCTGCCTGCTATGTCACCAGGTGCTCCCTGACAGAAGCTGCCTGCTATGTCACCTGGTGCTCCCTGACAAAAGCTGTCTGCTATGTCACCCTGTGCTCCCTGACATAAGCTGCCTACTATGTCAGTTGGTGCTCCCTGACAAAAAATGCCTGCTATGTCAACCGGTGCTCCCTGACAGAAGCTGCCTGCTACGTAACCCGGTGCTCCCCGACATTTTTGGTATTTTGGTATCGATAACATTTTTGAAAACTTTTTCGATAACATTTTCGATAACAGAAGCTGCCTGCTATGTCACCCGGTGCTCCCTGACAAAAGCTGCCTACTATGTCACCCGATGCTCCCTGACATTTTTGGTATTTTGGTATCGATAACATTTTTGAAAACTTTTTCGATAACAGAAGCTGCCTGCTATGTCACCTGGTGCTCCCTGGCAAAAGCTGCCTACCATGTCAGTTGGTGCTCCCTGACAAAAGCTGCCTACCATGTCAGTTGGTGCTCCCTGACAAAAGCTGCCTACTATGTCAGTTGGTGCTCCCTGACAAAAAATGCCTGCTATGTCAACCGGTGCTCCCTGACAAAAGCTGCCTGCTATGTCACCCTGTGCTCCCTGACAAAAGCTGCCTACTATGTTACCCGGTGCTCCCTGACAAAAGCTGCCTGCTATGTCACCCGGTGCTCCCTGACAAAAGCTGCCTGCTATGTCACATGGTGCTCCCTGACAAAAGCTGTCTGCTATGTAACCCGTTGCTCCCCGACATTTTTGGTATTTTGGTATTTTTGATAACATTTTTGATAACATTTTCGAAAACTTTTTCGATAACAGAAGCTGCCTGCTATGTCACCCGGTGCTCCCTGACAAAAGCTGCCTACTATGTCACCCGATACTCCCTGACATTTTTGGTATTTTGGTATATTTGGTATCGATAACATTTTCGAAAACTTTTTCGATAACATTTTCGACATTTTTTTCTATAACAGAAGCCGCCTGCTATGTCACCCGGTGCTCCCTGACAGAAGCTGCCTGCTATGTCACCCGGTGCTCCCTGACAGAAGCTGCCTGCTATGTCACCTGGTGATCCCTGACAAAAGCTGTCTGCTATGTCACCCTGTGCTCCCTGACATAAGCTGCCTACTATGTCAGTTGGTGCTCCCTGACAAAAAATGCCCGAAAACTTTTTCGATAACATTTTCGATAACAAAAGCTGTCTGCTATGTCACCCGGTGCTCCCTGACAAAAGCTGCCTGCTATGTCACCCTGTGCTCCCTGACAAAAGCTGCCTACTATGTCGCTTGGTGCTCCCTGACAAAAGCTGCCTACTATGTTACCCGGTGCTCCCTGACAAAAGCTGCCTACTATGTCACCCGATGCTCCTTGACATTTTTGGTATTTTGGTATCGATAACATTTTTGAAAACTTTTTCGATAACATTTTCGATAACAGAAGCTGCCTGCTATCTCACCCGGTGCTCCCTGACAAAAGCTGCCTACTATGTCACCCGATGCTCCCTGACATTTTTGGTATTTTGGTATCGATAACATTTTTGAAAACTTTTTCGATAACATTTTCGATAATAGAAGCTGCCTGATATGTCACCTGGTGCTCCCTGGCAAAAGCTGTCTGCTATGTCACCCTGTGCTCCCTGACAAAAGCTGCCTACTATGTCACCCGATGCTCCCTGACATTTTTGGTATTTTGGTATCGATAACATTTTTGATAACATTTTCGAAAACTATTTCGATAACATTTTCGATATTTTTTTCTATAACAGAAGCCGCCTGCTATGTCACCCGGTGCTCCCTTACAGAAGCTGCCTGCTATGTCACCCGGTGCTCCCTGACAGAAGCTGCCTGCTATGTCACCTGGTGCTCCCTGACAAAAGCTGTCTGCTATGTCACCCTGTGCTCCCTGACATGAGCTGCCTACTATGTCAGTTGGTGCTCCCTGACAAAAAATGCCTGCTATGTCAACCGGTGCTCCCTGACAGAAGCTGCCTGCTACGTAACCCGGTGCTCCCCGACATTTTTGGTATTTTGGTATCGATAACATTTTTGAAAACTTTTTCGATAACATTTTCGATAACAGAAGCTGCCTGCTATGTCACCCGGTGCTCCCTGACAAAAGCTGCCTACTATGTCACCCGATGCTCCCTGACATTTTTGGTATTTTGGTATCGATAACATTTTTGAAAACTTTTTCGATAACAGAAGCTGCCTGCTATGTCACCTGGTGCTCCCTGGCAAAAGCTGCCTACCATGTCAGTTGGTGCTCCCTGACAAAAGCTGCCTACCATGTCAGTTGGTGCTCCCTGACAAAAGCTGCCTACTATGTCAGTTGGTGCTCCCTGACAAAAAATGCCTGCTATGTCAACCGGTGCTCCCTGACAAAAGCTGCCCGCCACTTCCCCCGGTGCTCCCTGACATTTTTGGTATTTTGGTATATTTGGTATCGATAACATTTTCGAAAACTTTTTCGATATTATTTTCTATAACAGAAGCCGACTGCTATATCACCCGGTGCTCCCTGACAAAAGCTGCCTACTATGTCACCCGATACTCCCTGACATTTTTGGTATTTTGGTATATTTGGTATCGATAACATTTTCGAAAACTTTTTCGATAACATTTTCGATATTTTTTCTATAACAGAAGCCGCCTGCTATGTCACCCGGTGCTCCCTGACAGAAGATGCCTGCTATGTAACCCGGTGCTCCCCGACATTTTTGGTATTTTGGTATTTTTGATAACATTTTTGATAACATTTTCGAAAACTTTTTCGATAACATTTTCGATATTTTTTTCTATAACAGAAGCCGCCTGCTATGTCACCCGGTGCTCCCTTACAGAAGCTGCCTGCTATGTCACCCGGTGCTCCCTGACAGAACTGCCTGCTATGTCACCTGGTGCTCCCTGACAAAAGCTGTCTGCTATGTCACCCTGTGCTCCCTGACATAAGCTGCCTACTATGTCAGTTGGTGCTCCCTGACAAAAAATGCCTGCTATGTCAACCGGTGCTCCCTTACAGAAGCTGCCTGCTATGTCACCCGGTGCTCCCTGACAGAAGCTGCCTGCTATGTCACCTGGTGCTCCCTGACAAAAGCTGTCTGCTATGTCACCCTGTGCTCCCTGACATAAGCTGCCTACTATGTCAGTTGGTGCTCCCTGACAAAAAATGCCTGCTATGTCAACCGGTGCTCCCTGACTGAAGCTGCCTGCTACGTAACCCGGTGCTCCCCGACATTTTTGGTATTTTGGTATCGATAACATTTTTGAAAACTTTTTCGATAACATTTTCGATAACAGAAGCTGCCTGCTATGTCACCCGGTGCTCCCTGACAAAAGCTGCCTACTATGTCACCCGATGCTCCCTGACATTTTTGGTATTTTGGTATCGATAACATTTTTGAAAACTTTTTCGATAACAGAAGCTGCCTGCTATGTCACCTGGTGCTCCCTGGCAAAAGCTGCCTACCATGTCAGTTGGTGCTCCCTGACAAAAGCTGCCTACCATGTCAGTTGGTGCTCCCTGACAAAAGCTGCCTACTATGTCAGTTGGTGCTCCCTGACAAAAAATGCCTGCTATGTCAACCGGTGCTCCCTGACAAAAGCTGCCCGCCACTTCCCCCGGTGCTCCCTGACATTTTTGGTATTTTGGTATATTTGGTATCGATAACATTTTCGAAAACTTTTTCGATATTATTTTCTATGACAGAAGCTGCCTGCTATGTCACCCGGTGCTCCCTGACAGAAGATGCCTGCTATGTAACCCGGTGCTCCCCGACATTTTTGGTATTTTGGTATTTTTGATAACATTTTTGATAACATTTTCGAAAACTTTTTCGATAACATTTTCGATATTTTTTTCTATAACAGAAGCCGCCCGCTATGTCACCCGGTGCTCCCTTACAGAAGCTGCCTGCTATGTCACCCGGTGCTCCCTGACAGAAGCTGCCTGCTATGTCACCCGGTGCTCCCTGACAGAAGATGCCTGCTATGTAACCCGGTGCTCCCCGACATTTTTGGTATTTTGGTATTTTTGATAACATTTTTGATAACATTTTCGAAAACTTTTTCGATAACATTTTCGATATTTTTTTCTATAACAGAAGCCGCCTGCTATGTCACCCGGTGCTCCCTTACAGAAGCTGCCTGCTATGTCACCCGGTGCTCCCTGACAGAAGCTGCCTGCTATGTCACCCGGTGCTCCCTGACAGAAGATGCCTGCTATGTCACCCGGTGCTCCCTGACAGAAGCTGCCTGCTATGTAACCCGGTGCTCCCTGACAGAAGATGCCTGCTATGTCACCCGGTGCTCCCCGACATTTTTGGTATTTTGGTATTTTTGATAACATTTTTGATAACATTTTCGAAAACTTTTTCGATAACATTTTCGATATTTTTTTCTATAACAGAAGCCGCCTGCTATGTCACCCGGTGCTCCCTTACAGAAGCTGCCTGCTATGTCACCCGGTGCTCCCTGACAGAAGCTGCCTGCTATGTCACCCGGTGCTCCCTGACAGAAGCTGCCTGCTATGTAACCCGGTGCTCCCTGACAGAAGCTGCCTGCTATGTAACCCGGTGCTCCCTGACAGAAGCTGCCTGCTATGTCACCCGGTGCTCCCTGACAGAAGATGCCTGCTATGTAACCCGGTGCTCCCCGACATTTTTGGTATTTTGGTATTTTTGATAACATTTTTGATAACATTTTCGAAAACTTTTTCGATAACATTTTCGATATTTTTTTCTATAACAGAAGCCGCCTGCTATGTCACCCGGTGCTCCCTTACAGAAGCTGCCTGCTATGTCACCCGGTGCTCCCTGACAGAAGCTGCCTGCTATGTCACCCGGTGCTCCCTGACAGAAGATGCCTGCTATGTCACCCGGTGCTCCCTGACAAAAGCTGCCTGCTATGTCGCTTGGTGCTCCCTGACAAAAGCTGCCTACTATGTTACCCGGTGCTCCCTGACAAAAGCTGCCTGCTATGTCACCCGGTTCTCCCTGACAGAAGCTGCCTTCTATGTAACCCGGTGCTCCCCGACATTTTTGGTATTTTTGATAACATTTTCGAAAACTTTTTCGATAACATTTTCGATAGCAGAAGCTGCCTGCTATGTCACCCGGTGCTCCCTGACAAAAGCTGCCTACTATGTCACCCGATGCTCCCTGACATTTTTGGTATTTTGGTATCGATAACATTTTTGAAAACTTTTTTTAATATTTATAATTATTATTATTTATTAAACTTTATCGAAAACTTTTTCGATAACATTTTCGATAACAAAAGCTGTCTGCTATGTCACCCGGTGCTCCCTGACAAAAGCTGCCTGCTATGTCAGCCTGTGCTCCCTGACAAAAGCTGCCTACTATGTTACCCGGTGCTCCCTGACAAAAGCTGTCTGCTATGTAACCCGGTGCTCCCCGACATTTTTGGTATTTTGGTATTTTTGATAACATTTTTGATAACATTTTCGAAAACTTTTTCGATAACATTTTCGATATTTTTTTCTATAACAGAAGCCGCCTGCTATGTCACCCGGTGCTCCCTTACAGAAGCTGCCTGCTATGTCACCCGGTGCTCCCTGACAGAAGCTGCCTGCTATGTCACCTGGTGCTCCCTGACAAAAGCTGTCTGCTATGTCACCCTGTGCTCCCTGACATAAGCTGCCTACTATGTCAGTTGGTGCTCCCTGACAAAAAATGCCTGCTATGTCAACCGGTGCTCCCTGACAGAAGCTGCCTGCTACGTAACCCGGTGCTCCCCGACATTTTTGGTATTTTGGTATCGATAACATTTTTGAAAACTTTTTCGATAACATTTTCGATAACAGAAGCTGCCTGCTATGTCACCCGGTGCTCCCTGACAAAAGCTGCCTACTATGTCACCCGATGCTCCCTGACATTTTTGGTATTTTGGTATCGATAACATTTTTGAAAACTTTTTCGATAACAGAAGCTGCCTGCTATTTCACCTGGTGCTCCCTGGCAAAAGCTGCCTACCATGTCAGTTGGTGCTCCCTGACAAAAGCTGCCTACCATGTCAGTTGGTGCTCCCTGACAAAAGCTGCCTACTATGTCAGTTGGTGCTCCCTGACAAAAAATGCCTGCTATGTCAACCGGTGCTCCCTGACAAAAGCTGCCCGCCACTTCCTCCGGTGCTCCCTGACATTTTTGGTATTTTGGTATATTTGGTATCGATAACATTTTCGAAAACTTTTTCGATATTATTTTCTATAACAGAAGCCGACTGCTATGTCACCCGGTGCTCCCTGACAAAAGCTGCCTACTATGTCACCCGATACTCCCTGACATTTTTGGTATTTTGGTATATTTGGTATCGATAACATTTTCGAAAACTTTTTCGATAACATTTTCGATATTTTTTCTATAACAGAAGCCGCCTGCTATGTCACCCGGTGCTCCCTGACAGAAGCTGCCTGCTATGTCACCCGGTGCTCCCTGACAGAAGATGCCTGCTATGTAACCCGGTGCTCCCCGACATTTTTGGTATTTTGGTATTTTTGATAACATTTTCGAAAACTTTTTCGATAACATTTTCGATATTTTTTTCTATAACAGAAGCCGCCTGCTATGTCACCCGGTGCTCCCTTACAGAAGCTGCCTGCTATGTCACCCGGTGCTCCCTGACAGAAGCTGCCTGCTATGTCACCCGGTGCTCCCTGACATTTTTGGTATTTTGGTATATTTGGTATCGATAACATTTTCGAAAACTTGTTCAAAAACTTTTTCGATAACATTTTCGATAACAGAAGCTGCCTGCTATGTCACCCGGTGCTCCCTGACAAAAGCTGCCTGCTATGTCGCTTGGTGCTCCCTGACAAAAGCTGCCTACTATGTTACCCGGTGCTCCCTGACAAAAGCTGCCTGCTATGTCACCCGGTGCTCCCTGACAGAAGCTGCCTGCTATGTAACCCGGTGCTCCCCGACATTTTTGGTATTTTTGATAACATTTTCGAAAACTTTATCGATAACATTTTCGATAACAGAAGCTGCCTGCTATGTCACCCGGTGCTCCCTGACAAAAGCTGCCTACTATGTCACCCGATGCTCCTTGACATTTTTGGTATTTTGGTATCGATAACATTTTTGAAAACTTTTTCGATAAAATTTTCGATAACAGAAGCTGCCTGCTATGTCACCCGGTGCTCCCTGACAAAAGTGACATAGTCACCCGATGCTCCCTGACATTTTTGGTATCGATAACATTTTCGAAAACTTTTTCGATATTATTTTCTATAACAGAAGCCGACTGCTATGTCACCCGGTGCTCCCTGACAAAAGATGCCTGCTATGTAACCCGGTGCTCCCCGACATTTTTTGTATTTTGGTATTTTTGATAACATTTTTGATAACATTTTCGAAAACTTTTTCGATAACAGAAGCTGCCTGCTATGTCACCCGGTGCTCTCTGACAAAAGCTGCCTACTATGTCACCCGATACTCCCTGAAATTTTTGGTATTTGGGTATATTTGGTATCGATAACATTTTCGAAAACTTTTTCGATAACATTTTCGATATTATTTTCTATAACAGAAGCCGCCTGCTATGTCACCCGGTGCTCCCTGACAAAAGCTGCCTGATATGTAACCCGGTGCTCCCCGACATTTTTGGTATTTTTGATAACATTTTCGATAACATTTTCGATAACAGAAGCTGCCTGCTATGTCACCCGGTGCTCCCTGACAAAAGCTGCCTGCTATGTCACTTGGTGCTCCCTGACAAAAGCTGCCTACTATGTTACCCGGTGCTCCCTGACAAAAGCTGCCTGCTATGTCACCCGGTGCTCCCTGACAGAAGCTGCCTGCTATGTAACCCGGTTCTCCCCGACATTTTTGGTATTTTGGTATTTTTGATAACATTTTCGATAACTTTTTCGATAACAGAAGCTAACTGCTATGTTCGAACATGTTCGATAGCATGTTTGAACATGTTCGAACATACATAAAGATATTAGACTTTCAAATTACAGTTTCATACTTTTCTCCGCTATATTTTGTTATAATTTTTACTTTGAAAACTCAGGAAAAGTCGAAATATAATTACTTCGTGAACTACATTTTTTTTCTTAATAGAACAATTCAGTGGGCTTCGTTTAAGGTATGTTTTGTCAAAATCGATGAATAAATGGTCAAACTGCAGCAGTTTGAAGAAATTTTCGTATGTGGAGCGACGAACGCTTTATTTACATAACTTAAGTATATTACATCTGTTTGTATTAAACTTTACAATTCTAAAAAGCTGACAAGTGCAGCTGCATGTCAGATCCAAACACTTTGTAGTTTCAGCTTACCGTCTTAAAGATATTAGACTTTCAAATTACAATTTCATACTTTTTTTCGCTATATTTTTTTATTATTTTAACTCTGAAAACTCAGGAAAAGTCTAAATATAATGATTTCGTTAATTACATTTTTGGTCTTAATAGAACAATTTAGTGGGCTTTTTTTTGTCAAAATCGATGGATAAATGGCTAAATTGCAGCAGTTTGAAGAAATGTTTGTATGTTGAGCGACGAACGCAAATTTGTATTGTTTTGTTTAGAGGTAGTGCTTCTATTTTTACATAACTTCAGTATATTTCATCTGCTTGTATTGAACTTTACAATTTTGAAAAGCTTCAGCTTAGCGTCTGAAAGATATTAGACTTTCTAATTAAAATTTCATACTTTTCTCCGCTATATTTTTTTATAATTTTTATTTTGAAAAGTCAGGAAAAGTCTAAATAAAATTATTTCGTGAGCTGCATTTTTTGTTTTAAAAGATACATTGATTGGGATTCGTTTATGGTAAGTTTCGTAAAAATCGATGGATACATGGCTAAATTGTAGCCGTTTAAACAAACCTTCGTATGTAAAGCGACAACCAAAAATTTGTATGGTTTTTCCAGAGGTTCTTTTTACATAACGTAAGTATATTACATCTGCTTGTATTGAACTTTTCAATTTGAAAAGGCTGATAAATGCAGCTAAATGTCAAATCCAAGCACTTTGTAGCTTCAGCTTACCGTGTGGTACTTTTTTCCGCTATATTTTGTAAAATTTTTAAATTTGAAGACTCAGGAAAAATTGAAATAAAACTATTTCGTGAGCTGCATTATTTGGTTTTAAAATATACATTGATAGGGCTTCGTTTAAGGTATGTTTCTTAAAAATCGATGGATAAACGGCTAAATTGCCGCCGTTTAAACAAACCATCGTACGTAAAGCGACGAACAAAAATTTGTATGGTTTTTTCAGAGGTAGTGCTTCTTTTGTTTAATAACTTAAGTATATTACATCTGCTTGTATTGAACTTTACAATTCTGAAAAGCTGACAAATGCAGCTGCATAATTCAAACACTTTGTAGCTTCAGCTTACAGTCTGAAAGATATAAGACTTTCAAATTCCAATTCGTTTAAGGTATTTTTCGTAAAAATCGATGAATAAACGGCTAAATTGCAGAAGTTTGAAGAAATTTTCGTGTATACGGTTTTTTCAGAGGTAGTGCTTCTTTTTTTACATAACTTACATCTGGTTTTATTGAACTTTACAATTCTGAAAAGCTGACAAATGCAGCTACATAATTCAAGCACTTTGCAGCTTCAGCTTACAGTCTGAAAGATATTAGACTTTCAAATTCTAATTTTTACTTTTCTCCGCTTAATTTTGCAAAAATGTTTGATTTGAAGTCTCAGGAAAAGTCCAAGTATAATTATTTGGTGGACCACATTTTTTTTTCTTTCATAGATCGGGAAAAGTCGAAATATAATCATTTTTGTAACTACATTTTTTGTCTTAATAGATAAATTAATTAAGCTTCGTTTAAGGTATGTTTTTTAAAAATCGATGGATAAATGGCTAAATTGTAGCAGTTTGGAGCGACAAACGAAAATTTGTATGGTTTTTTCAGAGGTGCTTATTTTTGTACATAACTTAGGTATATAACATCCGCTTGTATTGAACTTTTCAATTCTAAAAAGCTGACAAATGCAGCTGCATGTCAGATCCAAACACTTTGTAGTTTCAACTTACCGTGTGGAAGATATTAGACTTTCAAATTTCCTGGACCAGATTTTGTATTTCAATGGAGTTTTAATTAATTTTCCGTTTCCGCGGTGCTGGATACTATGCTTTAATATATACATTAATTAGGCTTCGTTTGAGGTATCTTTTGTAAAAATCTATGGATAATCGGCAAATTTACAGCTGTTTGATCAAACCTTTGTATGTGAAGCGAAGAACGAAAATTTGTATGTTTTTTCAGAGTTAGTTCCATACTTAATATATAAATTAATTGGGCTTTGTTTAAGATATGTTTTGTAAAAACCGATGGATAAATGGCTAAATTGCAGCAGTTTGAAGAAATTTTCGTATGGGGAGCGAAAAATGAAAATTTGTATGATTTTTTTAGAGGCAGAGCTTCCTTTTTTACATAAATTAAGTATATTACATCTGCTTGTATTGAACTTTACAATTCTAACGAGGGGGAACGTTATGAGCCGCGTCTGCGCCGCGGCTCTACTTTATACCCGGTACTCAGTCAGTTTGTATGTATGTGAGCTTGTTGTAATTTATTACATGTTCGCAAAAGGAAAAAATTAAATTTTAGCCAAAAAAAAACAATTTAAGTCGAACCTTTTCGGAGATTTTGATCTATTAGATGTTTCCATATTGGTTAACATAAATTTTTTACATCTGCCATTTCTACATGTTTTTATCTACTTCCTACATATACATACACGGCTGTGTGCGAGAGAGAGAGGGAATCAGTCTGCGCTTGGGAGGCCACTGAAACTTCATTTGTTCCTTCTGACTATATTTATGATCCGATCTGATCCAAATTCAATACTCTGATAGATATAGTAATTTTCTATGATTCTGCGTTTTTGGTTTTCCCGTATCTTCAAAATTGTAGATTTTCATCTTTTGTGGGGGCGGAAGGGGGCGTGGCCAAATTTTAAAACAAACTCGTCTCGGTTTGATATCACAGGAGCTTGGATAGAAAGTTTGGTGGTTCTAGCTCTTATAGTCTCTGAGAACTAGGCGTCAAAAAATTCGATCAGGCATAGCGCCTACCCCTGTGTGTGAGAGAGAGCGAGAGGGAACGATGCATTTCGAAATTGTTTTCTTCATTGTGGCTATATTTATGAGTCGATCTGATCCAGATTCAACACTCTGATAGATATTGTCATTCTCTACGATTCTGCGTTTTTAGTTTTCTCGTATCTTTAAAATTGTGCATGCCACAGATTTTCGTCCTTGGAGTGGGCGGAAGGGGGCGGGGCGAAATTTTGAAATACACTTGTAACAGTGCGATAGGACAGGAGTCTGGATACAAAATAGTGTTCCTCTAGCTTTTATGGTCTTTGAGCTATAGGCGCTAATGAAGACGGACAGACGGACAGACGGACAGACGGACGGACAGACAGACATAGCTATATCGACTCGGCTATTGATGCTGATCAAGAATATATATACTTTATGGGGTCGGAAACGCTTCCTTCTGGGTGTTACACACATTAATTTTTTGCACAAATCTAATATACCCCTTTACTCTTCGAGTACCGGGTATAAAAAGATGACAAATGCTTTATAGTTTCAGCTTGCCGTCTTTTTTTTTTTTTTTTTTGTAATTGTCGTTTAATTAGTTTACTAAATAAATATTTCATTAATAATAACAACGATAACAATGCTACTTTTACACAAAGTTATGTACAAATCGTAATTGAGAATTAGAGAATCCTCTTGTGGGGTGCGTCGTGGGTCATTTTGTGGCTTAACCAAGTTCAATGGAGGCCATTGAATCCTCCTGTCTGGTAGGTCGATTGGATGAATCTCCTTGCCAGCGCGTTAGGGGGAGTCCCGAGCTTTGTGATGTATTTCTTGGCTTGGGCATTTATAACATCGCCAACGAGGGGGACCCCAAGATCTCTGGCTATGTCCCGGTTTCTGATAAACCACTCAGCTCCTGAGATTGAGCGCAGCAGCTTGTTTTGTTGGGTTCCTATTCGTCTTATGTGAGTTTTTGCAGCAATGCCATATATTTGTACTCCGTACTTACATTCTGGGGCCATGATTTTCTTGTATATTAGTACTTTGTTTTTAAGCGTTAGCTTGTTATTGGCGTTTAACAACCAATACATTTTACGAGCCCTTGCTGTCAGCTGGACGGTGATGTTCTTGATGTGGCTTTTGAACGTTAGTCTTGAGTCCAGGCTAATGCCAAGGTATTTATGTTCTCTTTGTTGATTTATTACAATTCCGTGCAGGAATATCCCGGGGCAGCTTCCTTGTTTCAGGGTGTGTGTAACTAATGCTGATGTACCACCTGCATGCCCAATTTTCGAATTTTTTAAGGTATTCCTGCAGAATGTCTGTAGCCTCATAAATACATTCTGCTCTAGCCATTGTAGCAGTGTCGTCGGCGGACGTAGCCAGAGTAAGGTTTTGGCTACCGTGCATTCTAGAGGTGTTTGGCTTCCGCATGTCATGAGTGTACAGTGTGTATAGCAGTGGCCCCAGTACACTGCCCTGAGGGACTCCAGCTCGGATGTATTCGGGTGCAGGGGCCAGCTGTTCGATCAGCTGTTTGATCTTAAAAAGCAGCCCATCGTGTCATACGGGGTCAAAAGACTATTGAATGTCAAGGTACGCTGCCACTACGTACTGCTTGCGCTGAAACCCTTGGCGTATTGTCTCAATGACTCTGTGAAGCTGCTCAGGCGTGCTGTGCTGAAGTCTGAATCCGAATTGGAAGTTTGATATTGCCTCCTCGATCCTTGTAGTGCCCAGAACTCTTCTTAGAATACAGCGTTCGAAAAGTTTGCCAAACGTGGGCAGCATGCTTATAGGTCTATAATTGTCTATGTTCTCTGGCGATTTTGTTGGGCTTGAGGAAAAGGACTATGCTTGCTTTTTTCCACGCCTTGGGGAAGTAGTCAAGTCCCAGATCCGAGTTTAAGATAAGTAGCAGAAGCAACATGGCTCTGATGGGCATTGCCTTAGCCACTCGGTTATCAATACCATCCTCTCCTGGGGTGTTTTTGACATCTTTTTTAACCTCCTGCATCGTGATCGGAGCCTCCGGGAGCTCCAATTAATGGGGTTCTTCGATTTTCTCAGCCACTATCTCAGCCCTCTTTGTTGAAGCCGTCCGAAAGGGCTGGAACCTCTCCTCCAGGTTATTTTCAAAAGCCTCAGCCCTTTCCGCTGCCGACCTTGCTCACGTGTCATCTGGTTTCTTGACTGGGTAGTTCGAATCGCTCTGAACAGCGGAACATTCGTACTTGGAGACAGCAGCCTAGCCCTGGTTGGCACTGCAAGGGGAGCGCAGCTACTAGCGGGATATGATCCGAGCTGAGCTCATGCTCCTCCCTTATTGAGAGTAGGTAGCTCGGTAAAGCTTTGAACAAGTAGAAGTCAATTGTTGAGGGAGTGTAAGCTCTATTGGACGGGTTGTACGTTGGATTACCCGTCGCAAGAACCTGATATGAGTGGGTCGCTAAAGCAACAGTTAGCGACGTTCCTCTACGATCAGCTATATAGGTGCCCCACATACGATGTTTAGCGTTGAAGTCACCTCCGAGTATGGCTTTGTCTCCCAGTTGGGAGCCAGAAGTTGTTTAAAATCCGAGCCTGTCCAGTTGATTGTTAGTGGCAGGTAGGCAGCTGCAATGAGAATCTCCCCACGTTGAGTTTCAATAGTCACCTGCGCAAGTTGTAACGACTTAAGACAGACAGGACTATTGTGGTAATGAGCGATGATTTTTTAAACCTCTGGCTGCTCCTCCACTGACTCTGCTGTTTGGGTGATTTGCCCTATAGCACTCATACCCTTGAAGCACGTATCTTCTCTTTGAGTGTAAGTGTGTTTCGTGTGTAAGTGTGACATCTATGTCGTGATAGTGTAGAAATAGTGCCAGTTCGATTAAATTCGCGACCAGGCTGCAAGCATTCCAGATACCAATTCTTATGCTGTTCAGCATTATATTCTTCTGACGTTATGGGTTGAATGGGGAAGGGCTGAATTACGTATCTGATAAAGCGTCTGCAGAATGTCTGCTACTGCCGTCGTCAGACCAGCTACTGTCTTCGTTAGCTCAACAAGGACCTGCGCAATTGAACCAGTGGCCATCTGCCGCTCTGAGTGGGAGACCTGGGTGGTATTAGACCATGGAGTTCGGCTTAAGCTGCTTTGGAGCTGTGGAAACTTTTGACTATAATCCTGATTGGATAGGCTGAGGTTGAGACTCTATCGTGTGTCCGCTGGGGTTGATTGCCTTCCTGCGTCCTTGTCGTGAATTCGCCATTTTCGGTGGGTTGACGTTGACTGACGATTGCTTGTTTTTGAGCAGAATGGTGTAAACCTTACACGTTCTGTCAAACGCTGCATGTTTTCCTCCGCAGTTGGAGCAAGAAAGGTCTTCCGTGGTCATGGCCTTACATTCAGTCGATCCTGTCCAGTGTTCCCCAGTGTTCAGTACCTCGTCTCTTCTTCCTAGAGGCAGCTCGCCATTTCACAGTAGGAGGCTGGATGGAGGTTTGGGGCTGAGAAGTGGGCGTATTCCATGGGGCCAGTAACTGGGATTGGGTACCGGCGTTACGGGCTCCACAGAGGTGGCCAGTCTTTGAGTAGCACCTGAGACTAGGGCAGCCGCTGGGCTGGCCTGTACGGTTGTTGTGCCAGGATCAGCGATCAAGGACGGCGTTGGAGCAACCATTGAGGCAGCGCTTAAAACTCCAAGTCTGGCTGAAGATGTTGTAGCAGTGACAGCTATTAAAATTGTAGTCGTTGTGATGGCTGGGGATCCACACACATCCATCATTGCAGTTTATGGATATGAAACGGAAGCGATTGGAGTCGCCCGATTTTTTGTTAGTGATGTATTCACGGTCAAAATCCTCATTGAAGTCTTCCAATTCCATGGAACTAGCATGATAGTCGTCTGCCATAATTCCGGTAGGGCTGGGTAATTTTTGAAGTGTCTTTTGGGTTTTGAGACCCTGGTTATTCATTACGATATTTTTCTCACGCTTTCGATATTTTTTGTGTCACTTTCGGTATATTCCGCTCGATTCCGTACTCAGACGAGCAAAATATTCTTGCGCAAGAAAGTTGCCTATATTTTGCGGTGTGACCAGATGTGCATGCTCTACGGCTTGTTTTGCTACACTGTTCTGTGTTTGTTTACAAATAAAATCAGTTGGAAATTCAAATTTTTTCAGAAAGCAAGCCGGAATGTACTATTTATGGGCTCTGTGGCGCTGGAGAACGACAAAGAACATAAAAAGCTCCGCAATATTGGATAAATCAGTATCTACAAAATTATAAATAAATAAAATGTGTATCGTTTATAAAATTGATAGGAAACAATATCCATTTAATCGGCTTCAATGAGATTCAATTTGTTTTCATTATTGCAATTTTCTAGCCGGTGCAATTTCTAGTGTCGATGACGACAGAATATAGAATAATTCTATCCTTCAGTCGAGCCCAGCAAATACCACATTTTCTTTTCTAGTATATATCGTCGCCTTTCCAGTATTAATCGGTTATTTATTTTGCTTGTCTGAGTACTCGTTTGAAAAATTCTTGCGCAAGAATTACAGGCATGCATTTTTATACGCGCAAGAATATTTTGCTCGTCTGAGTACTAGGCTTTACCTCAGTTTTGAGTTAGAGTGTTTCGGTATTTTTTTTCACAATTTTCAGTATATTCTGCACAGATTTGTCCGAAGAATACAGGGAATCAGCTTACCGTCTGAAAGATATTAGACTTTCAAATTCCAATTTCATACTTTTATCCGCTATATTTTGTAAAAAATTGTACTTTGAAAAATCAGGAACAGTTAAAATAAAATTATTTCGTGAGCTGCATTGCATACTTCCAGACTTTAAAATTCTAATTTCCTGTCCCAGTTTTTATACCCGGTACTCGAAGATTATAGAGGTATATTGGATTTGTGCAAAAAGTGGATGTGTGTAACAACCAGAAGGAAGCGCACTGTTACAAGTGTATTTCAAAATTTCGCCCCGCACCCACTCCAAGGACAAAAATCTGTGGCATGCACAATTTTAAAGATACGAGAAAACTAAAAACGCAGAATCATAGAGAATGAGAATATCTATCAGAATGTTGAATCTGGATCAGATCGGACATAAATGTAGCCACAATGAAGAAAACCATTTCGAAATGCATCGTTGCCTCTCGCTCTCACTCACACACCGGGGTAGGCGCTATGACTGATCGAATTTTTTGACGCCTAGTGCTCAGAGACTATAAGAGCTAGATCAACCAAACTTTTTATCCAAGCTCCTGTGATATCAAACCGAGACGAGTTTGTTTTAAAATTTGGCCACGCCCCCTTCCTCCCCCACATAGGACGAAAATCCACAATTTTTAAGATACGAGAAAACCAAAAACGCAGAATCATAGAAAATTACCATATCTATCGGAGTGTTGAATTTGGATCAGATCGGATCATTAATATAGCCAGAAGGAACAAATGAAATTTCAGTGGCCTTCCAAGCGCAGAATCATTCCGCAGACATACAGCCGTGTATGTATATGTAGGAAGTAGATAAAGACTGTAGAAAAGGCAGATGTAAAAAATGTATTTAAACATATATCTAATAGATAAAAATCTCCGAAAAGGTTCGACCTAATTTCTTTTTTTTTTTTTGGCTAAAATTAAATTCGTCCCTTTTGCGAACATGTAATAAATTACAACAAGCTCACATACATATATATTGACTGAGTACCGGGTATAAGGTAGAGCCGCGGCTCACAATGTTCCCCTCGTTTTTATTTGTAGTTTGGCAGTTTGGATACTGTGCTTTAATAGATAAATTTATTGGACTTCGTTTAAGGTATCTTTTGTAAAAATCGAAGGATAAACGGCTAAGTTGCAGCCGTTTTACCATAGCTTCTGAGCTACAGGCGATAATGAAAACGGACGGACAAACAGACATACATAGATATATCCGAAAATAAATTTGTCTTTTTCTTGCAAGTTATTATGTTTGTTGTTCTGTTGGTTATAGATGAAAGGGATTAACAATTTTAACAAGTACAATGCACATAAGTATGTAATTCTGCTACTTACTATAAAAATGTTTAAAATAGTATATTCCGTTTGCTCATAAACAAAGTTTTTATTCCAATTTCCTCTTTTTTTTGTGATATATTTCAAAAATTAAATAATACTCCTATAGTTGGAATTCAAATGAACCCCATTACATCTAATATATATAATATTACAAAATGAAATCTTTAATTAATGGAAAACTATAATACATTTACATATAACATTAATTTTTTTTTAGGTTTTGAATTTAATTAGGTTTCACAAAAATTTATTGAAAATAAAAGGAAATACTGAAAATTTAATAACTTTTTTAAATATTTTTAGTACAACTATTAAATTATTGGCATTGGTAATTTTTCCTTCTGGGAGTTACACACATCCTTTTTTTTCAACAAATCTAATATACACCTTTACCCTTCGAGTACCAGGTATAATTACTAGCACTTAATATTCGACATAGCTAAAAAAAAAACAACTCTTAGAAAAACGGATTATTTTACGAAATAGATAATTTTTTATGCGTGTGTCCCTTATATTTCGCACGGCCAAAAGCGAAAAAAAAATGTTTATTAATTTTTTCACCAATACTCTTGGTTTTTTACTTTTACATTATGAAGTGCAAATAAGATCACTTCAAAATAATTGAAAATAGCCATTTTATAGACCTTTTTCTGAAACAAAGCCAAGTGTCCTTATTATTTTTCACATGACTGTATATGAAATAATATTTTTTATACTTTTAACACTAATATACACATTTTTAGTATTTTCGGTATTTTGGCACCACACAAATAGAATAGAATAGAATTCATCAAGTCGTCAGATACCCCACGAATCTGACAGTTTAGCAGCAGAGAATTCATCCGGTCGCCAGATACCCCACAATTCCGACGGTTTAGCAGCAGTAATATCAGAACCCTCAAAAAACTTCCGAAAAGTATTGCTTACTACATCAACAGCTAAACGGAGAGCTCGGACACTTTCCCGCTGGGCAATCCCTTTTCTCGATTGCCTTTATTAATTTAATTATTCCGCGTGTTGGGTTTTGGTTTTTTGCAGTCAATTTTAGAGTTGTGTTGTTTCCAACTCGTTGCAAACTCGTTTTATTTTTAAAACTTTATTTTAAAATTTTATTTGTTCAATTTATTTTATCACACAAAAAATACATGGCTTGTAAAATATTACACGTTTTAAGAATATTAATTTTCGTTATTATTACTACATATAAACTTTAATATAAACTCGAAAATTCCAAAAATGACTTTTTCTTTTTCTTGCAAGTTAGTTTGTTTGTTGTTCTGTTGGTTATAGATAAAAGGGATTAACAATTTTAACAAGTACAATGCACATAAGTATGTAATTCTGCTACTTACTATAAAAATGTTTCAAATAGTATATTCCGGTTGCTCATTAACAAAGTTTTTCATTCGAATTTTCTTATTTTTTGTGATATATTTTAAAAATGAATTAATACACCTATAGTTGAAATTCAAATGAAGCCCATTACATCTAATATGCATAATATTACAAAATGAAATCTTTAATTAATGGAAAACTACATACATATAACATGAATTTTTTTTATGTTTTGAATTTAATTAGGTTTCACAAAAATGTATTGAAAAGGAAAAGGAAATACTGAAAATTTAATTACTTTTTTTAATATTTTTAGTACAACTATTAAATTAATGGCATTGGTAATTTTACTGAGCTGAAAAAATATATAGTATGATGGCACGATGATCTAACAAAATAGTGTATAATTAGGTAGACATATTTTCTAAATTCATAAATTATCTCCGCATTCAAACTGACAAATTTCTTGAGTACACTAGGCAACTTCTCAACTTCTTTTCCCCTGTAAACCAAATGGACTTTTTCTGATAGATTTGCAACTTTAAAGTTTTTGAATGAATTTTGATTTTTGTGTGTAACACCCGGAAGGAAGCGTTTCCGACCCCATAAAGTATTTATATTCTTGATTAGCATTAATAGCCGAGTCGATATAACTACACTAGCGGTCAGAGAAACCGCACCACTTCAAAACGTCATGAAATTATCAAATCGTTCCGATAAACGTAAGGGAATGTTATTATTTTAGTTAATATTAATTCAATTTAATAAAAATACAAGGTTAAAACTAAAAACTACATATCTGGAAGTTACATATCCTTTGTTTTAGACCATTTAACAAAAAAGAAAAAATATTTAAATTTTGATGAGCTTTTAAATACATTTTTTTTCAATGTAAGTCGATGTGTATTACAGCCATCAAATTTTTTTTGAAGAAGGTAATTTTCTATGAGTCTGCGTTTTTGGTTTTCCCGTATCTTATTATGTTTGTTGTTCTGTTGGTTATAGATGAAAGGGATTAACAATTTTAACAAGTACAATGCACATAAGTATGTAATTCTGCTACTTACTATAAAAATGTTTAAAATAGTATATTTCGTTTGCTCATAAACAAAGTTTTTCATTCGAATTTTCTTCTTTTTTGTGATATATTTCAAAAATGAATTAATACACCTATAGTTGGAATTCAAATGAACCCCATTACATCTAATATATATAATATTACAAAATGAAATCTTTAACTAATGGAAAACTATAATACATTTACATATAACATTAATTTTTTTTTAGATTTTGAATTTAATTATGCTTCACAAAAATTTATTGAAAATCAAAGGAAATACTGAAAATTAATAATATTATATTTTTTATTTATTATATTTATTTATTTATTTTTTTATTACATAATATTAATATTTTTAGTACAACTATTAAATTATTGGCATTGGTAATTTTTCCTTCTGGGAGTTACACACATCCTTTTTTTCAACAAATCTAATATACACCTTTACCCTTCGAGTACCAGGTATAATTACTAGCACTTAATATTCGACATAGTTAAAAAAAACAACTCTTAGAAAAACGGATTATTTTACGAAATAGAAAATTTTGTATGCGTGTGTCCCTTATATTTCGAACGGCCAAAAGCGAAAAAAAAATGTTTATTAATTTTTTCACCAATACTCTTGGTTTTTTACTTTTACATTATGAAGTGCAAATAAGATCACTTCAAAATAATTGAAAATAGCCATTTTATAGACCTTTTTCTGAAACAAAGCCAAGTGTACTTATTATTTTTCACATGACTGTATATGAAATAATATTTATTATACTTTTAACACTAATATACACTATTTTAGTATTTTCGGTATTTTGGCACCACACAAATCTGACGACTTAGCAGCATAGAATTCATCAAGTCATCAGATACGCCACGAATCTGACAGTTTAGCAGCATAGAATTCATCAGGTCGCCAGATACCCCACAAAACTGGAGGTTTAGCAGCATAGAATTAGGTCATCATCCGGTCGCCAGATACCCCACAATTCCGACGGTTTAGCAGCAGTAATATCAGAACCTCAAAAAACTGCCGAAAAGTATTGCTTACTACATCAATAGCTAAACGGAGAGCTCGGACACTTTCCCGCTGGGCAATCCCTTTTCTCGATTGCCTTTATTAATTTAATTATTCCGCGTGTTGGGTTTTGGTTTTTTGCAGTCAATTTTAGAGTTGTGTTGTTTTCAACTCGTTGTAAACTCGTTTTATTTTTAAAACTTTATTTTAAAATTTGATTTGTTCAATTTATTTTATCACACAATAAATACATTAGTGTGGCTTGTAAAATATTACACGTTTTAAGAATATTAATTTTCATCATTATTACTACATATAAACTTTAATATAAACTCGAAAATTCCAAAAATGACTTTTTCTTTTTCTTGCAAGTTAGTTTGTTTGTTGTTCTGTTGGTTATAGATGAAAGGGATTAACAATTTTAACAAGTACAATGCACATAAGTATGTAATTCTGCTACTTACTATAAAAATGTTTCAAATAGTATATTCCGGTTTCTCATAAACAAAGTTTTTCATTCGAATTTTCTTCTTTTTTGTGATATATTTCAAAAATGAATTAATACACCTATAGTTGGAATTCAAATGAACCCCATTACATCTAATATGCATAATATTACAAAATGAAATCTTTAATTAATGGAAAACTATAATACATTTACATATAACATGAATTTTTTTTATGTTTTTAATTTTATTAGGTTTCATAAAAATGTATTGAAAATAAAAGGAAATACTGAAAATTTAATTACTTTTTTTAATATTTTTAGTACAACTATTAAATTAATGGCATTGGTAATTTTACTGAGCTGAAAAAATATATAGTATAATGACACGATGATCTAACAAAATAGTGTATAATTAGGTAGACATATTTTCTAAATTCATAAATTATCTCCGCATTTAAACTGACAAATTTCTTACCAAAGGGACTTTTTTGAATGAATTTTGATTTTTTGTGTGTAACACCCAGAAGGAAGCGTTTCAGACTAATAAAGTATATATATTCTTGATTAGCATCAATAGCCGAGTCGATATAACTACACTAGCGGTCAGAGAAACCGCATCACTTCAAAACGTCATGAAATTATCAAATCGTTCGGATAAACGTCAGGGAATATTATTATTTTAGTTAATATTAATTCAATTTAATAAAAATATAAGGTTAAAACTAAAAGCTACATATCTGGAAGTTACATATCATTTATTTTAGACCATTTAACAAAAAAAAAAAATATTTAAATTTTGATGAGTTTTTAAATACATTTTTTTTCAATGTAAGTCGATGTGTATTACAGCCATCAAATTTTTTTTTGAAGAAGGAACATAATAATATTATAATATATACAAATACATAAATACTGACTGAGTACAGGATATAAATTAGAGCCGCTGCCTTAGACGCGGCTCACAACGTTCCCTCTCCCTTTAATGGTTTACTTTTTATACCCGGTACTCGAAGATTATATGGGTATATTAGATTTGTTGAAAAAATGGATGTGTGTAACACCCAGAAGAAAGCGTTTCCGACCCCATAACCGAGTCGATATGGCTATGTCTGTCTGTCTGTCCGTCTACATTAGCGCCTATATCTCAGAGACTGTAAAAGCTAGAGAACCTAATTTTGTATCCAGACTCCTGTCCTATCACACTGTTACAAGTGTGTTTCCAAATTTCGCCCCGCCCCCTTCCGCCCACTCAAAGGACGAAAATCTGGATCAGATCGGATCATAAATATAGCCACAATGAAGAAAACCATTTCGAAATGCATCGTTCTCTCTCGGTCTCTCTCACACACCGGGGTGGGTGCTATGCCTGACCGAATTTTTTGACGCCTAGATCTCAGAGACTATAAGAGCTAGATCAACCAAACTTTTTATCCAAGCTCCTGTGATATCAAACCCAGACGAGTTTGCTTTCAATATTTGGCCACGCCCCCTTCCGCACCTACAAAGGACGAAAACCACAATTTTTAAGATACGGGAAAAACAAAACGCAGAATCATAGCAAATTACCATATCTATCAGAATGTTCTGGATCAGATCGGATCATTAGTATAGCCAGAAGAAACAAATGAAATTTCATTGGCCTTCCCAGCGCAGACTCATTCCCTCTCTCTTTCACACACAGCCGTGTATGTATATGTAGGAAGTAGATTTAGACATGTAGAAAACACAGATGTGAAAAAGTATGTAAACAAATATAGAAACATCTAATAGATAAAAATCTCCGAAAAGGTTCGACTTAATTTTTTTTTTTTTTGGCTAAAATTAAATTTGTTCCCTTTGCGAACATGTAATAAATTGCAACAAGCTTACATACATATATACTGACTGAGTACCGGGTATAAAGTAGAGCCGCGGCCGTAGACGCGGCTCACAACATTCCCCCTTGTTTTTTTTTTATAAAATCAGGAATTTTTTGTATAGTTTATTTTTCAGAGGTCATTTTCAAAATCCAAATGTCAAAATTTTGAAAAAATATTGCGAAAAAAATTGTCTATTTTTAATTTGAAAGCTTAGTCATATCAAGACGGCAAGCTGAAGATAAAAAGTGTTTGGCACCGATTTATAGATGCGTTATCAGATTTTCTGAACTGCAAAGTTCAATACAACCAAATGTAGATATATAAGTTTTGTGAAAAAGCACTACTTTTAAAATAAATCTAAAAAAAAAAATAGATATTAAAAAGTAAAAAAAAAGTAAATCATGAAAATAAATGCATTAAACATTTGTAAGGCGATAAATCTATCAGAAAAAGTTGTTTTGGCTCACAGCGGAAATGTGGAGTCTTGTTTTTTCAGCAGCTATGGAAGTTGCTTCAAAAAAATCAACGCAGGTGAAGATAACTGTTAAAGAGCTTTCAAATAATTTTAAATTAATGGAAACATGTTAAATAAATAAATGAATAAATAAATAAACAATTTTTTGCTATACATTTTTTAAAATATGCTGTGTAATACTTCTAGTATTTTCATCTTATCAAATGTATTACTACTACCAATGTACGCTTTGCTGTTTACGCATTGACTACGATACTGCACTGACATACGACTATGTACACAGCTTGTCTTAGGTTAGACCCACCAACGTATTCTTTTAAAAACCAGTTCTATTTATAGCCTATTTACACTACAGTGAGTTACCTATCGATAACCGAGGAAACTCAATAACTCAGAACTGGTGTCTACACTACACAAAAGTTGAGTTATTGAGTTTTGGCTTGCTGGCAAACACGAGCGTGCGTTGTTTTTTAAATTATTAAATTACGCAAATATGAACTTCGAGGAAACATTTATGTTGTATTCGGCGCAGCTAGAAGCAGCGATGGTGTGATGTATTGATTTGGCGACAATGTGTGCACAAACTGTGGAGTATTTGGATAACATTTTAAATACACGCATTTGGACCCTGGTAAGAAATTGGCATTTCATTTTCAAGTGCTTCTATTTTATAATAATATTGAATTATAATAGCCGCGATATAGATCATTTTGGGAGGAGGACGTTGCGAAGAACTCTGATGCCTTTTTTAAGGAAAATTTCCGCCTGGAAAGGCATGCGTTCAACATACTTGATGGACTGTTGCCCAAACTCCAAAAGAAAGACACTCCTTTTCGACTGACAATCCCTCTGTAGAAGAGAATAGCCATTGCCTAGGATCCTCTGCGGAATATCATACTGTAGTGTGTCTATTTGCTGAGTCAAACGCCATTTCATGAACATATATATAAATAAAAATTTAAAAAAGTACAATTTTGTTTCATTTATTTGCTTATTTATTTTTAAAAATGTGCCAAAAGTCCAGGAATGCCTGTAAGGCCTTAAGTGACCAAACAAATCTCGTATCTAGGGATAAAATTGTATTAAAAGTATTGTTTTTAGGAAATATTTGTTTGTTTACCTTTTTTCTCCATAATCAAATTTGTTTTTTGTTGTTTTTTTAGTGGTGATATTTCCACGATAGGCAGATCAGGGTTGAAATATTTGGAAAATCGGAAAACTCGACTGAAACTCAACCTAAACTCAACTTTTTTGCCACCTCTAGGGCCCCTATGCTGCCCCATGTAAATGAAACTCGAGTTTTGCCCGAAACTCAATAACTCAACTGTAGTGTAAACAGGCTATTAGAATCACGCATGTTCACTTTACATTTCTCAGTCTTGCGTAAAGTGTAGTTGTTTTGATTGCAAAAATACTGAAAATAAGCAAATCAATTGCAAAAGCTACAGCTTATTGTCCTCCTTTACAAGGACTATCAGATCGAAAAATTGCCAAAAAGATAAATCGCTGCTCTAGAACTGTTGATAGATATTTAAAGGATCCAGACTCATATGGAAAACACTTCAAAGGGAAAAAAGCACTAACTAAACCATCAGCACGCAAAAGTGTTAGAATTGCTTCCGTTCGACTAATTCAGCAGATTAGATTAAATTACGAAGATAAGAAACATTTAATGAACGTGCTTGGGGTGAGATTTCCCTGACCTACATAGATTTCCTGTAACATTCTATGAAGAACCAGATATATGACGTTATTTCTAACAAAGAAAGCATTACTCATTACTTAAATTATTTTTCTTCATTTCTAATAGGTATAATATTAACACCAGTTAAGCGCATCTATTCTTTTGAACAAGAAAAATGTACCTTTTTGTAAGTAGCTTTAAAAATATGCTTAAAAAACACAATATTGTTAAGTTTGTATAATAATTTGAATATTACTTGAAGTATCATTGAATAGCAAGGTTTTTGCATATCAATTTTGTTCAATCATCATTAAAGACTTAGATATTAAACTAATTTTAATGCAAGTAAGGGTGCGTCTAACCTATTGACCAGCAGTGTATGCAAATTAGCAAATTACACGGCCCAACAGTGATATGGCTGCATGCGTACACTAACTTTTTTTACGTTATTATAGGTTTTTCTAAGATTCTCTTATTTTCCTGATTGAAATTTTACATAGCGGAAATATTGTTTCTACAATTTAAGAAATCCTCCAGTCAAATACAGTAAAATCGCACAAGCTGACACACTGTTTTTCTCGGGTTGATCTAATTTTAGGTCATTTTTTTCAGAATGTTTGACAAAAAAAATTTCAAACGAGAGGGAACGTTGTGAGCCGCGTCAACGCCGCGGCTCTACTCTATACCCGGTACTCAGTCAGTATATATGTATGTGAGCTTGTTGTAATTTTACAAAAGGGACAAATTTAATTTTAGCCAAAAAAGAAACAAGTAATTAAGTCGAACCTTTTCGGAGATTTTGATCTATTTGATGTTTCCATATTTGTTTACGTAAATTTTTTACATCTCGTAAAAATATATATACACAGCTGTGTGCGAGAGAGAGAGGGAATGAGCCTGCGCTGAAAGGCCACTGAAATTTCATTTGTTCCTTCTGACTATATTTATGATCCGATCTGATCCAAATTCAATAGATATAGTATATATATATATATAGATATAGATATAGTCATTTTCTATGATTCTGCGTTTTTGGTTTTCCCGTATCTTCAAAATTGTAGATTTTCATCTTTGGTGGGGGCGGAAGGGTGCGTGGCCAAATTTTAAAACAAACTCGTCTCGGTTTGATATCACAGGAGCTTGGATAGAAAGTTTGGTGGTTCTAGCTCTTATAGTCTCTGAGAACTAGGCGTCAAAAAATTCGATCAGGCATAGCGCCTACCCCTGTGTGTGAGAGAGTGCGAGAGGGAACGATGCATTTCGAAATGGTTTTCTTCATTTATGATCCGATGTGATCCAAATTCAACATTCTGATAGATATGATAATTTTCTATGATTCTGCGTTTTTGGTTTTCTCGTATCTTAAAAATTGTGGATTATCGTCTTTTATGGGGGCGGAAGGGGGCGTGGCCAAATTTTAAAACAAACTCGTCTCGGTTTGATATCACAGGAGCTTGGATAGAAAATTTGGTTGATCTAGCTTTTATAGTGTCTGAGAACTAGGCGTCAAAAAATTCGATCAGGCATTGCGCCTACCCCTGTGTGTGAGAGAGAGCGAGAGGGAACGATGCATTTCGAAATGGTTGTCTTCATTGTAGCTATATTTATCATCTGATCTGATCCAGATTCAACAATCTGATAGATATGCTCATTCTCTATGATTCTGCGTTTTTAGTTTTCTCGTATCTTTAAAATTGTGCATGCCACAGATTTTCGTCCTTTGTGTGGGCGGAAGAGGGCGGAGCGAAATTTTAAAATATATTTGTAACAGTGTGATATCACAGGAGTTTGGAGATACAAAAATTGGTTGCTCTAGATTTTATAGTCTCTGAGGTATAGGCGCTAAGACGGACAGAAGTACAGACGGACAAACGAACGGACAGACATCGACTCGGCTATTGATGCTGATCAAGAATATATATACTTTATAGGGTCGGAAACGCTTCCTTCTGGGCGTTACACACAACCACTTTTAGCAGAAATCTAATACAACCCTATAGTCTTCGAGTACCGAAGATTCGACTAGTTTTTGATCGATCGTAACTATAAGATGCATTAGTTCCACTCTATCCGTGATGTTAATGAATACATATGTACAACATTGCACAATAATTTACACTTAAAAAAAAAATTTCCTGAAAAAGATCTTATATTACTTATCAATATTTAAAAGAAAGGGCATTCTGCTTCATTGACAACATTGTATAGTTCATGGTGGCGCAAAATTAAAACGTTTTCCAATTCAGTTACTCACATCTTTGGTTAAACTAGTCAACACGACATTTCCGCTGTGGCCAAAAATGGCTTTTTCTGATAGATCTCGGGATTTTAAATTTGTTAAAGAATTATGAAAGCATTTTCTTTAAATCTGGTATTTTTTTCAGATGTAGTGCTTCTGTTTTTCAAATAACTTAAGCATCTTACATCTGGCTGTGTTAAACTTTGCAGTTCTGAAAAACTGATAAATGCAGCTATAAATCGTACCCTAATACCTTGTAAATGCAGCTTACTGTCAAGATGTTATTAAGCTTTCAAATTCAAATTTGATAATTTTTTGCAGTATTTTTTTCGGAAATTTCGGAAAGTCGAAAAAAATGTATTTCTTGTCCAACATTTTTTGTTTTAGATAGGTACATTAATTAAGCGTCGTTTAAGTTATCGTTTCTAAGAATCGATGTATAAACGGCCAAGGTGGAGCCGTTTGACCAAACCTTGACATGCCGAATTTTTCCGATAAATTCCGTTAATCGACATATAACCCTTATTTTTCTTACAAAAATACCAAAAGCTGTGTTTGTAACGGTTAATGGCATTCGGGATGGTACAGAATAGCAAAATTCAGCATACGAAGGTTTGGTCAAACGGATCCACTTTAGCCGTTTATCCATCGATTCTTAGAAACGATAACTTAAAATACCGCAAAAAATTATTCAATTTGAATTTGAAAGCTTAATAACATCTTGACGGTAAGCTGCATTTACAAGGTGTTTGAGTGCGATTTATAGCTGCATTTATCAGCTTTTCAGAACTGCAAAGTTTAATACAGCCAGATGTAAGATGCTTAAGTTATGTGAAAAACAGAAGCACTATCTCTGAAAAAATACCAGATTTAAAGAAATTATTTATAAAAAACTACACCAAAAAAACATAATTCTTTAACAAATTTTAAATCCCGAGATCTATCAGAAAAAAACATTTTTGGCCATGGCGAAAATAAAAAGTTTAATTTTGTCGAGTAGTGTTATTATTTGAATACAGATACAAAAATATATACAGATACATGTCTTTGTATTTGATCTAATATATATTCTTTAAAATAAATTCTTTAAAAAACCTTGAGAGCCTGAGAAAACTTTTCGTAAAAACATATTGACGTACATGACTATAAGAAAAATGGTAATGATCTAGATAATAGAATAATATGTATCTTCAGTTGAATAGAGTCACAACTGCTTTCTGTTCCAAATTCAACCTTCTGTGCAAGGGAATTAAAATAATAAAAAAATAATCTGTATATAACAATAGTTTACAAATATTAAAAAAAATCCGATCCACAACATTTGAATCTCATTTCCAACGTAAAATTACATGCTGAATCCAAAATCGAAATTTGAGAAATTTCAGTTGATTGTAACTATTGTAGTTTCAAGTGGATGAATTTCAATACATTTTTTTAAAATTAAAGGTTGAAGAGTACCTTTAATCAATCAATTTCCAATCAATCTTCTATCGAATACTTTTAGCTCCGATCATCGCTTTTAACGTATTAATGAATATATCTTACATTTTCTATTTTTTTTTAAATTTAGAATAAAAACTATTTTTTTATTAATTGCACGATTGATAAACGACTTCTTGGTTAGCAAATAGCAACTCTATTACGATCTATTAGATCTATTACGATAAAAATAAATAAATAACAAGATATCTTGGAAAATAAAGAATATTATTGAATACAAATACTATTGCACTCTCGCTTCGCTCGTTCGCCAACCCCTGTCTCACTTGCTTATTTATTTATTTATTATTATACCAGCCTAGAGCGACAAGCATTTAATACTTATAAATTATGGCGCTAGTCACAAAGAGTGCAATAGGTATCTACTATATGAAATTTAAATTACTAACATTATTGAGTGATTGCAAATATATACCAAAATAATTTGATTTAATTTAGTTACTAGAAAATTCACTCTCACTCTCTCTTCATCCCTCTATTATTTCATCTTCAACTTATGTAGGGCGTAGATGTTTCTGCAGTGCGATTCTGAACTGCATTCCGCTACCGATTGCTTTGATGGCGTAAGAAAGCTGATTCTAAATTAGTACGGCATATACAAAGAATTGTCTCATTGTGCAGGTGTATCTGTATTTAAAGCTTATAACATTTTTGGTTCTTCTTGATGTACTTAACTTTAGTCGTTTATAAAGACATTATGGCTTTTTGGTGTATATAATTTTCTAAAGTAATACTAAGAAACTTCGATTTATCCAAGATTTAAGTGGCATATCGAAGATTTTTATCATTACGTCAGAAATACGGTCAGTTTTTTGGCTATATATCTCTCAACATTATTAAAAGCAACATACACTTTGCGACGGCTGGCGAAGTTGCAGGCACTAAATACCACGATACCATAAAAAAGTACTAGCGTAAGATACACTTTCGCAATGATTTCTTTGATTTTTAGTGGTAGAAAGTCCTTAGTTAAATATAAATTTGTAAGGATTACATAAGTTTTCCCGACTATTTATATATGTGATCGTCCCATGTCAACGTTTGATGAAAGAGAATACCTACGGTGTTTGCCCACTCTACATATTCTATGGGAATATACATCATTTTTGTAGTGTATTACTTACACTTTTTAATTCACTGTTACGGACACGTATACAGTCATTGATTCTTCTAATAGGACAACTATCTAACATTTGAACGTCATCAGCATACATATGAACTTTTACATAGATCATTTACATATACCGAGGCACGGACGTATCCTTGAGGAACACCACGATTGAAACTAAGAAGAGACGAGTACACATTATTTATAGACACAGACTGTCTTCGATTACTCAGGTACGAAAAATTACATAGACGACTTACCTTAAAACAAAGAATTTCTTGGTTAACCGTGGCCAAAGCTTTACTAGGAACATTATATTGTCATTGTCCAGTTTTTCTCTGATGCCTTCCACTATGTTTATTACTGCTGTTGTACAACTTCTGCCCAGATGAAAACCTGACTGTTTGTCTGTCAGAAGTTTTTTAGTTGTCAAGTAATTTGTCATCTGACCTACCATAAGTAGTTCTAAAAATTTTGATAAATAAGGTAAAATTGAAATTGGCTTTGAAATTTTGGCAACAACAAAAACCACCCTCGATGGAGTGCGATTTATCAAGAATTTACGTGTTTTTGGAGCAAAACGACGACAGAGAGTGCTCGATTTGCGTAGATCAACATATCTCAGATTGCTAATGGCCAACAAATTAATTTTTGCACTTACATTTTGAATTAAATTTGGCGGGAAACATCAGCATTCAGAAAACTGTTCTGTTATGTGCACGTTTTTTAGTATTTTTTTGTGCAGTTATGCGCAAATATGTATTTTTGCCAGTTGCGATAAACGAATCGATCTTCGTCAGCTGTTGCCACCAATCCGAAAAGTGATTCTATTTTTTCTGAATCAAATTTGAGGGTTGGGTTACAAAAAAAATTAATTTGTAAAGAAGTCACAATCTAAACTTTCATAGTAATGGTGTCAAATTTATCTCTATGGACCAATATGTCATCTTTTCTTTTCCCTTTGCAATTAAGATTCGGTTTGTTGTATAAAACCCCGTTTGCTTTTCATTTCGCATAGGAAAGTGTTGACGTTTTGAAATTTTAGAAATCTTTCGTATTTTAAGCGTAGGAGCGCCAATTTATGTGAATCAAAAGTAAATGTAAAAATGTATGTGAATGTGAAACCCGGAACCTGCCTGAATATTTATTTTTGTTTACTGCTGGAATGAGTATTTGAGAAAACCACATTTCCGCTGTGGCCCAAACCGACTTTTTTTTAATCGATTTTGCCATTTAATCATTTTGAAGAAGCTACGGTTTTTTTTAAGATGCAGTTTTTAAAAGAATTTTTCAAAATCTGGTACATTTTTTTTTTTCTTCAGAGGTAATGGTTTTTTCACATAACTTAAGTATCTTACATCTGTTTGTGTGAACTTTGTAATTCTAAAAAGCTGACAAATGCAGATTTAAATGAGACTCAAACACTTTGTAGCTGAAGCTCAACAATTTCGTTGACTTGTGTGAGTAATAGCCCGGTTCAATTTTTTGTCGCAATAAGCGTCCACCAGAATCTGATCCTACGAAGAATTCTAAGAATCTTTCACCAAGAAACCATTTGCCCAAAAGGAATTCCTAGCTCGCGCTGAGAAGGAAGAAAATTTCAGATTGAGGTATTATACGATATTTTAAGGTATTTTAAAAATACATTTTATACCATTTTTCAAGCCGGCGCACATCAGACATCAGGCATCTTTGAGAATGAATTAAAGGTAAACTACGTTACGTATGATTCTGTTTTTAGTGTTTCTATTAGGTATATTCATTGTTATTAGTAAACAAGAAAAACGTATTTTCAAAACCATCTAATTTTTGAGCTGTTTTTCAACTTTAACTTGCGTCACTTAAATTGATCTAGAAGCCAATCGACTCAATCTTCCGAAATGGGATTAAGAAGTTTGGTAAAGGAATATTCAATAAACGTATAAAAAAAATATCTTGGGAAAATTTAATGAACTTTTTTTGTAAGGTCAGGTCAAAGTTGAAAAACAGCCCAAAAATTAGATCCATATATTAATGCATCCATATATTTTACATATATTAGACATGGGAGATACCAAAATAAATAGGCAAATAAATATTATTTAGTAAATTTAAGCTTATAAGATACTATTACAAGTGTAGATAAAAATTAAAAAAAAATAAAAATTTGACAAGCTTTTTATTCAAAAAATATTTTTTTTTCATATTTTTTTGTAAATTTAAAAAAATATATTTTTTTCAGAAATTAATTTTTTTTTGTAAAATTGACAATTAAACGTTCTTTATTGATAAAAAAAATTTAAAAAAAAGTTTTTTATATAGGCAAATATGCACCGAAAAAAGTTCAACTTTGACAATGTGTTGTTAAGCTTTCTGACATTAGAGCAAAATTCACTTTCGCATGCTAAATTTTGAAGGAATACTAAGATATTTAAGCTATGTGAAAAATAGAAGCACTACCACTACCAAATTTCAAAAGTTCTTTAAAAAATCGATACCTTAAAAAAGCCATAATTCTTTAACAAAATGCAATTTATCAGAAAAAGTCATTTTGGCCCACAGCGGGAAAAAATGTCAATTTTGTCGAGTTGTGTTATTATTCTCAGAAAAATCGTAAATTTTGCTTTAAAATCTAAAGTTTAAGTTTGGCAAATTAAGACTAAGCGTGGTCTGCTCCATCAAAGGACCGAAGAAATGAGACGAAATCACTCAGGTTCTGAACAGCAACCTTCTTTTTCGTTTCGTTAGTGTTCTCGCTCACGGATTAAGCGTAACACACGAATTGGTCTCTTACTGACCGCTCGATACGATAAGAACCGTTCGTCGGCTCAGCTACAAAAAGTCAGTAAAAGACGTAAGCAAGCCAAGAGTCCGCAAAAAAGGTCTTTATTTTTATATGTTTCCTTATGTTGTTGCCTTCAATACTTCTACACAGACAAAGCATTAAAGGGGAAGGGAGAAGACGATAAGGCGCTCTTTTTTGTATGCATAAATGGTTACCTATCCACACGCGCAACACACATACATGCTCAGACCGTTTGCCGAGTTTTTACGGAGCAAAGGGTCTTGAGAGAATCCATGACCCGAGCGAGCGAAAAAAAGTCTAGACGATTGAACGAAGAGCAAGCCAAAGAAGAACGAATTTTGAGGGTTTCTTCGCGACAGTTTCGCATCGTGTCAGTGTTCGATAGGTTTTTTTCTGACAACAAACACGAGAGAGACCAATTATTGCAAGTTCTGGTTTTGTGCAAACAAGCCACTGTGCGAAGCCCAAATAAAATTTGTTTATGCCTATGCTTGATATGGTTTGCTTTTTATGTTTAGTATTAGTTTTTCTAATGAGAAACTAATTAAAGTCACCCATCATCACATTGTTCAGAAACATTTGATAGCGAGGTATCTAAAAACATGGTATTTAATTGTTGGTGTAAACGTTCATCCCATCTTTTAGTAAAGCCTTCACAAAGTTTTTGTCCAAGTTTCACATGTAAAGATTATTATTTATTATTATTTTTCTTGTTTTTTTTGTTAATTTGTAATTGGTTCGAACTTGAAATTTTCTTTACCGAAGGAAAAGTCGACTCGATCTTTTCGGAAATAATTATCTTTACGTGCTCTATTATCCCATTTGCACAAATAGAACATGTATTTTTTATATCCCTGCTGCAAGGGATTCAGATCGACTAAAATTCTCCTTTTTGTGCAATCTATAGTATAATCCAGTCTTGATTCTTAATTTTGAAAAATTGAAGTAAATTTTACGATATATTCATCAATAGCGTTTAAGGCGATAAATAAAAATTAAAAATATTCGATTTATGGTTGATTGGAAATTTAATTACCTTTATATTAAATTGTGGAAATTTGTCCACTGGAACGAAGATAGTTACATTCAAGTAAAACTTTTTTTATAATGGAAAATATGAAAAACCATAAAAATCTTGGAAATCGTTCTACTCTCTCCACTTTCGGCTTCAGTTTTTGATGCAACGTGTAATTTTATTCGGGATTGCAATCAGTTTACACTAGTGGAGTTTGTTCTCGATATGGAACTGTAATTTTTAATTTTTTAGCTATCAGTTATTAATTACTTTAAAAATTATTACAGCCAGTTGTCTTAAAAAATATTACCCATTAAAATTATATAAAGTGATTGCAAAATTATAAATCACGAAATGGATGTAGTTTGACTTAAAACAAATAAAATATAAAAAAAGGTGCTTTTTATTTAAAAAAAAATTTTGTGTTCTTAAATTGCTTGTTCTGGCTGTCGTTCTTTAAATTTCAAAGTTTCTTCGAAAATCAATGACTTTAAGGCGTCTCGAGATATGTCATCATTTTCCATATTTATACGAAATGGTACTTCGGCAACAGGCTAGGAAACAAAATGGAAAAACATTAAAGTACATATATCCTCTACTACCATTCATAGTACCTCATCTCCAGGATCATAATACTGTTCTAAGTATGGATGTGCAAGGGCTTCTTCAACTGGAATTCGTTTGTGCGGATTAAATGTCAACATTTTTCCAAGTAGATCTAAAGCCAAGGGATCGGCATTTGGGAAAAGTCTCGACCATGGAACATTTGGCTTAAAAGGCAATGACTCCAAATAGTTACGTGCCTGGAATCCGAAAATGTTTACGATATTGTACAAACTAGTATGAGTTTTACATGCCTTTTCATTGATAATGCACTCTAAATCTTCACGCGATGGTGATCCCAAAACACCAAGAATATGATTTAGTTGGTCCAGATAATGTTTTCCAGGGAATATTGGTCGATTACTTAACATTTCAGCCAAAATGCACCCAACAGACCAGATATCTATAGATTTTGTGTATCCCTTGGAATTGAGCATAATTTCAGGTGCGCGATACCACCGAGTAGCAACATATTCTGTTAGAAAGCCAGTATGGTCATGCTCAGGATCTGCAATTCGGGCTAATCCAAAATCGCAAATCTATCAACGATTATTTTATCAAATCCAGAAACAGGTTAAATGAATAAAGTAAAAAATACATACTTTTAAATCACACGTCTTATTCAACAATAGATTACTTGGCTTTAAATCCCGATGTAAAACGTTTGCTGAATGAATGTACTTCAATCCTCGCAATATTTGATACAGGAAATAGCATATATGGTCATTACTAAGCCTCTGAAATGATACAGAATTCGGAAATTTAAAGCGTGAGCTATAGAACTATAGAAAGAATTGGCTGAGCGGGGCTTGCCGACAAGTGGTCTAAAAGCAAAACTGCAGCTACGTTTGACAGCTGAAATTAATTTTTCAAAGTTGAAACCCAAGACGTTTTGGATGAGCAGATGAAGGATCAAGCGTATACCATGTTGCAAGTCAAGGATCAAGGTGAGAAGCCCAATCACAGAGATTGACAGCTACGGCAAAACATATGGAAGAGAAAGGGGCCGACAAGAAGACAACAAGAAAAAAGTCTCTCGAGATGTATCACTTTAAGTTACGCTCTTCGGTTGTCTCACTTTTGAATGCGATATACCACATCATTGTTTCGTGTAATGCATGTCTACGGTCTTCCCCAGATCGTCTGTAGTTTTGGATGTAATCCTTTCTTCCGTTGTGGATTATAAAACAGCAACAAATCGCCATGGTGAAAACCTTTGGTGATCGCCTTCAGATCATATAGGGCTTTCGTTCTGTCACTCATTAGTTGGATGCGACTTCTGATGAATTTGTGAATCTCGTTCAACTGGTCCCTTCTATCACCATCCTCGGTTATTTAAAAAATCTCAAGTTGTTGTCAGATAGAGTAGCTGGCGGTGTAGTCGCTGTCGTATCATGCTTCCCGGAGCGATATGACATTAAAAACATTTTGTTTTATATATAATTTTGCTTATTATTAGAGGAAACATGCCTACAGTAGGCACCCCGCAGTTACAGGTACCCTCACGTAAACTTGGACAGCAAAGCAGAAGCTACTGATCTGAGTATGAGGAGTCGTGTTGGTTTTTGAAGTATGAAGTTTTTGTCCTGATAACGAAACCAATATATGAATTTTTGTAGTAGCTGTGAGCACATTAAAATAAAGTTGCAATAAAAAAACACTAAAGTAATTTTTTAAAATATTTTTTTAAAAATGTTAGCGTTTTATTTTTTTTGCAGTGTTGTCAATGTACTGATTTATCTTTGTATTTAACCAAAATGTATGCATAACATAATTTTTTGGTTTCTTGAAATTATTATTGTTATTTCCAAGTATGTGATGGTGCCTAATCATATAGCACCATGTTTTTGCGTCTGTTTTGGCGAAAAACTGCATAATATAATTGTCTATGTTAACGTGACATATCTTAACATTGTTTTTATGCATTTTACGTCAAGTCAACACGGGCACAATCATTTAATTAAATATAATCAAATCAATCAATTAATTAAATAAAAAATGAATTTTAATTTTCTAAGCCATAAGCTAAGCGCAGCAAGAAAGAGGAGGCAAGTGATTTTAGTTGATTTTCCAAGGGTGCTCAAAACAGGCTATATAATTAATATAATTATAATTCAGTGAATTCTTGATAAACTTTTTCTATTCGAAGGAATCAATTTAGTTTCTTCACTAACGTTTACCTAAGATATCTAGCTTTTAATACGGTGTCCATGACTGGTATGTTTCCCCTATATATATGTATATGAATATCACAGAATAACATAACAATTACGCCATTTCCTGTAACTAAACAGCTACTTTTATGGTGGGTTGGAAACAATTTCAGTTAGTTAGGATGTAAGCCAGTGCGAGGTGTGCAGTAGGTAATTTTGTGTATATTAGTGAAGATTCAAAACATTTAGATTTTAATTATATCCTCCTGTTGGGTAGGTCGATCGGGTGTATCTTAGCCAGCCGTCGTCGGTGAGCAGCTCTAGCTAGTCTCCTAGCCAGCGCGTTGGGATAAGTCCTGAGCTTTGCGATGTACCTTTCTGCTTGACGATTAATGACATCTCCCCCTAGGGGGACTAGATATATCCTTGTTGCGCAGAAACCACTCTGCTACAGTGATCCTTCGCAGCGTTTTGTTCTGGAAGGTTCTTACTCGTCCCAGGTTGGTTTTTGCGGCGCATCCGTAGATTTCCATACTTCCAAATGGGGACCAATATGGTCTCATATATTAGGACTTTATTTTTAAGGCTTAATTTGTTATCAGCTTTAAGCAGCCAGTATAGTTAGCTGGCCTTGGCCTCAAGCTTGCCCCTTTTTTGTTTCAAAAAAGATTTTTGTGCTCCTTAAATTGGTTAACAAGGACTTCCTCGTATTAGGGTATGTTTTACTATTGCACACTTGTCCGAGTTAATGCTAATGTTGCATCTACATGTCCAGTTTTCGAATCTCTTTAGGTAGCGTGGCAGGATGTCCGTGGCCCCATAATTACATTCAGCTCGAGCCAGTACCGGAGTGTCTTCAGCGAACGTCGCCATGATGATTGATGAAGAAGCCGTCTGAAACTTGCTGGTTGCGGCATGTCGTGGGTGAAAAGTGTGTATAATAATGGCCCTAGCACACTGCCTTGTGGAACGCCAGCCCGAATAGATTTAGCCGAGGAGACGAGGCCATTTTGGGTCACTCGGAAGCTCCTTCCAGACAGGAAGCTTTGGACTACTGAGTAGAGCTACGGGTTGAGCAAACCTTTGGTTTTGTAAAGTAGCCCATCGTGCTATACTCGGCCGAAAGCCTGCTGGATATCTAGATACGATGCCGTTACGTATAGCTTCCTGTGGAACCCGTCGAGGATGCATTCAGTCACTCTGTGTAGTTGTTCTGGTGTTCCGTGCTGAATCCTAAAACCAAAACCAAAAAAAGCTGGGAATTGATTCTTGAAATGTCCAGCAGTCTCCTCAGGATGCAACGCTCGAAGAGTTTCCCAAATTTTGGGAGAAAGCTAATTGGCGTATAGTTGCCCGTATCACCTTGGGGATTAAAAACATTAGAATAAGCACATCCCAATTTTATTGCTTTGCTTGTTACCCAAATATTGATGAACACATTCGCTACTGTCGCTACTGTCCCATTTCCAACACTGTCGCCAAGGTCATATCGTCTTTCACCACTCGCATTTCACTCAGTCAGAAAGTGAGGTTAGAGAAACTCCTCAGGAAATTTTGGGAGGTGGAGGATATCCCCGTTAAGCTGGTTAAAGAGTCCGACACAGCTTGTGAGAAGTTGTTTCAGCAGACAACCACCAGGAGCTCCGAGCTGACTTCATAGAACTCGAAGAGAGCAGCATCGCGAAGACCTTGGGGATCCGATGGCAAGCCAGTGCCGACGAGTTCTTTTTCTTCCCTCCCGAGGTAATCCCTCAGGCGTCCTGCACGAAGCGCAACGTTCTGTCCCAGATTGCGAAGTTGTTCGATCCAGCAGGATGGCTTGCCCCCTTCGTCATTCAAGCGAAGATGTTTAAGCAGGAACTCTGGTTGAGAGAGATAGGGTGGGATGACGTCCTCGCGAACGTTCAGCCGATCCACATACACTACTGGCCAAAATAATAAGTACACGCTATGAGCTTTCTTTCACGTCTCGTAAAACTTTTGTAAGAAACATAAAGCAAAAATTAAATTCACTTTAAGTTTTCTAACCTAGAGTAGACTATAGAAATATTTAACACAAGCATTTTTCACTTCACATATATTGATTGTGATCGATTAAACATAAAAAACATAAAAAAGTAGTGGCTAAAATAATAAGTACACCAATTCTACAAAGTCAAAAACTCGAAGCATATCCAAATTTTCTAATTATTTTCTTATTTTTAGTCCAAGCCTCTGCTTCGATGTCCTATAACGAGCGGCATCCAATTTTACTGCCACCCGCATGCCCTCTGGTTCGCCTGCTGGTTCGTCTCACCCATGAAATAGCCCTCCATAGTGGAAACCAGGTGGTGGTCCGTCTCCTGCGAGCTACGTAAACGTACTCGTGTAAAGTTTGCGTCATCCAACGCAAACAACTCCAAACCTAACTAATGGGTGACCTTCCTTCGACACGAGTCACCTTTTCCCGTTCGTATTTTTCAGCACGAAGGCTATCCACTTGGAAGCCACATCCGATTTGTCCACCGACACCTTCCTCGCGGCTTTCGCCCGTTTTGTCGCGATAAGAGGATGCCCCACGAAGTCCAATCCGATAATGGCAGGAATTTTGTCGGCGCTTCCAGAGCGTTGGCTAAGGACCTTCTGAATACCATTAAAGCTCGGACTTCTGAGGTATACAGCCAGCAGGGCATCCCTCCGGGAGCGCCACATATGGGTGGCCTGCGGGAAGCAGGCGAGGCAAGAGTTTCAAGACTCTTTTCCAGAGGTCGATGTGTACATCCAAATACACATTGGAGGAGTTCTCGACCTTACTCTCCAAGATCGAGGCCTGCCTTAACTCGCGCCCGATCTCCCCTATGTTCGAGGATCCGACTGATCAGATGACTCTAAGCCCAAGTCACTTTCTAGTCGGCGGCCCGTTACTTTCCGTGGCGGAGCCAGAGATCAAGGAGAGTGCCTCAGCCATTCTAAACCGCTGGCAGCATCTCAAGGCTTTGAACCAGAAGTTTTGGTCACGCTGGAAGACAGAGTACCTTCGAGAGCTACATAAGCGTAACAAACGGCAGCATGCAACGAGCGACCTAGAAGTTGAAGACCTCGTGTGATCAAGGAGGATAACATCCCTTCGCATGAATGGCGGCTCGGTCGGGTGCAAAAGACGTACCCCTGCTCCGATGAGAAGGTCCGCGTGATAGACCTCCTCACGGTCCGCGGCGTTATCAAGAGACCAATTGCGAAAGTTGTCCTCCTGCCTATGGACTCAGAGTTCCAGTCCACTTACGCCAGCGTAAGCGCTGACCCGTAAAAAGCCTGTCTTCCATTCCTTAGGCTTATCTCCACTAGCTCCGTAAGACTCGTTTATACCTCCACTAATCCGTCTCACCATCTCCGCAGCTCAACAATCACGATGGCACCCCCTCGGTCAAAACGGTCTCGCGGCCAGGAACAAGCCGATGACTGCAGACGTACCCGAGGTACCACATCCTACCGATGCAGAGTCTGACGAGGCGTCCATCCTCTGCGGAAGTGCGGGCGGTTCCTGTGGCTGAGCGCTGTGAAGCGGTTGCGGGCAGCGCTAATTAACAAGTACTGCGCCAACTGTTTGGCCCACGAGCACTCCGGACGTGATTGTCGAAGCGGGGACCGCTTCAAGTACTGCCAGAAAAACCTGGTCTATGAGACCAGGGCGCTGATCGACCTCTGCCGGCCCGTGTCAGTGATCAACGCGTCGCTGGCAAAGGCCTTCCACCTCCCAACCATCATGATCGGCAAGGAAGAGGCCTGCACTGCAGTGATCCGGCCGCCCCTGTCCACAGACTTCAAGTTCGAGGTCGTGCTGACGGTGGATCCGAAGCTGCACCTACGCACTCCTTTAGCAGCCATTGATGGCAAATTACGGGAGCGCTTCAAGCACCTCACCCTGGCGGATAACAGATTTGACCATCCAGCCATTGTAGCGCTCATCCTGGGAGCGGACGTTTAAGGGGATGTGATCCGCGAAGGAGTGCTGCCAAGCGCCGAAGGACTCCCTTTGGCTCAGCACACCGTATTCGGAGGACGCTCTCGGGAGCCCATCGGACCTGAAGGCACTCCTCTCTCCGCCCCCTTTTCCATCTTCTTTTTCTGCAATACCTTGAAAGGGCGGCGGAATGTTTATGTTCGTTTCCCGTCGTCCCTACTTAGAATAAGGGACTAAGGTCCAGCTCTGAAGTTGTAATAGTTGCTGTGCAGCCCCCGATGAAGAAATAAAAAATGGAGACTATTGATGGGATAGAAATTGAAGACGAACGTTTTGTTTTTGATATTTTCCCACTCCAATACAGAAACAGGAAATTCAGCCTCGCTTATGATTTTCCCATCCTCACTCGCCCATGCTCGTTATAGGTATCCGTTTTTGCGGTGTAAGCTTATTATATTTTCTGGCACTTTACTAATATTGCGAGGTCCTCATCACCTTCATGATCTTTACAGACTTTTTATTATAATTATTATTATAATGAACGTTCTTGAGTGGCATCTGTCGAATTTAATGGCAATTATGTTTTTCTGAACTTCTGACCGAGAACATAGTCTACATTCAGAATCACAAGAATGACGCAACAGTGCGTCATCTTTTCTGTGTAATCCTACTTTCCGGTGTTATTTAGTGAAGTCATAGTTTTCCAACCGTTATAGCAAGCTGTCCTTCTGGATCCTTGAATTATAAAAGACATCTACGAACCGCGTGATCAGTTAGCAGATAAAATTGTTGCCCGTAAAAATATTTGTGGAAGTATTTGTCGCTCTCCACGAATGCTCTTCTCCCGACACATAAGTTTCTTTCTGGCTTCGACAGGACCTTGTTGTGATCAAGGCAATCCCTCAATCAATTGGGACAACAATTCATCTATTTTCCACTCGCATATGTATCCAATATGCACTTCTCTCCCGGTACCGGATCCTGTGCAGAGGCCAAAAATCGTCTAAAGCCAATTCTGAACTACCTCTACTAAATCTTTATCAGTGTGGACTCTTTCTTGATGACCCAAATATTTAACTTCTGTTTGCAAAATGATTATTTCCAAATTTCTTTGGAATAAGTTGTACTCCTAGGGTCTCGATCCGGTTGAATACCTCCCATTGCTTCTTTTTAGATGGCTGTCGAAATCATTTTTTGCAGGTTTTTTTTTGTTAAAGTAATTTATTACTTTTTTTTCCATAAATTTTATTTTCAAAATGGCGGCGACAGCTCCCGCGAAGCAAGAATCTCCCGGCACGAGGTGACCCTCTTAGCGGTACCTTCTACAGCAATTAATTGTCATCCCAAATGAAAAAAAAAAAATTTAAATAGATGAAATTTGGGAGGCCCTGACCGATTCCGATTTAAAAAAACTTTTAAAATAAAATGGCGGCTATTCAAAAAATATCTTTTTTGCGCTTCAAAGTTAAAAACTATTTATACAAATATTGAAAAAAACGAGGGGGAACGTTGTGAGCCGCGTCTACCGCCACGGCTCTACTTTATACCCGGTACTCAGTCAGTATATATGTATGTGAGCTGTAATAAATTACATTATTACATGTTCGCAAAAGGAATAAATTTAGTTTTAGCCAAAAAAGAAAAAAAAATTAAGTCAACCTTTTCGGAGATTTGTATATATTAGATGTTTTCATTTTTGTTTACATACGTTTTTTACTCATTACTCAGACACATATATACATATACATACACGGCTGTGCGCGAGCGAGAGAGGGAATGAGTCTGCGCTTGGGAGGCCACTGAAATTTCATTTGTTCCTTCTGACTATATTTATGATCCGATCTGATCCAGATTCAATACTCTGATAGATATGGTCATTTTCTATGATTCTGCGTTTTTGATTTTCCCGTATCTTCAAAATTGTAGATTTTCGTCTTTTGTGGGGGCGGAAGGGGGCGTGGCAAAATTTTGAAATACACTTGTACTGAAGTGATATCACTCTTATAGTCTCTGAGATCTAGGCGCTCATCTAGACGAATGGGCATAGCGCCCACCCCGGTGTGTGAGAGAGAGCGAGAGGGAACTATGCATTTCGAAATGGTTTTCTTCATTGTGGCTATATTTATGATTCGATCTGATCCAGATTCAACACTCTGATAGATATTGTCATTCTCTACGATTCTGCTTTTTTAGTTTATTCGTATCTTTAAAATTGTGCATGCCACAGATTTTCGTCCTTGGAGTGGGCGGAAGGGGGCGGGTTGAAATTTTGAAGTACACTTGTAACAGTGTGATAGGACAGAAGTCTGGATACAAAATTGTGTTCCTCTAGCGGCCAGACAGACATAGCTATATCGACTCGGCTATTGATGCTGATCAAGAATATATATACTTTATGGGGTCGGAAACGCTTCCTTCTGGGTGTTACACACATCAATTTTTTCAACAAATCTAATATACCCCTTTACTCTCCGAGTACCGGGTATAAAAAATACCTCCGTCAGGGCATTTAAAATTTAATTACCTTTCATTTGAATTGGTGAATCTTTCAAATCGGTTGACTTTTCGGTGCTCTAAAAGATACCGCGCGTCGGAAAACGTTCTTTCGAGAAAAACGAGTTTAAAGTTTTATGTAAAGGGTGGCCCACGAAAAAGTTGCGTTTTCAAATGGCTATAAAAAAAACTGGGATATTTTTTAAATATTTTTCTTTTTATTGAATAGCCCTAACATTGCGGGTTTTTTATGGAAGACCGCTTCATTCATATGGCTGCCTCGGGAGGGCTGCAGTAGGCCATCCTATCGACCCAATTTTTCAGCACATTTTCGACATTTTCAATGGCCTCAATGGCGACTTCAAGCTCGTGTTTTAGGTTGTCAATCGTCTCTGGATGGTTGGCATTATTCTTGACGGCACCCCACAAAAAATAGTGCAACGGGGTCAAATCAGTTGATATCGCCTTTTCGGCTGAAATTTCGATTTTCGAACGTACCGCGCTGAAGTTCGAACGTAACTTTGACTAGCGCGTCCTGCTGGAACTATATGTCGTCGATGTCTTCATCATCCATTCGGGGGAAGAAAAAGTCTTCCAACATGCGATAGTGGTCACCATTGACGGTTACGGCGGCTCCTGATTCGTTTTCGCCCCACCACATACCGCTTCTGCTTATTGAAGTAACCACCGAGGTGGAAATTACCTTCACCTGTAAAGATGATTTTTCGATAAAAACTGATAAAAAGGACTCACCACTTTGGAATTAATTTTTCAGTATTTCCCTATTTTCTTCGAGCGAAAACTTAGACCGCAAACCTTTTACTAAATATTTGGCACACTGGCAATGTCATTCGAGCTTTCAAAGTCGAAATAATAGGTAGTTCAAAAAGCAACCTCTAGATGGGCCGCCCTGTAAAACATCGTACTGTAAAGTCCTAGACTGTTCCCCCCAGATCGATTATATCTCGAGAACTACATAAGATTACAATTTTTATTGTTAAACGATATAAAACGCGACCCTATAAGTTAAAATCATAACTTTTTAACAACCAAGACAAAGCAAGATTTTTAAGCAAAAATGTGAAAAATTTGCTTTATTTGGTTGTTAAAAAGTTATTATTTTATCCTTAGTTATACGGTTTATATCGTTTAACAATAAAAAATGTAATCTCAGAAAAAAAAACAGACGACTCTAATTTACTGAATATTTTGTTCCTTGTTGGAAAATTGTTGCATATGATAGGAACTATATGACCGATACGTCAGCTACCAAGTGAGATTCCGGAACCTGTGAGTGGGTGGAGGATTTGATCTAATCATAATAATCAAATAAAAAAAAATGGTGGTTTGTACGTTCTAATATCTGCACACAATTATAGTATCCTCTGCAAGATATACACAATAAAATGGCATACGTACCTGTGTTTTAAGCAGTTTATACAAATCAGTCTCCATTAAACACTGTACAATATAAACATCCCTCATCTGTTCTACACTATCTACTCGCAAGATGTCTCGTATATCAATAATCTAAAAATATGTTAATACCATTAATAATTAAACATATAATAATACATATTACAAATAACAACTAAATTTAATTACGTTTTCATGTTTAAATCGGGTCAGAATGGTTATCTCTCTCAGAGTTCTTTGACAATACGTTTGGTGTTCAAACGGCGAAATTTTTTTAATTGCAACTCTTTGGTTTGTTATCGTGTCATCGGCAGATCTGAAAAACATCGCAAAAATTTATAGAGATATAGTCGATTACAAAGTATGAATAAACGAGGGGGAACGTTGTGAGCCGCGTCTACGCCGCGGCTCTACTTTACACCCGGTACTCAGTCAGTATATATGTATGTGAGCTTGTTGTAATTTATTACATGTTCGCAAAAGGGACAAATTTAATTTTAGCCAAAAAAGAAAAAAAATAATTAAGTCAAACCTTTTCGGAGATTTTGATCTATTTGATGTTTCCATATTTGTTTACATAAATTTTGTACATCTGCCATTTCTACATGTTTTTATTTACTTCCTACATATACATACACGGCTGTGTGCGAGAGAGAGAGGGAATCAGTCTGGGCTTGGGAGGCCACTGAAATTTCATTTGTTCCTTCAGACTATATTTATGATCCGATCTGATCCAAATTCAATACTCTGATAGATATAGTCATTTTTTATGATTCTGCGTTTTTGGTTTTCCCGTATCTTCAAAATTGTAGATTTTCATCTTTTGTGGGGGCGGAAGGAGGCGTGGCCAAATTTAAAAACAAACTCGTCTCGGTTTGATATCACAGGAGCTTGGATAGAAAGTTTGGTGGTTCTAGCTCTTATAGTGTCTGAGAACTAGGCGTCAAAAAATTCGATCAGGCGGAAGGGGGCGGGGCGAAATTTTGAAATACACTTGTAACAGTGCGATAGGACAGGAGTCTGGATACAAAATTGTGTTCCTCTAGTTTTTATGGTCTTTGAGCTATAGGCGCTAATGAAGACGGACAGACGGACGGACAGACAGACATAGCTATATCGACTCGGCTATTGATGCTGACCAGGAATATATATACTTTATGGGGTCGGAAACGCTTCCTTCTGGGTGTTACACACATTAATTTTTTGCACAAATCTAATATACCCCTTTACTCTTCGAGTACCGGGTATAAAAAGCAGCGGGAGCGTTGTGAGCCTTTTACTCGCGTTACTCAGTACAACTGAGCTTATGATCTTTGTAACTTACTTACTACACAGTATCTTTTATACGTAACTACAGTGCGGAGCAAAAGTGAGTACATTACTAATAATCACCGACATTCTTCGCCAATAACAGCTAAACGATCAGTTTATATAGTTTCAAGAATATGTAGTTTAAGCTTCAAAACGAAACTCCAATTCGTTCCGAAGTTATGAGCACTAAGGTTAACACCGGTCCATTCCGTGCTCAAGCACGCGGTCCTTTTCAGATATGTTTTTCTAGAAACGACCATTTTTTCAACTTGCGGGAATTTTAGCTGACGAATCGATTTGAAAATTTGTGGCAATATTCTTAATTCAAGTACGAAAAATATGATCCAAACTTTGAAATGATATTATTAAGAAGTAGTACGGTTTTTTTTACAAACAAATAACATAACATAAAAGCTTGGTTCATACCGTCAGCTTTTCTATCCTAATATATTAATATCTAATATCTAAAAATCTTCGGTAACTATTTGCCACCTATATTTAATTACCATTTCGATGTAGTCTCCCAAATTGTTCCATCTAATTTTACCATTTAGCGCTACACGACCTTCTTCTTCATTAAGTGTCCCTTTTTGAAGGTACTGGCTTCGGGATTTCTTCGTTTGAGAGTATAGCTGTATTATCTGCGTAAGTAGCGACCAGAAATTTTTTTGGTTGACGTTTGGTAAAGGCATGTCGCATGTGAATAATGTGTATACAACTGGCCCAAGAACGCTGCCTTGTGGAACTCCGTGCTGTCTACGGAATCCAAATTGGTGCTGCTTTTCTATTCTATTCTATTCTATTATATTCTATGCTATTCTTCCTGAACGCAGTTTTCCGCCATCATTCTGCTCAAGAATATTCTTTCGAATATTTGAGAGAACACAGGCAGTAGACTTATTGGTCTATATGACCGATGCGAAGAATGGCGTTGTATATAGCCACGACGAAGCAATTTTGTGATGCGGTTGTCGATTAAGTCGTATCTAGGAGCTTTAGTTTTGGACTTCGGCAGGGGAAACTGGCTTGGTTGGCATTGACATCTGTAGGGGAGCTTCTAAGAACCAGGAAACTGCTCGCGTGTGAGCTTCAGGCGCTACATCGGCTGGAGTAAAGCGGGTCTCCAAATTTGTAGCAAACGCTTCTGCCTTTTCCAAGTCCGATTTGATCCAAGTTTTTTTAGCGGAGAGCTGCATAATGGTTGCCTCTTGATGCCACGCGTGAGTTTCCAGAGGTTTATTTTGCCGCTTTCGGATTTCGTCGAAGTGTTTGAAATTTTTGTCAGCGAGGGGCTTTCTTAAGTTTCTGCTTGCTCTGTGCATCAGCGCTTTAGTGGCTGGGTCATGAGTCCTAATGAAGGCTTCACGTAACCTTCTCTTGATCAAGACAAGATTGTCGATGTGGGGGTCAGGAGATGCAGCAGGTCGGGTCGTATGCCCCGCAGACACGGGTGGTTCTGCGGAGAGGGCTGCTTCCTGGATGAGGTTATTGATTGTGTGTACAGCTGAGTCAATGTCTTTTGGCGTCTCGAATTCCGTATTAAGCCGAATATGATCTTCAAAATGAGTTTGAAAAGTTTCAATGTTGCAGGAGCAGGAGGAGCTTCTTTTTGGTGGGATAGTCGACAGGTGTTGAATGTATTTCCATTAGAAGCGGTAGGTGGTACCTTGTACATATAAAAATCTCCGAAAGGGTTCGATTTAATTTTTTTAAATTTTATTTATTGGCTAAATTTTGATTAGTCCCTTTTGCGAATATGTAATAAATTACATAAATCGTAGGCTGACAAATATACTGACTGAGTACCAAGTATAAAGTAGAGCCGCGGCCTTTGCCGCGTCTCACAACGTTCCCCCTTGTTTTAATTTGAAAATGTTGAAGTGTCTTCTTTGCAGGTGTCCTTGCCGCTAAAGCAAGCTTCTTTCGCCGACGATCAATAGCTCGAGCCGAAATATCATTTGCAAAACGTTGCTGCACCTCTGATGCTATCTCAACATAATTTTTAAATCGATCCTGAGGCTCGTTTTATAATAACACGATCTTTCCTTAACCCATTGGCAAGATTGGTTCCACAAAATATTAATTAATTGGTATATGAAAAAAATTTAATTATTATGAATTTGTTATTTATTTGCAGGAAACAAAATAAATTAATAGAAAAAATTTAGTTCTTTTTGAATAAGTCGTTTTTATAATTTTACTGAATTTTTGTCCTTCGTTTGGTCAAATTTTTTTAATTACATGAATACGATATCAAAAAATCTATTATGCACTTTTGTTAAGAGTTAATTTATTGACTCGGAACTAACAAAAATAGACGAATCGAGTATCATTTGGGCAAACCCCAGGCTGGAGAAGTAAAAAATGCATGAAATTTCAGAGTGCGCCTTTTTTTTGTCGCTGGGTGTATGGTCGACATTATGCACGCACTAAAAGTGAAGCCTTGAAAGGTACAGGTACAAGCCTCTGCGTACAGAGATCTGCTCCGGTGGCTGTTTCCGACACCAGTAGTGTACTCATCTTTTTTGCGATCGCGGTGGTACAAGCACAGCCTAGAATGCGATTGCGGTGTTTGAACACCGCATAAGAAACGAGTGTGTGACAAGAAAATATGTGGTGCCTGAACACATGCACAAAAATTTACTCGCACAAATTTTGACGAGTTCAGTTTTTTTACTGCGATATTTTGACGCAGAATAGTGAAAAAAAGTAGACAAAATTCGGAGTATATTGGGAGTACAAGATCATCATTTTACCGTAATATTTTATTCCTTTTAATGTATGCGTCTTTACATCATTTTCGGGGTAGTTTTTCTACACACAATTTTTGTGCGGTGCCTGCTTTTATGTCGAAAATATACCCACTCAGAATGTGACGCACAGTACTCATGTATGAAAATGATATTGTACGAATGCGGTACACTACTAGTAGCTGCGGTGGACCGCTGCAGATCTCTGCCGTACATGATAGATTGGTCTTACCTCTCGCACGTATATTGAGCGGGTGCGCGTCATAAAGGGCCTTGAGGACCTATAACTATAACTATGACACTATAGCTTCCAAATAAATAAAAAAATAATTTTTATTGTTTATAAAATTATTAAATAAAATGAAAGAATATAATTAAATAAAACAAATGTAGAGCCTTTATAACCTAAAGGTCCTAATAATGTTTTATATTCTTTGTGATGAGTTTGTAAAATTGAGTTTCAAAAAATATTACATCGAGTAAGTAAACGAGGGGGAACGTTGTGAGCCGCGTCTACCGCCGCGGCTCTACTTTATACCCGGTACTCAGTCAGTATATATGTATGTGAGCTTGTTGTAATTTATTCCATGTTCGCAAAAGGGACAAATTTAATATTAGCCAAACAAGAAAAAGAAAATTAAGTTGAACCTTTTCGGAGATTTTGATCTTTTAGATGTTTCCATTTGTTTCTGTCTTTTCTACATGTCTAAATCTACATCCTACATATACATACACGGCTGTGTGCGAGAGAGAGAGGGAATGAGTCTGCGCTTGGAAGGCCACTGAAATTTCATTTGTTCCTTCTGCCTATACTAATGATCCGAACTGATCCAGATTCAACATTCTGATAGATATGGTCATTTTCTATGATTCTCCGCTTTTGGTTTTCTCGTATCTTAAAAATTGTGGATTTTCTTCCTTTGTGGGGGCGGAAGGGGGCGTGGCATGCTCGAAATTTTGAAATACACTTGTAACAGTGTTATAGGACAGGAGTCTGGATACAAAATTGTGTTCCTCTAGCTTTTATGGTCTCTGAGCTATAGGCGCTAATGAAGACGGACGGACGGACAGACGGCCAGACGGACGGACAGACAGACATAGCTATATCGACTCGGCTATTGATGCTGATCAATAGGGTGCTTCCATCTGGGTGTTACACACATCCATCCGGGTATAATAAATAAATTCCAGATAATTAACCGCCCTCAATCCTAGCCTTTTATAAAAGGAACTTTAAGGATTTACGGGCACGGGATGTTTCTGGACTGATAATAGACATTTTATGAGGTGCGGCATATGGTTGATGCAAAGACAATATAAATAGTAAGATGCCAAACGCCCATACAATTTCATATCGTGAGCAGCGCGTATTTCTGTATATGCTTAAGTACGCGCTGTCTTGCTCGCAAGAAGAAGAGAAGAGAATACGAATAGAATGAGCTTGCATGTGTGAGTGCACACAGAGCTAAACAAGCAGACATAACATGTGTGCACACGTACAGTTAAATCTCAGCCGCATGTATAGGGCAAGAGAGCGGTTTGCTCTCTGTCTCTCTGACTATCTGTGTCTCTCTCTATTTTGTTCAATTCCATTATGAATTCCAGACAGGCAAAATTAACCTGAAAAATATTGTATGGAGAAGAGCATCTTACTATTTATATTTTCTTTGTTTGATGGTTGTGAAGCACAACGGAGAATAATTCTTATTCGAAAAAAATCCCGCGATTTTTATTAATAAAAATGTTTGACTGCGTCCTCACCCAAATAAATGTTGACATTAAATAATAATGAAATACACTACAGTCTTTTATGTAGCAAACATAACGCGAACCAGTTTTCAATGTACTTTTAACTTTAAACAATTGTTGCTGGGTCGGGAGAAGCAACAACTTCGAATTTTTTCTAAAGCCAGCAATAAGTTTATATTCGTGACTAACGACAGCTTACATTTCGCGTGCACTTAATAAAAACGAGGGGGAACGTTGTGAGCCGCGACTACCGCCGCGGCTCTACTTTATACCCGGTACTCAGTCAGTATATATGTATGTGAGCTTGTAATAAATTACATTATTACATGTTCGCATAAGGGATAAATTTAATTTTAGCCAAAAAAAAAAATTTAAGTCGAACCTTTTCGGAGATTTTGATCTTTTAGATGTTTCCATATTTGTTTACAAACATTTTTTACATCTGCCTTTTCTACATGTCTTTATCTACTTCCTTCATATACATACACGGCTGTGTGCGAGAGAGAGAGGGAATGAGTCTGCGCTTGGAAGGCCACTGAAATTTCATTTGTTCCTTCTGACTATATTTATGATCCGATCTGATCCAGATTCAATACTGGTCATTTTCTATGATTCTGCGTTTTTGGTTTTCCCGTACCTTCAAAATTGTAGATTTTCGTCTTTTTTGGAGGCAGAAGGGGGCGTGGCAAAATTTTGAAATACACTTGTACTGACGTGATATCACAGGAGCATGGATAGAGAGTTTGGTTGCTCTAGCTCTTATAGTCTCTGAGATCTAGGCGCTCATCTGGACGAACGGGGACAGCGCCCACCCCTGTGTGTGAGAGAGAGCGAGAGGGAACGATGCATTTCGAAATGGTTTTCTTCATTGTGGCTATATTTATGATTTGATCTTATCCAGATTCAACACTCTGATAGATATTGCCATTCTCTACGATTATGCGTTTTTCGTTTTCTCGTATCTTTAAAATTGTGCATGCCACAGATTTTCGTCCTTTGAGTGGGCTGAAGGGGGCGGGGCGAAATTTTAAAACACACTTGTAACAGTGCGATAGGAGTCTGGATACAAAATTGTGTTCCTCTAGCTTTTATAGTCTCTGAGCTATATGCGCTAATGAAGACGGACGGACGGACGGACAGGCAGACATAGTTATATCGACTCGGCTATTGATGCTGATCAAGAATATATATACTTTATGGGTCGGAAACGCTTCCTTCTGGGTGTTACACACATAAATTTTTTGCACAAATCTAATATACCCCTTTACTCTTCGAGTACCGGGTATAAAAACAACGATAAACTAACTTAGAAGAACACTATGCCGAAAACTGGGGACGCTTTATCGAGATAACACAATGAACGGTGTTATCGGTAACCTCATTGATTCTTGATGCACGTTACAAGTTCTTAGAAGTTGTGGGCGTTATGACACTTCTAAAAGTGACACTTTTTTGGGTGCAATCTTTCGAATTCGACATTTAATATAGTCCTGAAGAGCGCATGGCTCACGTAGATTTTTTTTCTCTCGAAATCCACTACCAACAGGTTTTGTAAAGTCAACTAGAACATTCGAAAATTACATATATTTAACCGAGATAACAGATAAAACTAGGCAACAAAATGTAACTTTTGTTCCGCTGTGAACCAAACCGACTTTTTCGAATAGATATGAGGCTTTTACATTTTTTAGGGAATTATGGTTTTTTTTTTAAATTTTTGGTAAAGAGGTAGTGCTTTTTCTCACATAACTTAAGTATCTTACATCTGGTTTGCAATTCTGTCTGTCTGTGACTATCAAACGTCAATTGCTTACATTCTTTATTGAAAATATAATATAATATAATACGGTTGGGGCAAGTTTTTGAATATCGAGGGCTGTGCCTTCCTTTCGCCACACAAGCTTACAGCCCTTAAGCCGGGTATCCAACACAGCGGAAACTAAAACAGACATAGCTATATCGACTCGGCTATTGATGCAGATCAAGAATATATATCCCAAATCCAATAGAAAAAGTCATCTTTGGTCACAGCGGGGAAAAAAAGTTAAATTTTGTCGAGTAGTGTAATTTTGACCTTTTGGAGCCTCTGTCTCTAATGTCCTTCCTTTTTTTTTTTTGGTAATAATATATGTACCAACGCTACCAACACAATGACTTCATCGTCTGGGTTAATTGTTTTCCTTCTTTTAATTTCAGATGAAATTTCAAAACTGGACCTGTTTACAAAACACAGCTGAATCATAAGAGTGAGCACAAGTTTTAGATTCTTTGTCACACTTTTTCAGTTTCGTTCCTCACAAACAAAATTAATTGCAGTGCTGGAGACAGGCTTTTAACCAGAAATATAATCAACTTGCTTTCCTTACTAAAAAGTAAATTTTTCCAAGACTATTTGGGACTGGAAATGGACTTTTATTTGCAACAAGACAACGTCCCGAAGAAAACTGAGCATAATACAAAACGTATGATGCTGTATAACGTTAAAAATCCGATTAATACACCGCCGCAATCACCAGATCTCAATCCCATTGAGCATCTGTGGGAGCTCCTGGAGCGCATAATTCGACTGCAACCCATTAGATCAAATAATGCTCAAGATTATTTGTAGGGGATACCAAGAAATTGATCGTAGCAATGGCAAATCGGTTGGCCGAAGTAACGAAACGTTGAAAGTGTCTGACTTCACAATAATTTCTTATCATATTTCCAAAAAAAAAAAATGTCTTTGGGATTTTAGTACATATTACATACTACATTTTTCGTTATATTAAGAACAGTTCTTAATAGTGTTGGGTAGTTCATGAACGAACGAACAAAAAATAACTATTCACTGAAGTGAACGAACTGAATAAGTTCATCTTAATCGTTCTTTTTTGTTCATCGTTCTTTTTTGTTCATCCTTTCTTTTAGTTCGTTCTTTTTTGTTAATCGTTCTTTTTTGTTCATCGTTCTTTTTTGTTCATAGTTCGTTTTCGTTCGTCGTTTTGTTCATGTTTCTTAGTTCGTTTTTGTTCCTCTTTGTTTGGTTCTGTTTGAGATGGTATGGCAGCCCTCTTTGGTTTTTTTTTGTTCGTTTTGTCCGCTATTTTCGAGCTGGTATGGCAACACTTTTATACATTTTTTTGTGGCGGAATCTGCCAAAGTTGAAAGAAAATTAAATCAATTTAAAAATGTCGCTCAAACGTAAGTTCAGTGATTTGTGGAACCATTTCGACGCTGTTAATGATAAAAAGGCAAAGTGCAAGTACTGCAAGTCGGAGTTGAGTATGGCCGGAGGTTCGCAGAGCAATTTGAGCCGACATTTAAAATTAAAGCACCCAGCTTCCCTTGAGGAAATTGAACGGCAAGGGAATGAAGCCAGTTCTTCTGCAGCCCCAACATCGTAGCCCCAAATATCTGCATTTGTTCAGAAGCCACCGACAGCTCGTAAAAGCGAGCAATTAGATCAACAGCTTGTGCGAATGATATCCAAAGGCCATCATGCTCTCCGGATCGTGGAGGAGCCGGATTTTAAGAAGCGAAAATTAAAAAGTTTTTCTGTACTGATTCTATACGGTCCTGGTGTACTTTGTACTGAGGGCACCATACACAAGAACCATATTCTAAAATCGGACGAACAAGCGATACATAGAGAGTCTTTGTTATATAGGGGTCGTCAAATTCCTTTGACCACCTCTTTATAAACCCAAGCACGCCCATGGCCTTATTTACCATGGTAGAAATGTGTTCAGAAAACTTTAACTTGGGATCTAGAAGAACACCGAGATCATCAACTAGGGTAATTCTCTCGAGAGAACCCCCGCCTAGTGTGTAAGGAGCCAGAAAGGCGCTGGAGCGATGAAATGTCATTACTTTACATTTCGAAGCATTAAGGTATAACAAATTTGCACAACACCATGACTGAAAGGTATTAAGATCGGATTGCAACCTGGAGTGAGATAAGCTGTCCTTGAACTGGACACACAGCTTAACATCATCCGCATACATAAGTACTCGAGAGTATGTTAATACCGAAGGCAGGTCATTTATAAAGAGTGTAAAGAGTAGGGGGCCTAGATGGCTGCCCTGTGGTACGCCCGAAGTAACCATAACTGGTGAAGATAGGGAGTTTTTGAAGAGGACTCTTTGGGACCTGGAACAAAGGTAGCTAGAAATCCATCTCAAGAGATTGGGTGGAAACCCTAAAAGGTCAAGTTTTTGTGCTAGGAGAGTGTGGTTTACAGAGTCGAATGCTTTACTGAAATCTGTGTAAATGACATCCGTCTGTAGATTACCTTGGAAGCCTTTAATGATAAAGGAGGTGAACTCCAATAAATTCGTGGTTGTTGATCTCTTATAAATCCATGCTGGGCTGGAGATATAAGTGATCTGCAAAGATGCTGCAGGTGCGGAGTTAAAATTTTCTCAAACACTTTAGGAATTGCGGATAACTTTGATATACCTCTGTAGTTCTTCGCGTCAGACTTACTACCTTTCTTATGGAGAGGAATAATGAACGGTATTAATCGGTCATTTATTTTGCTTATCTGAGTACTCCTATGCAACAGAAATTCCTGTCGAAAGAATTGCAGGCATGCATTTTTATCGTTTCCATACGAATATAATCCCTGATTCCGTCGCAAGAAAATTTTGCTTATCTGAGTACTAGGCTTTAACTGAGGCCCAATTTGTAACAGAACTAGTGTTGGGTAAACATCGTTCAATTTACTGAATATGTTCGTTCGTTCTTTTTAATTCTGTGAACTAAGTCGTTCATTCAGTTCGTTCTTTCTTGTTCATCTTAATCGTTCTTTTTTGTTAATCGTTCTTTTTTGTTCATCGTTCTTTTTTGTTCATAGTTCGTTTTCGTTCGTCGTTTTGTTCATGTTTCTTAGTTCGTTTTTGTTCCTCTTTGTTTGGTTCTGTTTGAGATGGTATGGCAGCCCTCTTTGGTTTTTTTTTGTTCGTTTTGTCCGCTATTTTCGAGCTGGTATGGCAACACTTTTATACATTTTTTTGTGGCGGAATCTGCCAAAGTTGAAAGAAAATTAAATCAATTTAAAAATGTCGCTCAAACGTAAGTTCAGTGATTTGTGGAACCATTTCGACGCTGTTAATGATAAAAAGGCAAAGTGCAAGTACTGCAAGTCGGAGTTGAGTATGGCCGGAGGTTCGCAGAGCAATTTGAGCCGACATTTAAAATTAAAGCACCCAGCTTCCCTTGAGGAAATTGAACGGCAAGGGAATGAAGCCAGTTCTTCTGCAGCCCCAACATCGTAGCCCCAAATATCTGCATTTGTTCAGAAGCCACCGACAGCTCGTAAAAGCGAGCAATTAGATCAACAGCTTGTGCGAATGATATCCAAAGGCCATCATGCTCTCCGGATCGTGGAGGAGCCGGATTTTAAGAAGCTGATTGAGGAAGTTTCAAATTGCCCTGGGTATAAGTTGCCCACTCGTAAGACGCTGTCTAATGTACTATTACCAAATATTCACAGTGAGCTAATTGCAAATGTGAAAGTGAAGATTGGGGCAGCATCTGCAGTTTGTCTGACAACCGATGGATGGACATTACTCACGAATGAAAGCTACACAACAACATGGATGCTGCTGTCAGAGAGGTAGATAAATACCTAGCAGAGGAGTACCTCAACAGAAAGCAGGACCCTTTGATCTGGTGGGCACAGCGGAAAAATGTATATTCACGACTATGCGAATATGCGTTAAAACGTCTTTGCTTGGTGGCCACGTCAGTGCCATGTGAGCGCTTATTTTCTGCAGCAGGAGAAATAGTCCGCAAAAGTCGAACGCTTTTAACGCCCAATAAGGTTGAAAGCCTTATGTTTTTACATACTAATATGTACATTTTTTATTAAAGGTATGTATCTTATAGATTTTAAAATTATAACGGACAACCTAAGTAAAATTGATTACTTTTTTAGCACCGACCC
>OZ018402.1:47392950-47439181 GCA_963969585.1 Drosophila helvetica | reverse complement strand
TGTTGGAATGGGGCTTCACCTATTGGAATTTTTACAGGATGTATATTATATTTATTCTTGTAACATATCTTACAACCTTTGATATATTCTTTTAATTTTTTGTATAAGTTTGGCCAATAATACAATTTAGTTATATGTTTGTACTTTTCATCTAAGCCTCTGTGTGCTCTGCAATGTGTTTCTTCTCTAATTAAGGCTTTATCTTCTGGATTCTCAATATCTTGGAGGAATTTCTTCGTGAAGAGAAATTTGTTTATGAAATTACCCTTTAGTACTTTTTGAATAACATATAGATCTTCTAATGTGCAATGTATTCCAGTGGTTAAGTTTGGCTGAATATATTCTTTTAAAATATGCAGTAAATTCTCAACTGTGTAATATTCAATTATATGAACTGTTGCTTAAACTGGAAGCCCTTACCTGGTTTCTTGAATGATGTTTTCAAAACTGCTTTCTGCTGAATGTTGGGTATTTAAATCTGAATCTAATTCCACTTGTTCATCACTGTCTGTTATATGATTTATTTGAATTCGAGATAAAGCGTCTGCTACAATATTGGTTGAGCCTGGTTTATATATGATCTTTGGTGCAAAACTTTCAATAAAGTAGTACCGCCGTTTCATTTCTATATTTGGATTGTTCTGTGACATGGTAAAGGACAATGGTTGGTGATCTGTTTGAATTTCAATTCCACTAACTCCGTATAAATAATTTCTCAAATTCTTCAGAGCCCATACTATTGCTAATAATTCTTTTTTGTTTGTGGCATAAAGTTGCGTAGTTTTGTTTAGGGTTTTGGAAATAAATGTTATGGGGTACCCTTCTTGTGATAATACTGCACCTGTTGCTATGTTTGATGCATCTATAGTTAAAGTGAATTTTTTATTGTAATCCGGTTGTACTAATTCTATAGGTGCAATTAAACTATCTTGTAGAATATTAAATGCTTCCACTGCTGTTTCATCCAGCTGTATCAAGGCGTTTTTTGATGCTCTTTTTGAAACCTTCCCATTAACTCCACTTAAATACTTTGTTAGTGGCTTGGCAACTGTCGCAGAGTTCCGTAGGAATTTTCTATAATACCCTGTTAATCCTAGGAAACTGCGTAGCTCTCGGACATTTTTCTGAATTTGATATTTCTGTATTGTATCTATTTTTTCCGGGTCTGTTTTAATGACATTATGGGAAATGATGTATCTCAGGAATTTAGTCTCTAAATGAAAAAATGTAGACTTTTCAATGGAAATTTTCATGTTAGCATTCTGTAAAATCTGTATTATTCTAATTATATCTGTATAGTGCTGATTAATAGTTTTTGAAAATATTATTATGTCATCCATATGGACATGGCAGGTTTTCCCTACTTGTTCTCTAAGTATATCGTCCATTGCCCTTTAGAAGATTCTGGGTGCGTTTGTAAAACCCATTGGTTTAAAATTCTTAAAAATTCATATTTACCATTATTTATGGAACATCGGCGGAGCAAGGGCCCGCTGACATAGCTTTGGTCCAGGAGCCCTGGATTGCGTCAGGCAATACAGTGGCCGGACTAAAGTTCGCAAACTACAACTCGTTCTACTCAACATCGGTGAGCAGGAATAGAACCGTCGTACTAGTACAACAGGGAATCCACGCTTACCTTATGTCTCTTTACAGCACAGACGACCTGACAGTAGTGATGCTGGAGAGTGAGGAGAAGCGCTTTCTGGTAGCCTCCTGCTACATGGCACACGACAGGCCCGCACCACCTGAAGAACTAAGGAGTCTGGTGGAAGAAGCCGACAAAGACCAACAACTTATCATTGGTACGGACGCCAATGCCCACCACAGTGTGTGGGGAAGCCCCGATATCAACGACCGAGGTGAGTCACTCCTAGACTTTATATTATAAAATAACATAGATGTAGCAAACGTGGGAGAGGAATACACTTACGTAGGTGCCACCTCGTCCAACGTGCTAGATCTAACCCTTGTAGCGGGAAAGAGTATCTGGTATCTGGATGGAAAGTCCTCGAAAGACCATCCTTCTCGGACCATTAGTACATTCAGTTCACTTACCTCCGAAGGTAACAGTCTATAGAAACCCCCGGAACACAAACTGGGAGAAGTTTAGAAAGACCGTTACCTCGAAGCTCGCAAATCTGGGCACAGTGAAATCCGCGGAGGACATAGAGAAGTCCTGAGAGACCCTCTCCAAGGAACTACTGGCTGCTTATCGAGGAGCATGCCCGCCATCAATAACAAGAAAGAGGTCCAAAGCACTCTGTTGGAACCGGGACCTCTCTCTCAAGGAAAATAACCTCAGGGAACTCTTTAAACTCGCCAGAGTACCGAATGAGGAGATCATCAACAAGGAATGCAAAACGCTACTCAAAGACTACAAGAAGAAAATGCGAAAGGCACAACGTAGCTCGTGGAAGAACTTCTGCTCAAACATCGAGAAAGTGCCTGAGACAATAAGACTCAGGAAGCTGGTCTCGAAGCAGCCTACCATACAGAGTTAGCTCAAATTAAATAACGGACAGTGGTCAGAGGGCAGCGAAGAGGCTCTGACAGCACTAATGGAGGCTCACTTCCCGGGATGCACCGAGGTCACTGATGCCGAAACGCAACAGGACCTAGCAACCTACGTACAAACCCCCCCGACCGATCTAATAACCCTCAAGAAAATCCAATGGGCTATAGACTCCTTTGCGGGCATAATAACACCTGGACTGGACCGAATATTCCCAGCCATGCTGCAAGCGACCAAAAAGACGATAATATTCTCGGCATGTCTAAGCATAGTCTATATCTGTCTATATCACTATCCAATTGAGAACAGCTAGAGTTGTCTTCCTCCCAAAGGCAGGAATGTGCGGCCATGTTAGTCCCAAGGACTACAGACCGATAACCCTTACCTCTTTTATGCTAAAAACACTGGAAAAGCTGCTGGATGCACACATCAGGAAGGAGGTGGGAGGACTGATGTCGACCAACCAGCAAGCTTATACCAAAGGGAATTCGGTGGAGACAGCTCTACATTCGCTAGTAGCTACCATCGAGAAAGCTCTAAACAATAAAAAGTATGCACTGGGAGTATTCGTAGATATATCCGGAGCATTTAACAACGTAGCCACGAACGCAATAATGGATCGTCTTGAAGCGACCCACATACACCCGGCAATCAATCTATGGATAAAAACCTTCTGAGTTGTAGACGGGTGCAATCAGAGTGAGGCACCACTTTCACAGTAAAGGGAGCGCACAGATGCATACCTCAGGGTGGAGTCCTGTCGCCCCTCCTGTGGAGTCTGGTGGTCGACGACCTCATCAAGAGATTCGAGAGGAAGGCCCAAAAATAACATCTTATGCAGACGAAATAATCATAATTATTACAGGTGTATGTCCATCAACCCTCAGGTCCATAATGGAACTAACACTCAGGGAGATATGCGAGTGGGCGAAAGAAGTAGGACTCGATATCAACGCGGACAAGACGGACCTCATCCTCTTTAAAAAGAGGAACAGGTACCGGCATGGATCCCCCCAAAAATCAACCAAACAAAACTAATCCCGAAAACACAGGTCAAAAACCTCGGCACAGTACTAGATAGAAAGTTGGCATGGAAACCCAATGTAGTGGAAAGGGTGAAGAAGGCCACCATTGCACTGCTTGCGATGCTTAGCTGCACATAGGGCCTATCACCCAACCTAATGCATTGGATCTACATCTCGGTCGTGCGACCAACTCTGCTGTATGGAGTCCTAGTGTGATGGCAAGCAACTGAAAATAAGACGTACCACAAGCTTATGGAAAGGACCCAGCGACAGGCTCTGCTATGTACCACAGGGGCGCTGAGGTCAACCCCAACTCGAAACCATACTCGGAATCGATCCCCTTGATATCCACGCTCGGCTGACTGCAGGCAAAGCAGCACAGCGACTGATTGCATCGGGGAACATGTCACCCCAAGGATGCGGGCACAGTTCAATTGGGAGGGACATGACCAGTCTTACAGATTACACGGCCCCCTAAACTTGCCTCGAGGTCAAAACTACCACAATTATGGGACCCGAAGACTGGAAAAGAGGACGGGACCACCCTCAACACCTCAATATATATACAGACGGCTCACAGATGGACGGAGGATTAGGAGCGGGTTTATATTGAATAAACCCCAAAATAAGGGTGTCATATAAGCTACCGGACCGATGCAGCATATTCCAGGCGGAAGTTTTCGCCATCAAGAAGGCAGCAGAGGTCGCTCAGCTTACAGAGCGATCGCACAACGTGGTGAACATATTTGTCGATAGCCAAGCGGCGATAAGATCCATGCAGTCGTCCGCGGTTAGTTCCAGAAATGTCCTGGCAAGCAAGGAAGCACTAGACACACTAAGCACGACCAAGTCAGTGCGGATCTATTGGGTTCCCAGTCACCAGGGCATCGAAGGGAACGAAGCGGCGGACGTTCTGGCAAAGGAGGGCGTCGGGCTGGCAAACCATAGAATCGTGCCTAGAAGACGTACCTGTCTACCTAAGGACGCTACAAAGCAACTTGGAGAAACAGGCCGGACTGCAGACCGAAAGCAGTTGGAGAAGTACCACCACCTGCAGAATCTCGAGAACCATGTGCAAGGAGCGCAACGGAAAACTCAGTCACTATCTACTGCAACTTCCACGGAAAGATTGTAGACTGCTAGTGGGAATACTCTGGCTGTGGTGCACGCAGCCAAGCTAGGCATCACCAACAGAGACAGCTGTAGGAAATGTGATGAGCCCGGGGCTATCGAAACCCTGGAACATCTCATCTGCAACTGCCCGGCTCTCTCACGGGCAAGGAAAAGATTCCTAGGCGCACCGGAGATGGCATCACTGGAAGAGGACCAAGAGGACGCCGAGGGAATTACTTGCCTTTGCTAAGCACCCCTCGATACTCGTGGACTTCCAAACCTCACCAATACCCCCGTAAAGGTCCATTTACATCCGGATCACTAGGGGCCGTATTGGCCCATGATAGTCCCGCTGAGGGACGTCCGGGATAACCTAACCTATTATTTATGGAAAACGATGTTTTTTCTATGTCTGATTCTTTCATCAAAATCTGATAGAATCCCGATTCTAAATCAATATCAGAGAAATACTTTGCCTTCCCCCAATTGGAAAGAATTACAGAAGGATCCTGCATGGGGTATCTGTCTGGTATTGCATTATCATTTAATTTTTTAAATTCTATTACCAACCTATGTTTAGGAGTTCCATCTTCATTTACTCCTTTTTTTGGTACAACTATCACTGGCGAATTATATGGTTATATATTATATACCTACTAGGTCTAATGATACCGTCGTCTAACATTTTACTTATTTCTTTATTAACGAAATCGTTAATCGTATAAGCATATAGATATTGCTTAATATATATCGGCCTATCATGTTCAATATTTATTTCTCCTTTTATATCCGTTCTAAATGGTAACTGCAAATCTATATTTGCATGGTCCTCTTGTATTATATCTATTATTTTTTCCCTGAGTTTCTCTAAATTTTCCGCTTCATGAGTGAGTGTGTTATTCAATATGATCATTTCCGATTCAGATGATGTTTATTTAAGTCGGATATTTCTACAACGGCATATTCAGGATATTTGCATTCCAAACTATTTGCTTTTGTATTGACGAATATTTCTACGTCGGCGTGCCTGGGATATTCGTAGCCCAAGTTTTTTTCTCTTCTTTTGACGGATAGTCGGCGCTCTCAGGATTTATTGATCCCAAGCTATATAAACTCTTTTTTTCGAAACTATTTATTTTTGTGTTGACGGATATTTCTACGTCGGCATGCATTTAAGCTTTTAACGGAAGGATAATTTTCCCTTCTGTAAGGGTTATTTTATTTGGGAATTATAAGACTGCTTTGGAACTGCTCACTAATCGTTTCTACAATAAATACCATCATTTTCAGGCTCACGTAAAGGCGATATTTGGGTTACAAGGTGTTGAGATGGGATCTGCGAGGAGTCTTCGGCAACTTAGCGATAAGATCAATGCTCACCTGCGTGCGATTCGGACGTTGGCATCAACTGAGGAAATTTTAGATGGACTTCTCATACACATTGTGACGCATAGGCTGGACACCAGGACCCGGGAAAAATGGGAAGAAGACTTACCGTCCGACAAGCTGCTGACATGGAAAGCCCTTGCTTCGTTTCTGGAGAAGCGATGCAGGATGATGGAGAATCAGGAAAGTGATTTGGTAATCGAAACACCAAGCCATCAGATGGGAGAAACAATACGCAAGCCTAGTCAAATTGTCCTCATTGCCTCACCTAATAATGAAAATAAGTCTGGTTGTAGGTTTTGCGACGGAAAGGACCACATCATAACCAATTGCAGCATGTTTCTGAATTTGTCCCCTACTTTGCGCTATAAGGAAGCAAAGAAAATGCATCTCTGCCTCAATTGTTTGCGCAAGGGCCACGGCTTACAGCAGTGTAAGTCTGGAAGCTGCAAGCAGTGTCGTATGAAACACCATACGTTGCTCCATAAGACTCAAAGCCCGGTTCCACCTGCAATCATTGATGCAGACGTGAGCCTCCCGCAATCGCAATCATCGGCCTTGGTTTCATGCTCAGCCTCTCCACCTTACTCTCCACCTATTCCCAATATCTCGAAAGATTACGTGTTGCTAGCTACGGCCATCGTTTTGGTTAAAAATCGTGCTGGAACGCTTGTCCCATGTCGGGCAATATTGGATTCCGCATCGCAGCTCAATTTTATAACGTCTCGTGTGGCTGGTCATCTGCAGCTAAAACATCGGCACTCGCCCGTCTCGATATCTGGCATTGGAGAATCGTCGCTTACTTCGAATAAAGCTGTGGAAGTCGTCATGCAGTCTCAGTATGGCAGCTATAGTTCCTCATTCACGGCGGTCGTAACTAGAGTCATCACTGACTATCAGCCGCACTACGATATTAATGCTGCAGAATGGGATGTACCGAAGAATATCAATTTAGCTGACCCTTTGTTATTTAGATCTCAGCGAATCGATATGCTGTTAGGCGCTGGTATATTCTTTGATTTGCTCTGTGCTGGGCAGATGCATTTGGCTGAGACGCTGCCATCACTCCAGAACACCAAACTTGGTTGGATTGTCTCTGGAGGGCTGGCTCATACCACCAGCAATCGAGTCGCTCTGGCTACGGCAACAGGAACCCACGCACCAAAGGAAGATGAGGATTCTTTGTCGAATGCTGTAAAGCGCTTTTGGGAGCTTGAAAATTGTTATTCATCGGAGGCAGCTGCATCGAGTGAGGATCTACTCTGCGAACGTTTGTTCAAGGAAAACTACTCTCGGTTGGAAAATGGTCAATTTTCTGTTCGATTATTAGCTAGTGCTGGTTTTGAGGACCTTGGAGACTCATTCTGTCTCGCTCTTCGTCGTTTCAAAAGTCTGGAGACAAAACTTTCCAAAAATCTCTCGCTGAAGGCTCAATATAGTGTGTTCCTAAGAGAATATCTGGATTTGGGGCACATGTCGTTGGCTTCTAGCACCATAAATGTGCCACAATTTTTCTTGCCGCATCATTGCGTGCAAAAACTCGACAGCAGCAGTACGAAACTACGTGTTGTTTTCGATGGATCTGCAAAGACCACATCAGGGCGCTCCCTCAATGACTAACTGCTGGCTGGCCCAACGATTCAGCCAAAAATATTCAACACACTGCTTCGTTTTAGGTTCTTCAGAATTGCACTTTGTGGAGATATCTGCAAGATGTATCGCTGTGTTCGGATGTCGCACCCGGATGAATATTTGCAATGCATCCTTTGGCGCGAAAAGCCTACTGATGAAATCAGGATTTACAAGCTAGAGACCGTTACGTATGGAACAAAGCCTGCTGCTTTTTTGGCAATTCGTACCATGCACCAACTATCGTACGACGAGGCTGCGTCATTTCCTATAGGAGCCCAAGTCGTGAGAAGGGATTTCTACGTAGACGATCTCATATCTGGTGGAGACACAATAGAGGAGGTGAATGCGATCCGTCGTCAAGTAAAAGAGCTCCTGCATAAAGGACACTTTCCTATACGAAAATGGAGTTCCAATGAGCCCAGAGTTCTTGAAGAGGAGCCTACGGATGACAGGGAAAAACTGTTAAAGTTTCATGATGGAACGGATATAGCGAAAGCGTTAGGTTTGGTATGGGATCCTAGTTCGGATAACCTACTATTCAATTTTTCGCAAATCATGCCAGAAGGCCCGCCCACCAAACGTACTGTCCTGTCTTCTATAGCCAGATTCTACGATCCGCTCGGTTTGATAGCACCTATTCTGTCCAAAGCCAAAATATTCTTACAGAGTTTATGGAAGGTGGATTTAGGATGGGATGATGCACTACCTGAACATTTGTCGGCAGTTTGGTCTGATTTGACATCGCAATTACGCATCGTTCAGAATTTAAAATTTCCACGTTTTGTCATGCTGCCGAACTCATCCCTCCAGTTGCACGCATTTTGTGACGCCAGCATGACCGCATATGGAGCTTGCGTTTACATAAGATCGAATATACAAGGGCAAACCGCATCTCGCTTGCTCTGCTCGAAGTCCAAAATAGCGCCTTTAAAAACGCTAACCATACCCAAATTGGAATTGTCTGCGGCGTTGCTCTTGGCTGAGCTCGTCGTAAGTGTGCAACAAAGTCTCTCATCTTCCTGTGATTTCCACTGTTGGTCGGATTCAACTATCGTGTTGTCTTGGATACGTGAAGCCCCATCAAACTTTAACGTTTTTGTTTCCAACAGAATTGCGCAAATCCAGGAGTTGACCAAGGACATGGAGTGGCATCACGTCCCAACAGCTCTTAACCCAGCCGATGTCGTATCGAGCGGATGTTCTCCAATAGAGCTCTTAGATCTGAAATTGGGGCTAAATGGACCGTCGTACCTTTTATCGGACTCGTCAGGATGGCCTGCTCAGGTTCCGCAATCTGTTGACCTACCGGAGCGCCGACAGACATCATTGGTTGGAGCAGTTGCAAAGGACTCTCATGTGACAGCAAGTACACGAACTCGTTTGGCAAGCTCCAACGTGTCTTTGGATATATTTATCGTTTTATCTCCCTTCGAAGCAAGGAATATGTTCGATCAGGTGCCACGCTCACCGTGCAGGACCTTGCAGGTGGCACTCGTCTTCTAATAAGAAGTGTCCAGCAGGTTCATTTTGCTGAGGAGCTCAACGCACTCAACGCTAGTGCAGCACTTCCTGCCAAGAGCAAGTTGCTTTCTCTGCGCCCGATGCTCGGTGGTGATGGGCTTCTTCGTGTAGGAGGAAGGCTTCAAAACTCAAATATGGACTACGATGCAAAGCACCCAATATTGCTTCCGAAAGGTCATCCGATCACGAAGGCAATTATAACTTTCTATCATGAAAAGTTATTACATGGTGGTCCACAGGTTTTGCTTGCATCGCTTCGTCAGAAATATTGGCCTGTTGGAGGGCGGAAATTAGTGGCAAGCGTCATAAGTGAATGCGTTCGATATTTTCGGACTAAGCCAATTTTGGCTGAGCACGTGATGGGAGACTTGCCGACGGATCGAGTCCAACCAAACCCCGCATTCCACACAACTGGAATTGATTTTTGCGGGCCGTTCTATCATAAAACTGATGTTCGAAATAGACCACCATGCAAATGCTAACCACAGCCTCATTCATAGCAGCATTGAGACGCTTTATCAGCCTAAGGGGCAAGCCTCGGACCTTGTGGACGGACAACGCAACCAATTTCGTGGGTGCAAGACATGAGCTGCCAGAGCTCAAGGAGTTGTTTAACAGTGAGCCAAACATCTCCGTCATCGCTTCATTTTGCCTTAGCGATGGAATCGACTGGAAGTTTATCCCTCCTCGTTCACCTCATTTCAGCGGGTTATGGGAAGCAGCTGTCAAGTCGGCAAAATACCACTTCTATCGAGTCGTCGGCGCATCAGTGCTAAACCTTGAAGAGCTTCGCACTCTCGTATATGAGATTTCGGCAATTCTTAACTCTCGACCATTTTATCCAATTTCAGAAGACCCAGACAGTCTAGATGTGCTTACGCCTGCTCACTTTCTAAAGGGCTCGAGCTTCACAACGTTTCCAGAGCCGGACATCACGCATCTCAACGCTGACCGTCTAAGTCGCTGGCAGCAGGTGTCCCAAATGCAACAAAACTTCTGGCGAAAGTGGAGCATGGAGTATCTGTCCATGCTGCAAGAGAGGAGCAAGTGGAGAGATTCTACGGAAAACATAAGGGTTGGAAGCGTCGTCCTCTTAAAGGATGAAAACTTGCCACCACTCAAATGGCTTCTCGGCCGTGTCGAGGAGGCCATACCAGGCAAGGATGGAATCGTCAGAGTCGCAATGATTCGAACAACGACGGGTCTAATGAAAAGAGCCGTTGGGAAGCTAGCCGTCCTGCCCGTCGACGCTGGAGTTGAAAGCCGTGCTCTTTCAACGGGGGGAGGATGTTCGGAGCAGAACGACAAATAATCATGTTAAAGTAAATGCCATCGAGCATTGTTTGCTATTATCTTATACATGTAATATCTCTCTCGTCATAAGCTCCCCGCTAAAGCTTGCGCTCTCGTTTTGCGTTTTGTCTGATCAGAGCTTTCGGTTGCTGCTGCAGCCGGGCCTCTCTGCTTAGAGTTAGTGCAGCTCCGATCACCAAACACAATAAACATACATTATATTCTAAAATAACCTATCGTGCGATTTTTAATATAAACCTAGGTGATAATTTGATATCTTCCTCTAAACAATGTATATTGGTCGTTTGTCACTGTACACAAAGTCGAGTCGTTCTAGTATAGTATAGTATAGTATAGCATCAAAGTTTAAAACGGTTCCATGGTTAGTTAGTGCATCATGCGCTAGCCCTGTGATTTTATTTCTTAAAATGGTCAAAGCAATAAATTATTGCTTGCTTCCTCTTTTATACAACTGCATAGCTGTTTCCGCAGCCTCTCTACATCGTATTGATTAAGTCCCCCACTAAGGACTGGTAATGATTTTTTTACCTTTAAGGTGGTTTCATCTTTAATTTATTCATCTATTTTTTCAGCCTGATAATCTGAGGTAGTTTCTAAATGTTGTTTTAATTTTGTTATTTGCTCTTTCACTTGTGAAATCTGAATTGCTATCAACTGGTTGACCAGATCAGCGGTCAGATCAGTACTTGATTCTGTAGTCATTTTTAATTTTTGAAAATCCAAAATGAAGTTCTCCAGTGTTATTTAGTTTTAAATGTTGTACTCTATAATATTAATATTTGTACTTATATAACTACTTATATTTATTTATCTGTTTCTTAAATTGAATTTTATATGATTCTCACGAATTTTTCCGGAAGGTGAACTTGGTGATCCTTTAAATCTTCCTTCTAATGTCGTTCTTTGGGTTAGCCTGTTGGTCCTTTAGGCCTTCCTTCTGATGATGTTTTTATTTGATTTATAAAATTTGTCTTCAATTTGGATAGTTGATAGCAGCGAGTTTCCTCCCTAAAGCTCTTCCTTTGTTTTCGTATGGTTGATTCAATACAATCAATTAAATATTGATATTAAATATTGTTGAATTATTTGTTACGCGCCGAGCCTTCCGGTTGGTTATTTATTTTCCTCACTTTTCTTTTTTTTGTTGTCTTTACACTCCGTCATAACGCGTTCTTTTGAAGGATTTATTGCATTTAAAAATTGTCCTTCTTTGGGTTCAAGCCCAAGCAACACTTTTGTTTTTCGGTGTTTGGATACCCGTGGCCCCACGTCGGGCGCCAATTAAACATTCGCGGTGGCGATTTGTGTTTTTAAAAAGTAAAATTATTTAACTTTATTTCACAAAACTTATTGAGCTTTACAAGACTTAAAGAATTTTAGTTTCGAGGTAAGTTGTTCAACCTGATAGGTATCGGCGCGTTTTTGGCGAATTTAGTTTTAGGTCAACTTTTCCGTTCAGATCCAAAATCAAGACTGACTCTACTGATCCCATCTCCACATCATGAAAACCCAATAGTTCTCTGCTGGATACCATTTTCCTATAAACAAACGGACTGACTCGATTTGGTCATCAAGATCTAGAATTGTGAAATACCAAAAATGCAGAATCTGCAGATAACCGGAAGTTCAATTGTTTACCCGAAAGTGGGGTGTTCGATTGTTTACCCGAAAGCCGGGTGTGGGCCGAGAGTGGGCCGAGATTGTTTTTCAATTAAGGCGGGTGTGAGAAAAGTTGTTTTCCACTTTAGGTGGGGTGTGAGAAAAGATTGTTTATAAATTATGTGGGAGCCAAAGATTGAAATCCAAAGATCGAGATTGAATCTGGGGACACCAAGGATTGTTTATAACACGTACAAGACCAATGTTATTGGATGCGTTGACTTGCATAGATGATTTTATGGTCGAACTCTGTGTGTTCTTTTTCTCAAGTCGCCTCTTTCAAGTGGACTGTATTGTTTATTGGGTGGCCTGTGTCGGTTCATGTTCAGTTTTTATGAACATATTGCCCGCGGTTTGCTAAAGATGTGATAACTGCGGGTTTGTTGGCCTCCTTCAAGTGGACTGTATTTTTTTGCGACGCTACCTGCTGTCGGGTCCCGTTCATGTGCATGAACATCTTGCCCGCGGTTCGCCAGGGGTGTGTAATTACTGCGGCGTGACCTAATGTCCAATGTGAATTTCAATATTCTTAAATTTTTCGTTGATTTCCTTTGTAGTTCGTGTAGTTCGTTGTCTGCTTTTTAATCAAAAAATTCAAATCATTTTGATTTGCGAAAAGCACTTTCATGTTCCTTTCCCTGATTTCTCGATATTCTTCATCCATTAGTCCGAATAAGATGGGCTAGTATGATACTAAAAATCCGAATGGTGCATGTTTGACTCTCGCATTTATATTCCCAAACATGTGTTTATTTGTATCTTCTATGTGCGATATTTGTCTTCGCATATTACCGATGACATTCAAACAATCCATTTTGAATTTATTTGACTTGGGGCATACATTGTTTATTTTGTAGCAGCATAATATTTATGTGATCATTGATTTGCAGAAATGACTTCATATCAAAGTATACGATCAAATTCCGTTTGGACTAAATGACTTCCACTTGGTCCAGTGGATCTAGATATACTGCTGCCTTATCCGACATTTCGTGTATTATTCCATTTGTGACGTTAATGGGTGCTGCTATCAATATCGGCAGTATCATCAGTAAGCAGAGTATTGTTCCCCATAGGTTGAATTTCTTAGGCTTTAAGGTAGTAAGACCTATTTCGCTTGCTGTTTTTTGGACACACCTTATGTATTGGTTGTTTAATCGTAGTTTTCTCTAAATCTAACGATACAACTCGTACTCGACCGTCGATGTCTGGATGGGTTTGTAATATTCTAGCTAGTGGCCATTTCGTCGGGTGAGTGCCTTCGTTCTTCATAAGAACAAAATTTCCGTCCTGTAGGTTTTCCTCAGGTTGTTTTCACTTATTTCTTTGGTGAAGCGTGTGCAGATAGGCTTCCTTCCATCGTTTCCAAAAATATCTTTTTTGCTTTTGAACCAGTTTCCACTTATTATGAGATGGTATAGCCACATCTTCTTCTGGAACTGGTATTGATAACATTGGGTTTCCAATAAGGAAGTGCCCTGGGGTTAAAACATCTTCGCCATTAATTCACTTGAGGTATAAAGTGGGCGAGAGTTTAGAACTGCTTCAATCTGGGCTAGTACTGTTGTCCTTTCTTCAAATGTGAGTTTGACTTCTCCGATGGTCCTTTTTAAATGATATTTAATTGATATTACGCCTGCTTCCCAATTCCTGCAAAGTGTGGTCCTGACGGGGGGGAAAAATGCCATGTCGTGTTTTCATTGGCTAGTATTGGGGCTATGTCACTACTCTTTTTAATCGCTTTTTTAAAATCTGCATCTAGACATCGGTTGTCTCCCACAAAGCTCGTTCCATTATCCGAATATAGTGCTGTCGTCTCAGTGCTGCTAAGAATGCTTCCATTGTCATATCACTGAATCGCCTTAGTAGCAAAGCATATAAATTTTGCCACATATCCCTTGAACGACTTCTGTCCTCTTCCTTTGGAAGACGGTATCGGATGCATTTGGTGCACCTTCGCACAAATTGCTTAATATCTTTGACTGACATTATCTAATATTGGCGTCTGATTATCGCATCCAACAACTGATTCCCTCCATGAAGGGTTCCATGACATTCTTTAATTAAGAGCCCAGTTAAATGAGACTTCCTAAGTATGATTGGATGTTTTGTGTTAAATGGAAGGTCTGACTTAGTTAACCGTCCACCTACTCTAAGTAAACCATCTTTATCCAGAAATGGATAGAGGTAACTGATTCTGCTGGCGTTCTTGACAGTTTCTCCTCTGTTGAGCTGCTGAACTTCGGCTTTTTTTGGTATAATCTGATAATGATCATTCTCGCTGATTGTAGTTCTATTGCTGTCAAGTATTGCGGTAAGGTACTTCGTCTGTGGTAAAAACGCTTTATGTATGCTACTACTCCCTGTAGCTTAAGCCAACTCGAATAGCGTGATACGAGCTCATTTATAAACTCGAAGACTATAGGGGAATATTAGATTTGTGCCAAAAGCGGATGTGTGTAACACCGAGAAGGAAGCGTTTCCGACCCCATAGAGTATATATATTCTTGATCAGCATCAATAGCCGAGTCGATATAGCTATGTCTGTCTGTCCGTCTGTCCGTCCGTCCGTCCATCTGTCCGCCTGCCGTCTTCATTAGCGCCTATAGCTCAGAGACTATAAAGGCTAGAGAAACATAATTTTGTAACCAGACTCCTTTAGTATCACACTGTTACAAGTGAATTTTCAAATTTCGCCCCGCCACCTTCCGTCCACACAAAAGACGAAAATCTTTGGCATGAACAATTTTAAAGATACGAAAAATCTAAAAACGCAGAATCATGGAAAATAACCGTGTCTACCAGATTGCCGAGTCTTGATCATGGCGGATCATTAATATAGCCTAAATAAAGAAAACCATTTTGAAAGGCATCGTTCCCTCGCTCTATCTCATACGCTACCCCATCTGCTTTGCCCATTCGTCTATTTTTACGCCTAGATCTCAGAGACTATAAGAGCTAGTTCAACCAATCTTTCTATCCAAGCTCCTGTGATATCAAACCCAGACGAGTTTGTTTCAAAATTGTGCCACGTCTCCTTACGTGCCCACAAAGGACAAAAAACGCATAATCTTAGAAAATTACCATATCTATCAGAGTATTAAATCTGGATTAGATCGAATTATTAGTATGGCCAGAAGGAACAAATGAAATTTCAGTGGCCTTCCAAGCGCAGACTCATTCTCTCTCTCTCTCTCTCGCACACATAGATTTAAACATGTAGAAAAGACAGATGTAAAAAACGTATTTAAACATCTAATATATAAAAATTTCCGAAAATGTTCGGCTTAATTATACCCGGTACTTGAAGAGTAAAGGGGTATATTAGATTTGTTGAAAAAATGGATGTGTGTAACACCCAGAAGAATGCGTTTCCGACCCCATAAAGTATATATATTCTTGATCAGCATCAATAGCCGAGTCGATATAGTTATGTCTCTCCGTCCGTCCGTCTGTCCGTCCGTCCGTCCGTCCGTCCGTCCGTCCGTCTTCATTAGCGCCTATAGCTCAGAGACTATAAAAGCTAGAGCAACCAAATGTTGAACTCAGACTTCTGTCATATCACACTGGTACAAGTGTAGTTCAAAATTTCGCCCCGCCCCTTTCCGCCCACACAAAGGAAAATAATCTGTGGCATGTACAATTTTAAAGATACAAGAGATCTAAAAACGCAGAATCATAGACAACGCCTATATCTATCAAAGTTTTGAATCTTAATCAGATCGGATAATAAATATAGCCACAATGAAGAAAATCATTTCGAAATGCATCGTTCCCTCTCGCTCTCTCCTACACACCGGGGTGGGCGCTATGCCTGATCGAATTTTTTCACGCCTAGATTTCTATCCAAGCTCCTGTGATAACAAACCCAGACGAGTTTGTGTCAAAATTGGGCCACGCCTCCGCGTCCACAAAGGACCAAAATCTGTGGAATCCACAATTTTTAAGATACGGGAAAACCAAAAACGCATAATTTTAGAAAATGACCATATCTATCAGAGTATTGAATCTGGATCAGATCGGATCATTAGTGTAGCCAGAAGGAACAAATGAAATTTCAGTGGCCTTCCAAGCGCTTCTCATTCTCTCTCTCTCTCTCTCTCTCTCGCACACAGCCGTGTATGTATATGTAGAAAGTAGATGTACATGTAAAAAAGAGAGATGTTAAAAACTTTTGTTACCAAAAATGGAAACGTATAACATCTAATATAAGTTAACACTCCCCACCAGAAGTAGGGTATCAGCGGAATTCCAGAAGTGGAAGACCTCTGATGCCGCACTTGAGTGGATGGGAGGAATCAAGTTACTTTGTTGTATAAACATCCGCTAGGGATCTGAACGTCGGCGCTGACGCGGCAGAAGGTCGGCCCGCTGCATGGGCAGCGCTGCCTTCTGTGGGGAGACTTAAGTTTGGATTCTTTGACTTTTGATTTTTGTACCTTAGATTTAATTCCATATTTGACCAAGCCAGATGTGCCGGCTAATAAACGTTTAAATTAACATCTCGTCTTTCATTGCCGCTGGCTAAGCCTCGGCACTTATAAAACGGGAGTATTAATAAATTAATTGGCGCCCAACGGGTCCAAGAACCCTAAACCAACGCGAGTGCGAATACGCCGTGGAACTAAAAACGAACACAAAAAGCGTTTAAAGAAATAACTATACGAACAGTTGCATTTTTGGTGTTCATTGAAATAAGTGGAAAATAAATAAAAAGAAAAATCGGAAAAAAGCGCTTCAGAAAATTAAAATAGTGGAAAGTATCCAAGGAAAACATTCAAACAAATAGAGAAGAGAACGAGACGAAACAGCGCTCAGGAAAATGAAATAGTGGAATGTATCTAAAGAAAACATACAAGCAAATACGTTTTTTTTTTGGTGTTCAAATAAAAGAAAATATCTTTCTGGTGTACCTCTCTGTGAGGAGGGAATAAAGCTACACCACCAAGACCACAAAGACCAAAAAGTAAATTGTTTTTCTGACGCCCTCCGTGTGTGTGCCAGAAATACAAAACGAGCCAAGGACGGAATAAAACAGATTATTAGTTTGTGTTAAAATACAATGTTTTTTACTGAATATAAACGATTTTTTTGTTTCTGGCTGCAGCTGGCTGTGACCCCGTGAAAATTCCAATATACCCCCAATATTCCAATACGAAAGCTGATCCAATAGTGCCATGCACGGAGAATAAATAAAAACCAAAAGGAAGAGCTGAAGGGCAATCCCTCGCTCCAGCGGGCAGCCAAAAGAAGCCGATAGAAGTGGAACAAGGAGCTGTAGGGGAATCCCTCGTTCCCATCGGGAATCTACAAGGAAAAAATAGGCTAAAGGGCCCTCCCTCGCCTCAAAAAAATATAAAACAAACTAAAAATCTACACAGGGTGAAGAGAATTCCCTCGCCCGACTGAAACAACTCAACAAACATGCCGAAGATACCGACGCAAACCGCTTAACCGGGAAATCATACAGCAGGTCTTAGATCATGGAGCGGTCAGGCCATATAAAAGAAACATGTAAGTGAATTGCTCAGGCGTTGTACATTTTCTGTGTCAGTAAAAACTTGCATAAGAATAAAATAACATAAATAAATTGGTTTTTCGTTTTGTCAAAAAAAAGGAAGAAGAAGAAACGTTAGGTTATACATTTTACTGAGCAGCGGTGATTGAAGCAAATCGCACCACATGAGCGACAGTGACGATACTGGACAAAACTGGATGCAGCACAAGCGAACCAGGCTACTGCACTCCGAGCAGAAATACTTGAGTTGCGTCAGAAAATTGACCAATCGTGCGCAGAAACATCTGTGCCAGTAGTAGAGGTTTATAAGGACGCAGAAATTACCCCCGGGGACCCATGTGATAAGCCATTGGACATGGTCAAGTCTTTGCCGGACTTTGACGGCAAGCAGGTAGAAACGTCGGCTGGCACCAGGCGGCCTTAGCCACATATTCTGTATTTGAGCCCTACCAAGGCGGGGCCAAGCACATCATGGCCACGGGCATCATTAGAAACAAAGTGAGAGGAGCAGCAAACAATATTTTGTCATCTTTTAACACGGCATTGAACGTCAAGGCCATAATAAACAGGCTAGATAGCTCCTACGCGGACAAGACGCCAGTGGGGGTGATCCAGCAGAGACTGGCAACCATGAGACAGGGGAACATGTCTCTAGCAGACTATTACGATGCGATTGAGAAGCAAGTCTCCCTCATCACCAACAAAAACGTGATAGTTCGCACCGCAGAAACAGCGGCGGTGCTTAACCAAAAAGCTAGGGACGACGCCTTAGAGGTGTTCATATCAGGCTTGAGAAGACCCCTGAAGGAAGCAGTCTTTCCGGCTAGGCCAAAGGATCTGCCCTCCGCTCTGGCCTTAGCCCAGTCGGCAGAATCCAGCGAAGATAGCAGCGTCCTGGCTGCAAACTACACCAGGGCCATGGAAGAAAAATCCTTCCGAACAAACGAGCGCAAATACCAATCGCCACAGCAGGGTAACGGGAGGCAAAACAGACCTCTAGACCCAAACTCATTATGTTAGGAGCCAAGGCACGGCCAACTACCAGCAAGGCAACACGAACCAACAGCCAAAAGCACAAGGCCAGGCACCCGAGCCGATGGACGTAGATCCTTCGTCCTCCAAGTTTAGACAGGCCACAGCTTAGCAAAAACCAGTCGGGGCGGGTATGCGCGACAACGGGTTCGGGAGAAAACCAAACTCCTCAGAACGCACGTCAGGAAACTGGCGGCAGAGGATGGAGCATATTGCCACCTCGAGTAATCGGTCCTCGGCTGCCTACAATGAGGCCGCCACAGAGGCAGACGCGGAGATTGAAGCCGACGCCGAACTCAAATACGAGAGTGACTCGGTTAATTTTTTAGGGGAAGCTCCCTACTGCCATTCATTTGGCGAAAAGTAGCAGGGGTTGGTATTAAGCTTTTGATCGACACGGGTGCGTCCAAAAATTACATCAAGCCATTCATGTGGCTTCCCGGCGTCACCCCGGTCGAATCGCCGTAACGAAAAAATGTCCCCTTCGTTATTCGGCGAAATTACGCCATTTTTCCTTCCTGAAACACTGACCACCTTTGATGGTATCATTGGCCTCGACCTATTGACACAATTACGGGCCACGCTATCTCTAAGAAATGGAACACTCAGTTTCGGTAATACACAAATGCACAGATGTCAACCATACCGACGTTGTTGACATTGACGCACCTCCAGCCGTAAAGGCGAACTTCATGCAAATTCTGAAGAAAATAAGTAAGGCCTTCGCCGACCCTAACGGGTCGCTGCCCTATAATACTTCGGTCGGAGCCACCATTCGCAAGGTGGACGACGAACCAATTTACTCCAAGCTGTACCCCTACCCGATGGGTGTAGCTGATTTTGTCGATTCCGAGGTTAAGCGCCTCTTGAAAGACAAAATCATCCAGAAATCAAGGTCGCCATATAACAACCATATATGGGTGGTCGACAAAAAAGGCACTGATAAAAAGGGCAATAAGAAGAAACATCTCGTAATAGACTTTCGGAAGCTCAACCAGAAAACAGCCGCCGACAAATACCCCATGCATCTCAATGATATTGGCAAATCTGGGTACAGCAAAGCTTGTTACTACTCTTGACCTGAAAACCGGGTACCACCAAATAACTTTGGCGGAACGCGATAGGGAAAAAATTTCCTTTTCCGTAAATAGAGGGAAGTATGAGTTTTGCCGACTGCCCTTCGGTCTAAGAAATGCCGGTAGCATTTGCCAGAGGGCAATCGATGACGTTTTGCGCGAACAAGTCGGCAAAACGTGCTACGTCTACGTCGATGACGTAATCATTTTCTCCAAGTCTCAGGACGAACACGTTAAACACGTCGACTGTGTACTAAAAAGCCTCTATGAAGCCAACATGAGAGTGGCTCAAGAGAAGTCGCAGTTCTTTAAGACAAGCGTAGAATACCTTGGCTTTATTGTAACTAGCGAGGGCACAAGGACAGACCCGGAAAAGGTGAAGGCCATCCAGGAGTACGTCGAGCCGATAACGTTATTCAGTCTAAGATCATTCTTAGGCCTAGCAAGTTACAACAGATGTTTTGTGAAAGATTTCGCGGCGATCGCCCACCCTCTCTCAGACATTCTAAAAGGGGAAAACGGCTCAGTTAGCAAATATAAGTCGAAAAAGACCCCCATTACCTTCAACGAAGGCCAAAGACATGCGTTCCAAAAACTGAGGAACATTCTGGCATCAGAAAACGTAATGCTGATGTACCCAGACTACAAGAAGCCCTTCAATCTGACCACCGACGATTCTGCCTATGGCATCGGAGCGGTTCTGTCTCAAGGGGGCCGACCGATAACAATGATATCGAGGACCCTGAAGGACAGTGAGCTAAACTACGCTGCTAACTAGTGAGAGCTTTTGGTAATTGTGTGGGCCTTGGGAAAGTTACGCCATTATATTAACGGCGTCAAGGACATAAACTTGTTCACTGACCACCAGCCACTCACGTTCGCGGTGTCTGAGGGAAACCCCAAACCAAAAATCAAACGTTGGAAGGCACGCATCGATGAGATTGGCGCCAGGCTATTCTTTAAGCCCGGAAAAGAAAACTTCGTCTCGGCAGAATATTTGTGCGCTAGAAAGCAGCGCACCGCGGTCGATGCACAATGACTTACACGATAGAATCGTCCTACAAACCCGTCAATTGCTTTAGGATCCAGATTATCCTAGAAGGGGCGCGCTTCCCTCTAATGCAAATCTTCGTGCTCTTTGGGGAAAAGATGCGACACATACTACATTTTCCCAACAGGGACGATCTCATTGAGACCGTCAAGCCACTTATGAACCCGCAAGTCGTGAACGCAATCCATTGCGAACTCCCGGTTCTAGCGTTCATACAGCATGAACTGGTAATCGAGTACGAAAAGGTTTTGGTTAAGTTCAGCAGACGCCCTTATATGTCGAAGAAACGGTTGAAGCGGACTTGGGGACAACAGTCCTAATTAAGGGAAGGGTGGTTTACAAGGACAACCTCAGGTAGCTATCCCGAATAAATATAAGGAAGGTTAATGGATGGAGGTATTTTTGTAGTTTATTGATAGATACTACGACTAGGCATAAGAAAACGATTGGTGGTGGTATTTGTTAGTTTTATTCCCTATATTTCATACGTATTTCTATCTACAGGGTTATCTGGGTACTTCCCATCCTCACTATAGTCGCGGCTCGCGTCACCGACCACTCCCACTCAAACTATATTCCCATCACGGACGGAACTGTACTGGTGTGGGCCGAGCACACGGCACACTTGACCGAATACGATCGCATTGTCGAGCAAACCGCCAAAATGCCGGACCTATGCCAAAGTCGCATATGAGGCAGTTACTGGATGTGGACTGCAACCACATTAGAGACATGTTGTCCGATATTGGTGTTCACCACAGGCTGGCGAGAAGTTTAGACTTCCTAGGGACGGCCCTTAAGGTCATGGCCGGCACGCCAGACGCGTCCGATTCAGAGAACACTAGGTTCACAGAAGCACAGCTAGTGCAAGTAAATAATAGACAAGTTCAGATAAACACCAAGGTTCAGAACCAATTGAATTCACTCACTAGCTTAGTAAACAGAATCATCAGCATAGAAAAAAAGGCACAAATTGACACTGCCCATTTGTATGAGACCTTATGAATTATCATCAACAACAGGCCGGCAAAGATCAGCTGTGACTCAGACACGGTGGTCACAACCAACGGAACGCAGCTGGTCCTTCAGAGATATCGCAATTGTCAACGGCTCCCGATTCCTGAATCGCAATAACATCCAACAGCGATTACCCGGCATCGCATCGGTACCCGCTCTGAACATCACCGGGCACGAGACGATTCTGAGCTTACCATTCCTACACCAGCTCAGCGAGGACAACCTCAACTACATCAAGGAAGTTTAGCAGGCCACCGTGGCCAGCCTCAGCCCGCTCCTGGCATTCGGACTAGGTATGGCTCTGTGCGGAGCACTGGGGGGAATCATTTACCTCAGATTCCACTTCAACAGGAAAAGAGACGCGATACAAATCAAAGAAATGATAGAAGGGTTGAGAGCAGCGAGGACGACCGCTCTTTGAGAGGGGGAGTAGTTAACACTCCCCACCAGAAGTAGGGTATAAGCGGAATTCCAGAATTGGAAGACCTCGGATGCCGCACTAGAGTGGATGGGAGGCATCAAAATAATTTGTTGCATAAACATCCGCTAGGGAGCTGAACGTCGGCACGAGGCGCTGACGCTGCAGAACGTCAACCCGCTGCATGGGCAGCGCTGCCTTCTGGGGGGCAGGCTTAAGTTTGGATTCTTTGACTTTTGATTTAGGTATCTTAGATTTAATTCCATATTTGACCGAGCCCGATGTGCCGGCTAATAAACGATTAAACTCACATCTCGTCTTTCATTGCCGTTGGCTAAGCCTCGGCATTTATTAAACGGGAGTATTAATAATTGTATTTATATTCTGCTTGGATGCCATTGTATTTGCTAAAAAAATACCAGGTTGAATTTCTTGATTCGGAATTAATATACTATATTCTTTTGAAGTTAGGTCGATTTTCTAATTACTTGGGATCTTGCTGGTAGAAGTATGGTGTTATTACCAGAACTGGATGCTATTGGAACATAAATGTGAATGTCGATTTTATTTGGTCGTATTAAAAACCAATCTTTAGAAGGATTTCGGTCTATTTGAGAATTTAATTCTTTGATAAAATCAATTCCTATTATTCCATCACACGGTATTGCAAAATTTTGTGAAAATTGTGAGGGATTATGTATCTGTCTGTCTGAAGCTCTACTGAGGCAAGGCCTTGGGATTTAATAACCCCTTCTCCTATGCCTTGAATATTTATTGTATTTTCTATTTGAACGTTAGTGAAGACATCGGAATTATCTTTTAAGATTGAAATATTTGCTCCTGTATCTATTAAAAATAAGCTTTTTCCCTGTTTCTGCGTTTTTAAATATTACGAAGATATTGAGATTGAGGATGATAGTGTGAACCTTTGGGTTTTTTAATATTCTGTATCTAAAGGTGCCTGGGAGTTTCCCGAAGCTGTCTGGGTTTCTATAGTTGTCGTTTCTTTGGTTATTATAGGATCCGCCATTATAACGTTTGCTTCCTCTATAATTTCCACGACTTCTGTTATTGTTATTGTCCATATCGCTATTGTTTTGGTTAAAATTGTAGTGGATGTACCAGCGGCCGTTTCTTCCACCACGATAATTACCTCTATAGTTATTACCGAGGCTTGCATGTCCTCTTTGGGAGAACAGTATCGAACTACTGCTGCTAGTTATTTCTGAGCTGCAGTGGATGTATTTTTCTATGACATTATTCATTGTTGGGAATGTGCCTGCGTCCAATATGGTTTTTAATCGGCCGTGCTCACAATTTTTAACCTTTGTTTTGACTAAATTTCTCGGAAAAATTTGCTGGCAATCCCTCATCGATATACGAAGCTTCAAGGAGTTTTCGCAAATCATCGATATCTTTGGTAAATGTGGTGGCTGTTTTGCCGTTTTGGCATACCCTTTCAAATTTTGCCTATATTACGTCAGATGATTCTCCAACAACATTGTCCTGCAATTTTTTGTCTTTGATATATGCCCTTTGGGCTATTGTATTATCGGTCATTGTGATTGGTTTTTGGTCCACCAAGCTGTTGGTTGACTCCGACTCTGACTAATCTTGATTTTCTGGTATTGTTAATACCGCAGGAATAGTTAAATCGTGTAGATCTTTTACTTCTATGTCGGCTTCCTCTTCTAATTGAAGATTTTCTTGTCAATCTCTTCTGGATCTGTCCATTCAGGTTGTTCGCCTGTTTCGATTGTTAAAGGTATGTTCAGAACTGTTGGAATTGATATTTCCAAGTTAAAATGTACTGTTATTGATATTAAGTTCGAAATCTGATAAAAAGCCTTGATACGTCTGTCCAGTTATTTTTATTTAATTTTATTGACCACATTGGCCGTATGGCCTGATTATCTGAGCCAAACCAAACAATTTTTTTTTTGTTTCGTTTAATTTTTTTTTATTTTGGAAAAGAATAATAAAAGGAAGGTTCATAAAAGGCTCTTGTAAAAACATTTTTCTGTTTTACATATGTTCTTTTATACTTAGCCAATTGGATCTTAGATCAACTTGGATTTATATTTTCTTTATTTCATTTATATATATTCATAATTTTTTGATTTGTTTTGGCTGAAGGCCTTATTATCGATTTTTGAAATTACCTACGTCGATCAACGCAGTGATCTCCTGCCTAATTTTCACAAAACTTATTAGGTTGCGCTCTACTTTGTTGCACAGAAAATAGTGGGCAAACATTATAAAGTTTAATAAATTTATTTTTTTCTTAAGTAGCTTAATTAATGTATTTGTTGTAATCCCACGATTGTGAGAGGGGCGGCCTCTATGCCACTCTCACTTTGATATCCAACGGCGGCGCAAAATACGGTCCTAGTCTTTCGCACATTCAAAGTGGGGGTCCAACTGGTGGTAAGAGAGGCGGTCCTTTGCCGCTCGTATTGTAGAGAATCTTCTGGTTCTAATTTCTTCGTTGGCAGGCGCCACTGCAGTAAGAGCTGTCTAGCGGGCCTTTGCAGTCTCCAGGGCACTTTCCTTGTTGCTGCTGCTGATCTTCTTGCCTTAAATTCCTTCAACGTTATCCGTCTGGACATTTGGACCTGGCGTCGTTTTTATATACATATATCTACTCACTCAGAACTTTATAATATCCCTGGATCTATCATCCTCCTCGCTCTATGTAGCCCTATGTCGGTGCCCGTAGGACTTTTCTTCTGGTCCTAGTCTCTTTACACCTTTGTAACGGTTGTCATGTATCGTTGGAAAGTTATTAATTTCATTCTCATATTTTGGAGTAAAGCTAGGGCCGCGCAACTGCACTGCCCGGAAACGCCAGCAGCGGAGCGGCCGCAGTATAAATGTATATGTGTTTGTATATATGCTCGGCGCTGCTAACAGCGGGAGCGCGAGGAAAGATATATGTGCACATGAGGTGGCTTATATTAACTGTGCCAATGGTTTATTGTGCTGAAAGTACTGATGGTGCACTTATGTCGCTCGATGCATATTGTGGTGATCGTGTATCGACCCACTTGGATATGCATGGGTCTTTGGACATAAACAACAGAGTGTTATAGTGTGTTTTCTTTAAGTACCCTTTACAATGGGGTAACCGATATATGTGCATACTACAATACTAATAAAAAACTGCCATATAAAATGCAAATCCATAAACTGAATCTGCAATTGTGAAAGCAGCTGCAATATATTCGTATGCTTGTAGAATAGTAAAATAAACTCCTAATAACAGGAGTAAGTAGTGTAATAATACGGGTTCTAAATCAATTAATCATTATTAATCTAAGGCGGTAGGGGTGGGGGTGATTAATGATCGGTAAAGCGACAGGTTTGGGGTGGGATGAGCTAAAGAGGGTCACTTTGGTGGTGGGGGGAATATAAAAAGAGGTCATGTGTGAGTGAATGTGGTGGGAGATACTAAATGACCCCATAATTAGCGGTAAATGAGATCAGTTTGGAGGTGGGCGGTAGCTAAAAAGAGGGTCATGTGTGACTGGAGGTGTGGAAGGTAATTAGTGACCCATAATTATCAAAAGGGTACACGTGCTCAGGCGTGAGTTGTTTACAGGGTTGGGGGAGTGTGCTTGCATGATTCGAGAATTTGTCTCATACAAACGGCAAAAATGTCGCTCGTCATCCCAGAGAAGTTCCATTACATCCTTCGTATCATGAATACGCATCATGATGGCAAGCGCAAAGTTGGCATTGCCATGACCGCCATCAAGGGTGTGGGTCATCGTTACTCCAACATTGTGCTGAAGAAGGCCGATGTTGATCTCACCAAGCGTGCCGGTGAATGCACTGAGGAGGAGGTCGACAAGGTTGTCAGTATCATCACCAACCCTCTGCAGTACAAAGTGCCCAATTGGTTCCTCAACAGATAGAAGGACAACAACGATGGCAAGTACTGGCGGCTGACTTCCTCCAACTTGGACTCCAAGCTGCGTGATGATTTGGAGCGCTTGAAGAAGATCCGCTCCCATCGCGGTCTGCGTCACTACTGGGGCCTGCGTGTCCGTGGTCAGCACACCAAGACAACTAGTCGTCGCGGTCGCACTGTGGGTGTGTCCAAGAAAAAGTAAGCTGCCAACGTTCCCCACAGTGAGATCGCTGATTCTACTTTTACTTTTACAAAAACCACAAATGTCTGTCGCGTGCTCATGTGAGTGGATAATTAATGACCCCACGATCATGTCTGTCACGTGCTCATGTCTGACGGTGGTAAAGTAAGTAGCTGTCATCGTCGTCGTCGGTGGTTTTGTTTATCAGGTACTCTGTGTGTGAACACATTAATTGATTGATTGATTGATTATGTGTGTAAAGAGGGTAATAAAGGAATGTGTTGACATGTGAACCTTTGCTTACACTCAAACCTGATCAGTAGCAACCCAGATAGATCTTAGAGGCTAGATGAGATGGCACGTCACTAGATTGCTAGGGAGGGAGGGGCCCCCGCACAGAAAAAATTTTCGTTAGGTAGTCAAAGGTAAAGCTTATGGAGGGGGAAATGGTATCTGGGGAGGGTAGATGCAGATTTTTTTTTTTTTTTTTTGCTACCGTTCAAAAGGAAAGAAGGTAAGAAGAAAAATGGAATAGATATTTTTATACCCGGTACTCGAAGAGTATAGGGGTATATTAGATTTGTTGAAAAAATGGATGTGTGTAACACCCAGAAGAAAGCGTTTCCGACCCCATAAAGTATATATATTCTTGATCAGCATCAATAGCCGAGTCGATATAGCTATGTCTGTCTGTCCGTCCGTCTGTCCGTCCGTCTGTCCGTCCGTCCGTCTTCATTAGCGCCAATAGCTCAGAGACTATAAAAGCTAGAGGAACGCAATTTTGCATCCAGACTCCTGTCATATCACACTGTTACAAGTGTATTTCAAAATTTCGCACCGCAGGCTTCCGCCCACTCCAAGAACGAAAATCTGTGGCATGCACAATTTTAAAGATACGAGAAAACTAAAAACGCAGAATCGTATTGAATGAGAATATCTATCAGAGTGTTGAATCTGGATCAGATCGGATCATAAATATAGCCCCAATGAAGAAAACTATTTCGAAATACATCGTTCCCTCTCGCTCTCTCTCACACACCGGGGTGGGCGCTGTGCCTGATCGAATTTTTTGACGCCTAGTTCTCAGAGACTATAAAAGCTAGAACCACCAAACTTTCTATCCAAGCTCCTGTGATATCAAACCGAGACGAGTTTGTTTCAAAATTTGCCCACGCCCCCTTCCGCCCCCACAAAGGACGAAAATCTACAATTTTGAAGATACGGAAAAACCAAAAACGCAGAATCATAGAAAATTACCATATCTATCAGAGTATTGAATCTGGATCAGATCGGATAATTTCAGTGGCCTTCCAAGCGTAAACTCATTCCCTCTCTCTCTCGCACACAGCCGTATATAGGAAGTAGATAAAGACATGTAGAAAAGGCAGATGTAAAAAATGTATGTAAACAAATAAGGAAACATCTAATAAATAAAAATCTCCGAAAAGGTTCGACTTAATTACTTTTTTCTTTTTTGGCTAAAATTAAATTTGTCCCTTTTGCGAACATGTAATAAATTACAACAAGTGGAGCCGCGGCGGTTTTTGTTTTTCAGACAAGTATTTGTTTATTTAGAAAATTGTACTACAACTGGTTTTGTGTTTCATCAGATATGTTTTTGTATGTATGTATGCATGTGTGTGTGTGTATGTCTCTATTTTCTAGCTTTTTTAATCAAACTTGTAATATTTTGAAATGAAATCCTTAGCGCTTGCTTGGTCTCGGGCATATTTTTAAATGAGTCCCATAACGAGATTTAATAAATGATTGATTTTCATGTTGCTTTAAAAAACAGTGAATATTTTTCAACTTTTTCAAAATTATATGCAACAAATTTTCAATCTCCATAGCCAACAAGTACGTGCACTTTTGCACAAGCCATTGAGTTGTCAAGCGAAATTTATTTAGAACTGGGTAATTGTATGAATTGGGCCAGATCAGATAATAGAAATTCCCTGCTCGTTTTTTGGACAGCCTAATGTAGCTACCTTACATGATTTTTTATGCTCTACTGCTCTAGTTGTCCTATCTGAATGATCTGAGAACAGGCTGATTGGGTGAGAACTGATGAGCAGCAGGTGATCGTTTCTGCCAAAAGGAGATCAGTAGAAAGAAGAATATTGTTAATTTTATTACCAATATCGGTATGTAGGGAGGATTGATTTGAATAAAAATATTTTTATACAAATTCTTGAATTTGAATAAGCATAGTTTAGTTTCAAACAACCCAGGTGCTCATGCATGACGATCATTTTGGGTCATTAAAAATCTCCTCCCACCCCAAACTTGTCACTTTACCGATCATTAATCACCCCCAACCCTACCGCTTAAGGCTAATAATGATTAATTGATTTAGAACCCGTATTATTACACTACTGAGAATGGTTTCTTTCTATTAAACTATGATGAGCTCAAGTTACTGTTATTCCTGATGCTAATAAAATTGAAGTATTTAATAGAGGAATTTGAAATGTGTTAAAAGAAATAATTCCTATTGATAAAATAAATAAAATTATAACTCATCGTAATCCAATAGTTACAGCAAATGTATGTTATCCTCGGAATGTTCCTTCTCGTGATACATCTCGTCATCATTACCTAAAAAAAAATAAAGAAATATCATATTGATGAAATCATTTTACTATTCCTTAAACAGTTGTTATAGCACCAATTGCTCCTGTTAATGGTCATGGTCTTTACAGACCATTAGGAATGATTACTCAATGTTGATTACTCAACTAAGTTAAATGGGTGATTTAAATGTGAAGACATTAACTAATTTACTTCTCTAGAGTATAAAGTTCTTAAAACAGCAAATACATAAGATTGAATTATAGCTGATTAAAAAATAATTATATTGAAGGTCCTGTATTTCCTAATAAAGTTAATAATAAATTTCCTACAATTATATTAGCTGTTAATCGAACAGCTAAAGTTCCAGGTCGAATCACATTTCTAATATTTTCAATACATACTATAAATGATATTGCAACAATAATTTGTATTACTAGGCGGGCCGAGCGTATTTCCTTCCAGGCTGACGGAGCGGAAAGTTGAGGATAGGCCGCAGCTAAGACGTGGTTCGGGACAAAATTTACCAATTCACCTCAAATTAAAAAGCACTTAGGATGTTCTTGGTTTTCACTGATTTATTCTTGCACATAACCCTTCGCTAAATTTTCTTATTCGCAAATTGCATGTGTTCTCTTCTTCAATTCTTTCGCGAGGGTCAAGGTCTGTCAGCCGATCGATAAGGGCTCTAAGGCGCCAAACTTAAATACGACTTTTCGTTACATTGCCCCCCTCTTAGAGTCGAGTCTCCTTGCCGACTTACTCGGGAACTTGTCCGTTGTAGGTCGCGAGTCAGTTGACATGTATCGTTTTGGTGGCTCGTTTACCGGGAAGACGTATTTCGTATACTAGGTCGGAAATGGCTGCGGATCACGGTGGCTGGTCCAATAAAGTCTGATTGTAGTTTTGGCCATCGGCCCACTTTTCTGACAGGTGTGTGAGATCACCTGGTTGGAACTGGTATGGTATGGGAGCGTAGGTCGTATCGGATATTCTTCTTTTCTGCTGCGGCCGTCAGGGCTTCCCTTGCGGTACGATGGGTATCCCGCAAGTGGGATTGCAGTTTGTCCACGAAGGAAGGGTAAATTTCCACGTCGGGTGTTGGTTGGCCATACAGCAAACGGATCGCTCGACCGAGGGTTAATTTCACAGGAGAGAATCCGGTGGCCTCATGAAGGGCGATTCGATAGGCCAACAGTGCCCACGGCAATCGTTAGTCCCATTTCCGTTGATCGTCGGCTGCAAATTTAGTCAGGTAGCTGAACAGCGTGCGGTTGCAACGTTCAACTATTCCGTCGGATTGGAGGTCGAGCGGAGTGGTTCGGGTTATATCGACGTCCATCAATTGCAGGCAGGCTCGAAAAATTTCCGACTCGAAATTCCGTCCTTGGTCCGAGTGAAGGACGAAGGGTACTCCGTATCGGCAAAACACCTTAAAATTGTGGAATAATTTTTCCAATTGGATTAAACGAAGTTTTGGTGGTGCAAATTATGGATATTTTTATCAACGAAAAAATAGACGAAAAGATGGGCGTACGTGCGTTCAATTTCAAATATTTTTGACGACTCCTTTTTGGCTTCAATACAATGCGATCTTAAACCTAACTTATCTAGTGTGGCGAAGCGGGTCGAATTCGCCAAGAGCGAGAGAGAGCTTTCTGCGCTCCCGCTCCGCCTTAATCTATTACTCTCCAACAAATTTGGCAGCTCGATTCTACACCGGCCTCGTTGAAGGCCTGGAAGGCTTCAACTTATTGGCAGAAGAGACAATTTGTGGATTGGCCTCCTGAACACTGCTCCGCTACTCTTCCTTAGCTCGACCACCCACCTTTCCGTCCTGCCCGGCGTTTGTGGCGACGACCCTCCCGACGAGACAATGTTGAGGGGGCAGGTTGTCCTAGGCGACGACCACGGGGCTTCCTTCCTGGATGTTGGGCTGCTCCATCTCTTGGGTCTGGGCTTAGGGGTTCGAGCGCGCGCGAGTTCAGGACCGCCTCGATCCCGATCAGCACGGTCTCCAGCTCTTCTGCGGTAAGAAGAGCGCTTCCGACCGCCCGCAGGAGCAGGCCCTTTGCAGACTTCACACCTACCTCCCAGAGTCCGCACATGTGCGGTGCTCGAGGCGGTATGAACGCAAACTCGCACCCGCTTCTTGACGCGTATCGCGTTCGATTCTGCCTCTATCCTGGTCTTCAGTTCGCTGAAGTGGCGACTGGCTCCGACGAAATTTATTGCAGTTCACCCTTTGCGGACATCCTCGACGACCGACGAACCATTGGAATGCCAATAAAAAGGAGTTAGTCGTCAGATCGGGGACAATTTTTAAATGAACCGCCTTGGACGCAAAACAGACAAAAAAACGCAATGTAGGACTTATATGGGGGCCTTCCTCGAATTTTCAGAGTCGTATAGACTGGGCCACAAAAATCCACGCCACATATGGCGAATGGGCGGAGAGCACGGAGCCAGTCTGCGGGTAAATTGCCCATCATTTTGGCTTGGAGTCGAGGCTTCAATTTAAAACAACGAATACACGACCTGACTGTTGCCCGGCAGACCTCCTGAGCGTTCACTATCCAAAAACGCTGTCTCAGGATACTCACGAGTGCTCGTGAGCCGGCATGAAAATTCTTTTGATGCAGATAGCGAACGAAGGTCTGCACAAGCTGCGAGAGTTTTTTCAATAACAAAGGGAACTTGGCATTAAATGACATAGGAGCGTTAACTAGTCGCCCCCAGACTCGCAACAACTAATAAGAGCTCCAAGTCTCCGCCTCTTCATGGATGAAGGGATTCAAACGCTGACTGGGGCCTAACGGGGTGCCTTTACGAATCCTTTCCATATCTTCCTGATACTCATCTTTTTGTACAATTTCGACCGATTTCTTCCTGGTTTCCATCTGTAGATCTTCTTCGGAAAGTTCAAAGTGGGGATTTCTGGGTCAGATCTCTTCTTCATCCTTCAGAAACTCTTATCCACTAAACCATATAGACTGCACGATTTCCTCGACGTCACAACCTCCCGAAACTATATCGGCTGGGTTCTGTTTTGTTGGCACATGCCGCCACGTAGCGCAACCTGACCACTCTTGAATCTCCGTTGCTCAGTTCGCAACGAATGTTGACAACGACGAAGGGTGGGATCGGATCCAATGAAGGGTAACTTCCGAATCTGAACAGAATACAATTTTTTCAATTGGAACCTTGAGCAGTGATTTGAGTCGGTTACAGAGATCTGCGAGAAGGTGAGCGGCACATAACTCAAGCCTTGGGAGCGTTTTCGTCTTGAGCGGTGACCTTAAAACCTTCTGCAGTCTTTCTACGGATATAGACGCAGGCTCCATAAGCTCTCATGGATGCGTCGGCAAAGGCATGTACTTGGATCGGTGACATGGGATCAGTATGCACAAATCGAGGTATAGTAATCTTCTCTAACTGACCCAAGGATTCTTTTAGCTTGTTCCATGCTGTTTCTCAGTGCATTGGAATTGACTCATCCCAATCTAGCTTATTAAATAAAACCTCTTGCAGTAGGATCTTTAACTTTATTACTAAAGGACTTTACAAGCAAAGGGCGTCAAACAGCTTTGATGTCACCAATAATATGTTCCGTTTAGTCGCTCGGAGACCGTTGACTGATGTGTCAACTTGGAACTTAAAGCCGTCTTCGTATGCAGCCACGATATTCCTAACGCCTTAGTTTACTCTGAGTCCGAGATCGTTATCGGCTTAACTGTGCTCTCGGATGCGGTGATCTCAGGTGAGTTCGAGAAGCACTTAGTCAACTCAAACCATGCGGTTTGAAGAATCTGAGCCACCTCAGCCTTAATTTTCTTTAGCTCCTCTACGCAACTAGCACAAGTCAACATGTCATCAACATCATCAAAAGTCGGACTCGATAACTTCAGCAGATTTAGGGAATGAGAGCTTTGCAGACTCACTCAACCTCATCCAACACCGAATGGCCAAAAATGGGGCTGGTCCAGTCCCATATGTTACGGTGTTGAGCTGGTATATTCTCAAGGACTCAGAAGGGTCTCTTCCTGTATCGTAGGACCAACCATCAATATGACGTTCAAGGCCACCTGAGAGGACGTCTTACAAGACGCATCGAAAACGACAAGGAGCTTGGTCGACGTGGTTTGGGGCCTCAACACACACTGATGGGGAATAAAATAATGTGGAGTTTTAGGGATTGTGTTGTCTGTGGGAGACATGTGACCTAAGGAGATGTACTCTTCCATGAACTCCAAGTACATTTTCTGCAACTCAGGGTCACGAGACAATCTTTTTTCAAGCGACAAAAACCGCCGTTTAGCTACTTCAAAGGAGTTGCCCAAGATACTGGGATCTGATTTGAACGGCAGCTTTACTTCAAACCGACCTGAAGGCAAGACCTGGGTAGTCTTTCTATAATGCTCCTCACATAACTTGTGTTCAGGAGATAACGACTTTTTAGAAGACGGCAATTCTTCCAGTGACCAAAATTTTTGTAGTGTGTTGTCGATAGATACTACTGACTCCTCTCGACAACTCAAACAGTTCATCGCTTCCTGGGTGACAGTCACCTTTGGAGTGTATCTGCCCGACACAATCCAGACGAGAAGCGTTTTCTGCAGAGTTGGATAGTCAGGACTCTGTCTTATTTAACCAACAGATAAAAGTTCGAAAAATGTTTCTGCTCCTATCAACATATCTATCTTCTGTGGCTTAAAGAAATATGGGTCTGCAAGTGGTAAGTTCTTCGGGATTTTCCAATCACTCACATTAAGTATTTGATCGAGTGATACCCCGAAAAAGACCTTAAAATCCAGAAATCGACCGAGAACGCTCTACCAGTAACTCGCGAGTTCACCACCGTGTGTATCTTCTTCTTGACTTGTAAATTGGATTCACCAATACCAAGCAAGTTGATACATGACTCCTCCCTACGGATCTGTAAGCGCTGTGCTAAGTCCTTAGTGATGAAATTAGTTTGGGACCCAGCGTCAAGCAGAGCTCGGGCCAAAACAAAGTCACCGTTATTTGTTCGGACGCTTACGGGCGACGTAGCCAGAATAACTCTGTCCATAGCTGTCGCATGCAGAGCATGCGAAGTAGAAACTTCATTCTGATTGGGTGGAGGAGAAGAACTATCAGGGGGTGATGGCAATGCTAGACTTTTGTTCGCCACTGTGTACCTATGCAATAAGGAATGGTGCGAGCAGTCACACACTCGACACTTTTTAGCTTTGCATCGTACTACAGAGTGGCCTGGTTGCAGTACTGCCAGTCGACCAAATGGACTGCACTCTGTCAACAAATGGTCTTTCGCATTGCAGTAGCTGCATTGTTGGCGCTTGGTATTCGCAATCTGTAACTGACACGGTCAGCATCGTTTCGGTCTGCACCCTCTGTCGACACCGGCGTTACAATTATAAAATCGTAGACAGAGAAACAGAAATGACCAGACAAAACAGGAACGGACTGAGATACGCTATACTCCATGTTGTTGGAGAATCAAGATGTTAGGGTTCTTCGTCTATACCCACCCTACCTGTAGGACTCCATCGAGCCTACCCAAAACGTTACTGCGGCGCGAGGTGCTTAAGGAGCCCTGAGGAAAGAAGAAATTATCACATGTTGATCTTATATTATAAGTCAAAAGAAATTTCGGTGGTTAACAAAAGTAGGTAGATAATACATCGATTAAATCCGATAATTAATAATAGGCAAATTTACAATAATAGTTTATACATGTATATAATAGGTGCAAAGTTCTAAGACATAATGATTTTAATAGGGTTCGTTATTGCCCATAATAGAGTGGGAAGTAAGCATCGAAAAGTTCACCAAAAAAGAGGGAATTTTACGCTAACAGTTTTGCGATATATTTCAGTGCTGCATTTCCTTACACATTATTATTGGCAGCTATGCCGTACTTACGACCTCATTGTCTCAAAGTTCCATCGGTGTCAGCAGCCCTGTTGACTCAAATGGCTGTAGGCGATAGATTAAATTTTGGTAATGCAACAGAACAAGCGCAAAACTATAAGAGAGTTTAAGAATAATATAATTATATGGCTAATTCATGTTTAGTTTATTTCAATTCAAGTCAAGGCTGCTGTAGCCTTGATTGTAAGTCCGGGTGATATGCTTAGATTCTAGGAGAGAGAGACGGCACACGTGGTGACACGTGTTTCAAGGTTATGTCAGTTCTGGTGGCCCCCTAGGGTCCAGTCTTCCGAATCGGATCTTGCCAAAAACACTGACAAGACTGCAGTTGCCAATCCGATAGATATGATTCGGTGCAGGGATAGGTGGCACGGAAGTCGTCACGGGAGACGGCACGGGAGTCGGCACAGGAGACGGCACAGGAGGCGGCACGTGCCTCAAGGTTATGTCGGTAAATGGTTGACGCGGCACCCTAGTGTCCGCCCGTATTCCAAATCGGATCTTGCCTATAGTTTTGACGACGGCTATTATGGCAAAGGGTGTGGGGGAACAATGGCGAAATGTTGGCCGGCGATAGCGCGATGGCGCCTGTGTGTGTGAGCTAGTTGCGCTGGTTATGCGTCTTGCTGCCCGCACCTGGTGCGGGCACAGATTTCGTGCACTCAATGTCACCAATCGCAAACAGCACCGCCGACACACAAGCACTGCTAGATCTCCAAAAATGTAGATCCGTGAGAAGGGGGCCTGGCGCAGTACACACAGCCCAGGTGTGCTTGGAAGAGTGCTAAGTTTCCGTCCGGATTTCTAACCTCTCCAAGGTTATGCAACTGGCGAAAATTTTCCACACGTGGTGTGCCAAAATGAGTTGCCGCGATGGTTTCGTTAATAAACTTCACTTGTCCGTAGCTTGCAGAAGAATAAAATGCAAGCTCAGAGTGCAAGCCTAATGAGCTTTGAATTTGGAGCTAGTTTTGATCTTGGCACGTGGAGAGAGCATTTAACTTGCGGAAGGGCGAGATGTGCGCTCAGAGCGCAAGCTTCGTGAGCTTGGAGTATGGGAGAGTGAGAGAGCTTTGATCTCGGAAAGCTTTTAAAAGAACGCTCCATATGCACGTGAATGCTCGTAGGGCTTGCAAGGAGAGCTTTACAGAAGCATCCGTAAAAACATGCCTAGCTGTTACACATATGCAAGCTTTGGCATAGTGGCATGATCAAAAAAATATATCATCTATGTACATATGAATGGCTGAAGCAATACACAATTTTTTTTTTTTTTTACTTCTCGCACCCTTACAAGTCGAACGCGCAAACGAGCTCCGATTATGAGGCTTGCTTGGCACAGCTTTCTGCTCCTGCTTTGGTTTTGCAGATTCTTCGGCCGAAAGATGCTGATGTCTGCGATTAAGCACACTTTCGCAGTCCGTCCAAAGTGGCAGCTTATCATAATTGAGCTGTTCTTCCCATTTTTGTTTGGTCACCGAATCGACTCTACTCAAGACGAGATGAATAAGCATTGCATTCGAGATCTTTTTATTATCGCCTATCGACAACAAGGAACCATATATGGATGAGGCGGTATCTATTAGGTTCCTTAAGGACGATACTAATTGCTGGGTCATTTTGGGAAGACTAAATAGGGCAGCAATGCGATTTTTGAAAACCAGATAATCGTTATCGTAGACCCGTTTTAAGCTAGCCATGAGTGAGCTAGCAAACAGTGATTACAGTAACAAATGAGTTATATATAATCTGTAGCGTCCAAGATGGTAAGACGTATGTAAATATATATGTGTATTAATTTGTGCAAACTCTAATTAGAACATGCTAATGTAGCTCTACTTTGTCATACGTATGTGCCAAGAATTGAAAGCGAGGTGTAATTATTTTAGTACAATCTTAATCTTTTAGGTCTTTACTCGAGGTTTTAATTTTTTGCACAAATACCTATGTGCTGATCACATCACGACAGCTATGTAGCGGTTGCCACGGGGTGGGCACGGTGGTGGGCAAAGGGCCCAATATGTCGATGGCGATCCTCTCGAATGGGGCACCGATTGCAGTGGGTTGGAGCTTGCCGACCGTTTGTCTGGTTGGACCGCTTCGTGCCTGGCACGACAAACAGCGGGCACAGAATACTGCTACGTCAGCGCTCATGCCGATCCAATAAAATTGTTTCTTGGCCTTGACCAGTGTTTTCTTTGCGCCGAAGTGGCCTCCCTCCGAAGTGGGCGATTTTCGAGCCTGCCTTCAATTGATGGACGTCGAGAAATCCCGAACCACCCAGCTCCACCTCTTATCCGACGGAATGGTTGAAAGTTTCAACCGCACGCTGCTCAACGGAATTGGGACGAACGATTGCCGTGAGCACTGCTGGCATGAGGCGACCGGATTCTCTCCAGCGAAATTAACCCTCGGCCGAGAAATCCGTTTGCCTTGTGTGCTGCTGTATGGCCAACCAACACCCGACGAGGAAACCTACCGTGCCTTCGTGGACAAACTGCAATCCCACTTGCGTGATACCCATCGTACCGCAAGGGAAGCCCTGAAGGCCGCAGCAGAAAAGAAGAAGATCCGATACGACCTACGCTTCCATACCATACCAGTTCCAACCAGGTGATCTCGTATGGCTGTACACACCTGTCAGAAAAGTGGGCCGATGGCCAAAACTACAATCAGAATTTATTGGACCAACCACCGTGATCCGCAGCCATTTCCGACCTGGTATACGAAATACGTCTTCCCGGTAAACGAGCCACCAAAACGATACATTTCAACTGACTCGCGACCTACAACGGACCAGTTCCCGAGTAAGTCGGCAAGGAGACTCGACTCTAAGAGGGGGGCAATGTAACGAAAAGTCGTATTTAAGTTTGGCGCCTTAGAGCCCTTATCGATTGGCTGACGGACCTTGACCCTCGTGAAAGAAATGGTTAAGAAGAGAACACATTCAATTCGCGAGAAAGAAAATTTAGCGAAGGGTTTTGCAAGAAAAAATCAGTGAAACGCAAGAACATCCTAAGTGCTTTTTAAGTTGTGGAATTGGTGAATTTTGTCCCGAACCACGTCTTAGCTGCGACCTAGCCGCTCCCTCAACCTGGTAGGAAATCCGCTCGGCCCGCCTAGTAAAACCAATTATTGTTGGAATACCTTTTGCAGGCAGATAGACCATCAAAAGCAGAGGTGTATAAAAGTTATCAAAGTAAAGTTAAAAAGTTAGTAAGCTAAAAAAAAGTAAGTTATGTTAAACGTACAACAATGTTGGCCGAAACACCCTGATATGGTCGACCAGGCAAGACAACATTATCACCTGCACCGCTGTAGATCTCAAAGCGGTATGCGTAGCCAAATGAAGAGCTTGATACCCCACTTGTGTGGTTTATTGGGCATATACTGTGTAAGGAAGTTTCGCTGGGGTACTTCTCAGTCTGTCCAGGGCCTACAGCAATATTTGTAAATGGGGACCTAAAGGTGGATCGGGGAGAATCGAGGCCGCGCGGCGGTTCCCCGCCGGCGATACGAGCGAGTTTAGGTACCGGGCACGTGGCCCTGCAGCCAAGGGGCGACAAATGTTCTACGGGCGGGAGGAAAACTAGGCAGAGGGCTCTGTGCTTGACCGCGAACAGCACATCAAATAGAAGACTTAGAAAACTGCTGATTTTATGCGGACGCTGTTTTGTACACTCCTCACTGTTTTTTTTTTTCTCTACACTTCACTTTATCCCGTGATCACAATACTCAAAATGTCTCTGTTTGTGCGCCATCTGTAAGGAAGTTTCGCTGGGGTACAGGCCCTCAGTCTGTCCAGGGCCAGGTAATATTTGTAAATGGCGACCTAAAGGTGGATCGGGGATACGAGCGAGTGTAGAAGCCGGGCAAGCGTCCCTGCAGGAAAGGGGCGACAAATATTCTACGGGCGGGAAGAAAACTGGGCAGAGGGCACTGTGGTTGACCACGGACAGCACCGTTCCACCAATTCTTTCCAGGGTTGAGGAGCAATAGCTACATGGGGAAAGGGGGGAGGGGGTCCTGAGTGCTTGGGTCTGCGTTCTTGGTCCTGAGTACTTGGGTCTGCGTTCTTGGCTCGGGTCGTTCCGGCCGTGTCTTCTAGTTTTTGGTTTTCACCCGCGCACCCATGTACTTAGCTTCGAAGTTATTTTTCCACTCTCGAGCCATTCTCTTCGCGGCCCGTGCCAAACCGAACCAGCCGCTATGTCCTCGTCGGTCCTCGTTGCCTCTCACTCGTTTTCATTGGGTCTCTGCTTCTCTCTCTGCGACCGCGGCTGCCATTTTCGGCGTACGTTGGCGATCGGCCCTTCGCTCCTTATTTGGGACTCTGCTTTTGCTCCTGCTGCTCTCCGCTGTGGACCTTCGGTTGTTGCTCGTCGACGCCGCTCTCTCTCTCTCGCTGCTCTAGCCATTTCTGCTCTCTCTCTCTTGTCGCTGCTATCGCTCTCTCCGTCAGTGATGCCGTCTGATACTCTCTTCGTCAGTGATGCCGGCTGCTGGCACTCGTGACTCGACGTGGTAGTCATGCCTCGTTGTGGGAACTGTGACTCGGTGTAGGACCCGTGAATGATACCTAGTTGTCTTCCTCCCTTATATACTATATTTCTTACATCTATGTCTTATAGCAGATGCTTCTTTTGAGTTCCATTACATCTGCTGGCAGCGAAGAATCTCCTCGAAAAGCTATGTTGTTGATATCTTAGTAGGCTCCTTTGTTATTGATTCAATACCTATTCACAAATTAATTAGTCACTTTTATAACATCACAATTATTTTTGCTTACCAAAACCATTGAAGCCACCAAAAGATGGCGAAGATATGCATGAAGAATCTTCAATAGTTGACAATGGCGATCGAGGCCTTTTAACGGTATTTCGGGTAGGCTCAGATTCCTGTGGAATATTTCGCACATTTTCAACATTACGTTTCTAATGTAGTGATTAGAGCTTCTACCACATTCAAAATGTTCGACACTTCCTCATCCGACGGGACTGATTCAAACAAATCCAGCAACTGTTCATCAGTCAAGTCGGATAACTTGTAACAAACCCGCTTTGCCATTTGTTCTGATACTTAAATTTCTATTAAGAAAAATCATACAGTAACATCATAATAATCATACAAGCAGCACACAAAAATTGCAAGTAGTTATGATATAGCTGCTGGCAACAAAATATTACTTTTAGCTCCAAAAGTGTCTTTAGGCACTTATCACTATTTTTCTGCTACAACGCACATATTTTATTCATTTGCACATCTGTAACGGGAGTTACGAGCTGGATCGGTTATTTATTTAATTTAATTAGCAAAACAAAACACAACAAGCAGCAGGTCAAACTTTACGCGCGAAATAACACATGGTCTTTGCACATGAACATAAAAATCCCCGCTAAAAGCTTTCGAGAGCTTTCAAAGCTTCTGAGCGGAATTGGTGTATTCGCTATTACGTGTTAGATGGTTAAGATTCGTAAGCTCGGCTTTACGAAAGCAGCGGCTTTACACATTGAGGCAGCCTACCCGACCGAACCAATTTAATTGGTAGCATATCGAGCGACACTTTGAAAGAAGGATGGCAGACGTCTTCAGGTAATCTGAGCAGAGGGACTCGGGTTAAGAGCGCTATGGTCGGATCCGTTACAAAGCACAGATCAAGCAATCGACCCAAGGAATTTTTCACATGGTTGACTTGAGACAGGGATAAGTCAAGTAAGCCGTCTATAAAGTCATGTCGTGACATGGGCACTAGGTTATTAGACTCGTTTACCGAAGACCAAACAGTTCCTGGCCAGTTGAAAGCACCAAGAACTATCATATGATCTTTATCACTCAACGGCAGCAAATTTTCTGAAGCCGTTGGTGCGAAGAGTACCTCACTCTTTTGCAAGAGCGGTAGAAGTGGCGGACGCCCACGTAAAACCTCTGAGTGAATCATGTCGTTCTGGTAAAGGACGAAAATCCTCCCCCTATGCGTTGCCCAATGGCTAGTGTTGTCAATGTCGTCCAGGGCAAGGATGTAGTGTGCCGTGTTTTTGTGTGTTGGTGCTAACGGTGACGGTATGAGCACTGTTTATTCCACTAGCGTTTTTGTGGAGGTACAGGTCGGGGCGGTGCTTTTTCTGAGTATAAAAACACTCCCGAAGTTTGAGCAAGAAAGTCAGCACGTCTGAGCGTTCGGTGACAAGCATTTGACTGCCCTTTATTAACAGAATGTTTAGCGCCTTTATGTCTACTTAACATAATGAGATGATGTGGTTTACATGATTAGAGAACGGATTGGAAGAGAGAAGGCTTTACGATCGTATATACTATGGAGAGCAAATTTTACCGAACAAGCGTAATCCTAGCAGGTAAAATATCTACACGCCTGTATAAATATGAATGCCATTTGATATTAATAGTCACATGTTTTGCATAAAGGTCGGAGCGGCAATCAATTCCGACAACGAAGAAAGCAATGAAACCATAAGAACCATAAGAACCATTTTAAGAAATTCACCGATATATCGCCATACTATGGAGAGGTACGTAAACATCGATGTCTTGACAGCTTTAATGCCTACTGTCCCTCAAGGAGTCTGTTGAAAGACCAGCTTCCAACGGAGGGAGTATGTTAGGGCAAGCAGTTACTAATTCGTCCTAATTCAAAACAATGTAAAATATTTCCGTTGCCTATAAGAATGCATGTAAAATTAAAAATAGCAACCTATGTAAACGCTAACGTTCTGCAGCGCTGCTGCGCACTCTCTGTTAAGGGTTCTCTGCAGCCTCCGCTTAGGCTCTAGCTTTGATCTGCTGACGTTGCTAAATTCTGTTCTCTCTGCGCATTGGTTGCATATCGATATCGTGTAAATTTATCTGGCCCGCAAAGAGCAAGCAATCGGCTTCAGCTAGCCGCCTGTATGTATAAACCTTTTAAAGATTAAATCAATTAGTTCTTTTTATTCTGGACAAAAAATAGGTGACAAAAAAGCTAGGCTGTCTACCAGATGGTACAAGAAGAGGCTTACTCCCAGGAAATAGCTCTTCTACGACAAGCAAACATAGTGAGTAAGAAAAGTTCGATCCACAAATTATCGCCATATATCGATGAAGCAAGTGTGCTAAGAATGTTTCCGAAATAACCAGTATTTCTACCAGGCGGACATTATGTCACTAATTGTCACTTCTTTTATATTATTTTCACCGGAAGTTTCAGCACCAACTTACCGAGATCGTGGTCAACGAAATGCGACAGTTAAATCACAAATCAGTACTGATCAAAAATATTGCAATAAAAGAGCACTGCCAGAGGCGCCATAGATGCGAAGCTGTGTTTACAAACACAGGTATAGACTGCTTAGGACCACTGGAAGTAAACGTAGGAAGACGATGCGCGAAACGATGGGAGTACTATTCACGTGCCTCACCGCATCGAACTGGCGAATTTCTTGTCTACAGATGCGTTCATGTGCAGCCCATCGAGGAGTCCCTAAGAGAATCGTGTCGGATAACGGGACAAGCTTTAGAGGAGCGAGCTTACTACTACAAAAAGAAATTAAAATAATCTCATCAAACGAATTAGAAACAAAATACCCGCAAATAGAAGGGTCTTTCATACCTCCAGGAACACCCCATATGGTATAATAATAAATAAAATAATAATAATAGGAAAACTTCATGAAAATATACCAATGTGGACGCCAGCTACGTACATTTTAACGAGCAAATTTGCTTAAAAATGTAACGTCCGTAACGCAGGATTAGCACATATGGGAGGTGCGTGGCAGAGAATGATCAGATCCGTCAAATCCATACTAGCCGAAATATTGGAGGAGAAACATGTAGAAGAACTGGTGTGGAGAGCAGCACTGGCAAATATAGAAAATATGCTAAATTCCAGATCACTGACTTACGTACCGTTGGACAGTCCGAAAGCTAACGTACGTACACCGAATCTCTTCGTAAGAGCAGAAACTAGTTCGATAGCAGCGAAAGACGACAGAAGCGCGATTGGAGTTCTACTTGGTAAGAGTTTTCACATTGCAGGTCAGATTGTGGACAGCTTCATAAAATGATGGTTGAAGGAATACCTACCTAGTTTGACGCCACGAACCAAGTGGCATCAGCTCCCAACTAGCCCCATCCAACTAGGAGACGTCGTGGTTCTAGCGGACGAATCCAGCACCAGAGCACAGGGAAAACGAGGGGAAACGTTGTGAACCAAAGCAAAGGTCGCGGCTCTACTTTATACTCGGGACTCAGTCAGTATATATATATATATGTAATTTATTATGTGTTCGCAAACAAGCAACAAATTGAATTATTGCCAAAAAATAATATTAAAAAAAATTAACAAAGTCGAACCCTTTAGTTTACATCTTTATTTTCTACATTTCTACATATACATACGTCTTTACTACGACTCGTGGAAATGTGTGCGAGAGAGAGAGGGAATGATTCTGCGTTTTTGGGTTTCTCGTATCTTAAAAATTGTGGATGCTAAAGATTTTCGTCTTTTCTGGGGGCGGAAGGAGGCGTGGCAAAATTTTGAAATACACTTGTAGCAGTGTGATACAGGCGTCTGGATACAAAATTTGGTTGCTCTAGCTTTTATATGTATTCTTTGATATGCAGGCGCTAAGGGAGATGGACAGACAGACGGACGGACGGACAGACAGACATGGCTATATCTTATATTTGGACGTTGATATGCAATGACTGCACCATCAAGTGGCCCATGGGATGCCAGCCGAATGCTGTTACGTGCGAGTCCCAGGCCGACAGAGAGTGCTGCTGCATGACGCGCGACTCGTTAACCGAACCGATCGTGATCACGCAGGAAAGATAGATGTTCAAATAATATTCGAGGAAAATTAAAACTAATCTAATTAAAGGAACTAAGCATGCATTCAAAATATGGTACACTTATAATTTCTAACTACGAGAAAGGTATGTGAGTATTAGTGATTTAAGAAGAGGAAGGGAAATAGTAGTAAGTAGATATGGTCGAGGGAATTATAATCCGAGCATAAAACCCTAAAAGGTTCATGCAAGGAATAATTCGATCTAAAAATCGGAAGGAACAACGGTATATAGTTTCTAGTGTTTCTAACAGGAAAAATTACACCAAGCTTTTTTCTACGATTAACTAAGAATGGTAGGTTTATAACGGTGGTCTCACTTTTGTACCCCAGTTGAGCCTTTAATGATGAAAGAGGTGAACTCCAATAAATTCATGGTTGTTGATCTCCGCCTAATAAATCCATGCTGAGCAGGAGATATAAGTGATCTGCAAAGATGCTGCAGGTGCGGAGCAAAAAAGTTTTCAAACACTTTAGAAATAGCGGATAACTAAGACATACCGCTGTAGTTCTTTGCGTCAGACTTACTACCTTTCTTATGGAGAGGAATTTTAAACGACTCCTTCCATATCGAGGGGAAACATGAAGAGTTAATGGATAGGCTGAATAGTTTGAGCAACGGTCTACACAGAGACTCGGCGCAGTACCTGAGTACACAGCCGGGAACTCCGCCAGGACCCGGTGAAAACACCGGCTTAACTGTTCAGAGATCATAAAGCAGCGAGCTTTTATTTAACAAGGGACTGAAAATGCCGTTCGACCTCAGTAAGCCGTATGGTTACAGCTGACCGGCTTGATAGAAGCTGTCTCCCTAGCATAAGAGAAGTTAAACTTCTCCACATTTAAGTCGACGGCTTTTATTTTGCTTTGTATAAAAGCAGTAACATCACTAATAGTGGAGTCAGGGGCCAGCCGTGAGACAAAAACTTCTCGTTTAGGTGGGATCACCACCAATCTTAGTTTTGGCACCACAGGCCTCGTACCTGTGATGGCAGTACCCGGTCGTCCGGGAGGTAAATTTTTTGGTGGGATCGGAATGGTCGGGACTGCTAGTTGGTTGGCGGACTCAACGGACACGGACGCTACAGACGTTTCTGGTTGCATGTTCTCCGAGATGCTAAATTCGGCTACAGAATTTGCATCACCAGCAGCTGTCGTTGCCCTTGGAGTAGCATACCATATCAGCTGCTGCACAATTGGAGTGGTTGGAGTCGATTGTTCGGCAACGGCTGAGGGACAGTTGGCACTTGCAGATCCCGCGGAGTGACCTTTTTGCGTCAAGGAGACTCATTTATCAGTTGCGAGCTGCCAAATTGAGACTCCGTGGCTAGATCGTATCGTATGCCCACGGTCAGCTCCTTAAAGCACTTTCGCGTCTGCTTCATAAACATGACCATGTCATTCTCAACCGCCGGCATGCCTCACAACAGTAATGTAAGCCATTAAATTTGGAAATGGCATCACCCACGAGGCCTGAAAAGATAGCAGGGGACACTCGGCTGATCAGGGGTGATCTGTTTTTTTCAAGTTTTTTTGGTACAGACCACAGAGAATTCCATTTTAAATACAATAAAATGGAGGAGAGCGATTGCAGCAGCTGGAATAAGACAGAGAGAGCACTACTGCATGAAAAGTATCGAGAGCGAGAGAGGAAGAACAGTTATTTAAGTTTGGGTTATAGGAAAAGAGTGATACTAAGGAAAAGACTACAAGATGAGAGCGGGCTAAATGCAATATGAGAGCGTACTTACAAAAAGAAACAAGAAAAACACTGTTAACCGAGGCAAAAAATAATTATTAAATTATGTTTTTACAGAAATAATATGCATGCACTCGCGGTTCAGGATAGATGCTCTAATAGAAGGATAATTTGGAGGATTATTAAAAGTTTATTTAAAAAAAACCGGATGTTTAGCGAAATGAATGAAAGATGAGCGGAGCGCAAAGAAAAAACGTGTCTGACCACTACGAAAGAGATAGGCGAAGCCTATCTATAAGCCTAAATCTATAAAATAAGGTTATCTTGGACTATTCATCTCTGAAGTTGTTAAGACCTTAAAAGAAAAGTCGAAACACTTGCGAGTTGAGCTGTAAATTCAAACTTATTTTTATTTTTCAGATTCTGACCTTATATGTAAATTTTACAGCAATGTTTGAGGAACAATCTTGTATTCTATTATTATAGCTAGACCTACGGAACGGGTACATCGTTATCGTTGGGGTGAAATTTTGAGTTAAGTTATAAGTATTTTTTTAATTACATTAAAAAAAGATTGTTTCTCCGCTCACACACTAGAGTCATAAATTACTTACTTTATGTACGTTCCTCAGTTATATATAGATCAGTTTTTGTGTTTACATCAGTGAACGTGTGAAGGAGTTGTTCTTTAGATACAATAATAATGTCATGCTTGGACATTCTGCAAAAGGGCCGGAAGTGGCAGTGTTTTATTTTATATTTGTATATATTTTCTTTATAGTTATAATTACAATTACCGATGATCATTTT